>CM042398.1:7116883-7139383 GCA_023634145.1 Thymallus thymallus | reverse complement strand
TGTGTGTGTGTGTGTGTGTGTGTGTGTGTGTGTGTGTGTGTGTGTGTGTGTGTGTGTGTGTGTGTGTGTGTGTGTGTGTGTGCGCGTGCGCGTGTGTGTGTGTGTGTGTGTTTGTATGTGTGTGTGTGTGTGTGTGTGTGTGTGTGTGTGTGTTCGTGTGTGTGTCATTTGCGAGGCCTGGTGTAGTTCCAGAATATCACTAGAGCAGGTGGACATTTTGCCAGGAGTAAGGTGAGTAAAACCAACTTTTCCTTTAATCAACCCAAGTTTTAGTCCAAGGATACGACAGGCCTGACTTGTTCCTCATTCTAGCACTGTTTAGCTCACTGAAATCATGTTTCCGTCCCGCTCTCTCTGCCAGAAAAAAACCGACTTGTTCTTATATGACCTAAAAAGAAACAGAGACATTTTTCCTCCTGGATAGCCCTCAGGATATTACTCATCAAACACTCCCCAACCTGCCCCTGTTGAAACATTGAAACATCACTCAAAATGTCCTGTGTGTGTTTGTGAGTGTTTGTGAGTGTGTGTGCGTGTGCGTGCGTGTGCGTGTGCATGTGTGTGAGAGAGCTGGCTGATATTTCTCTATGAGGGTGAATTATGTAATGCAACAAGCAGTTTGTTGTACCCTGTTGGGGGTTCCTGGTCTGGACCTGTGAAAAATATGGAATGCAGCATGACTCATTTCCTCCAGCTCTGCAGGTGATGTTAGTATGTTCCAGCATGACTCAGTTCCTCCAGCTCTGCAGGTGATGTTAGTATGTTACAGCATGACTCAGTTCCTCCAGCTCTGCAGGTGCTGTTAGTATGTTACAGCATGACTCAGTTCCTCCAGCTCTGCAGGTGATGTTAGTATGTTACAGCATGACTCAGTTCCTCCAGCTCTGCAGGTGATGTTAGTATGTTACAGCATGACTCAGTTCCTCCAGCTCTGCAGGTGATGTTAGTATGTTCCAGCATGACTCAGTTCCTCCAGCTCTGCAGGTGAGGTTAGTATGTTACAGCATGACTCAGTTCCTCCAGCTCTGCAGGTGATGTTAGTATGTTACAGCATGACTCAGTTCCTCCAGCTCTGCAGGTGCTGTTAGTATGTTACAGCATGACTCAGTTCCTCCAGCTCTGCAGGTGCTGTTAGTATGTTCCAGCATGACTTAGTTCCTGCAGCTCTGCAGGTGCTGTTAGTATGTTTTATAAACACCTGTTGAAAGCAGAGAGGCTTAAAAGCATCCCAAATGACACCCTATTTCCTACTTAGTGCACTACTTTTGACCAGGATCCATAGTGCAATTTGGGACACCGCCCTGGACACTGAGCACAACCACTGAGACTTACTAGACCGTATGCCAAGCTTGTGGGCTTGTTGAGCTTTTGTCTGAATGATACAAAGGTCATGTTTCAGTGTTACATAGAAAACAGTTCTTCAAGAGCAGTTGGACCAAGCAATTTGAACTCCCATGTGTTCATTGAATATGAGGTGGTTTCCTTGTCTGTGTTCCCCGACTCAAAGAGACCCTATTGGGGTACTAATGAGCCAAGACGGTGGGCCTAAAGGGCTGGCTCAAGGAGCTCCTGTTGGAGTAGTGATGAGTCAAAATGGTGGGCCTAAAGGGCTGGCTCAAAGAGTTCCTTTTGGGGTACTGGTGGGTCTAAAGGGATAGCTCAAAGAGATCCTGTTGGGGTACTGATGAGCCAAGATGGTGTTTAAAGGGCTGGTTATCAGTGCCTAGCTGTGCCATGCAAAGACCCCCAGACCCACTGTACTGCATCCATATTAGACAGACTAATGACAGTTTGAGTTTTGTGTGAGAACTAACAACATCTTTACCACACTAGCCCCTCCACACAAAACTTAACTAGGGCCAGAGAAGTGCCGGCTAGCAGACGGACAGACCCAAGTTCCCTGGATGAGAAAACTTTAACTCTAAATGTTATTCTTCTGTGTCCTCAAAGGGGATATTGTGTGTGGATACAGAAAGACATACCAGGGCTTGTGTGAAAGAGGCTCTTTCTTGTTTCCAGCCCATTCACCCCCCTCCATCCCAGTCGCTCTCTCTCTCTCTCTTTCTCTCTCTCACTTGCACAGCCCGTCTCTCTCTCTCTTTCTACCAGTCCCTTTCTTTCTCTCTACCACTCTCTCTCTTTCTCTCTCTTTTCCCCTCTCTCTCTCACCTCTCACCCCCTCTCTCTCATCCTCTCGCTGACAACAGCTGCTTGCTAGCTTTGGAGGCCCGGGGGTGAGTCGAGCGGTGGAGGCGTAGGAGCTCCAAACATATGTAGCGTCCTGCGCCCGGGCTCCGAGCTACAGCACAGCTCTCTGCTCTCACACACGACACACTGAAGACCACAGTCTGCCCACAGCACAAAGGGCTACATTCATCCACCCTCTCCTACTGACAGTCTGGTTACTGGTGATGAGGTCATCTGAAGCTCTGACATGCGGGTTACTGGTGAAGAGGTCATCTGAAGCTCTGACAGTCTGGTTACTGGTGAAGAGGTCATCTGAAGCTCTGACAGTCTGGTTACTGGTGATGAGGTCATCTGAAACTCTGACAGTCTGGTTACTGGTTATGAGGTCATCTGATGCTCTGACAGTCGTTACTGGTGATGAGGTCATCTGAAGCTCTGACAGTCGTTACTGGTGATGAGGTCATCTGAAGCTCTGACAGTCCGGTTACTGGTGATGAGGTCATCTGAAGCTCTGACAGTCCGGTTACTGGTGATGAGGTCATCTGAAGCTCTGAGAGTCTGGTTACTGGTGATGAGGTCATCTGAAGCTCTGACAGTCGTTACTGGTATTGAGGTCATCTGAAGCTCTGACAGTCGTTACTGGTGATGAGGTCATCTGAAGCTCTGACAGTCGTTACTGGTGATGAGGTCATCTGAAGCTCTGACAGTCCGGTTACTGGTGATGATAACTTCATAGTTTATTAGTTTGAATATTAGTTTGAATATTAGTTTATGAGTTTGAATATTAGTTTGATAGTCTAGTTAGTTTATAACGATTTGCCAATTGGGCTCATTGGAATAATCAGTCTGTACATGACTTTGGGTCGGGAACAGAAAATGTTCATTATATACAGACTCAGGTCCCATACAAGAGGGACATACAGCGAGTGAAATAAGTATTGAACACGTCACCATTTTTCTCAGTAAATATATTTCCAAAGGTGCTATTGACATGAAATTTTCACCAGGTTTTGCAACCTAATTGTTGCAAAACATAATGATGGCATTGGTTATAGGCACATTTCTAAGCTTCTGAATGCTCCAGTGAGCACTGTTGGGGCCATAATACGGAAGTGGAAAGACAATAATTTCACCATAACTTTGCCTCGACCAGGTGCTCCTCGCAAGATTTCTGACAGAGGAGTGAAAAGAATAATCAGAAGAGTTGTCCAAGAGCCAAGGACCACTTGTGGAGAGCTTCAAAAAGACCTGCAATTAGCAGGTACTGTTGTCTCAAAGAAAACATTAAGTAATGCACTCCACGCAAGACTCCATTGCTGAAAAAAAAAGCATGTTGAAGCTCGTTTAAAGTTTGCTGCACAACATTTGGAAAAGCCAGTGAAATACTGGGAGAATATAGTGTGGTCAGATGAGAGCAAAATTGAACTGTTTTGGATATCATAATACACACCATGTTTGGAATACCAACAGTGAAGTTTGGAAGTGGGAACATCATGTTGTGGGGCTGCTTTTCAGCAAATGGTACTGGCAAACTTCACATAATTGAAGGAAGGATGAATGGGCAAATTTACTGAGACATTCTTGACAAAAATCTGCTGCCATCTACCAGGATGATGAAGATGAAACGAGGGTGGACATTTCAGCACGACAATGATCCCAAACACACAGCCAAGGAAACTCTCAATTGGTTTCAAAGAAAGAAAATAAAGCTGCTAGAATGGTCCAGCCAATCACCTGACTTAAATCCCATTGAAAATCTATGGAAGAACTGAAGATCAAGATTCATAGAAGAGGCCCACGGAACCATCAAGATTTGAAGACTGTTTGTGTGGAAGAATGGGCCAAAATCACACCAGAGCAATGCATGCGACTAGTTTCTCCATACAGGAGGCGTCTTGAAGCTGTCATTACCAATAAAGGCTTTTGTACAATGTATTAAATAAAAATCAGTAAGTGTGTTCAATACTTTTTCCCTGTGTCATTTCACATTATTACACATAACTTAATTTTTGTATGTATGGATGACTTGGGTTGTTACCAACATCTGGTGAAAATTTCATGTCAATAGCACCTTTGGAAATATATTTACTGAGAGAAATTGTGACGTGTTCAATACTTATTTCACCCGCTGTATGTTCCCTTTCAGGGTAAATCCAGTGCCTTTAACTTTCTGTTATGTCTGAGTGTGTGTATGTTTCTGTCTGTGTTTTTACCTCCCAGTCCGGAGAACGGGGCATTCCAGCGCAGAGGGCCCGGCGGTTAAGTTCACAAAGGGATACTGAGAGAGGCCGGAATGAACAGAGATCCTTTGTACAGGATGAATGTGGCCATGAGAAGTTTGGTAATGGCATGGTTTGAGAAACATTACAAAGTTGCCTTTGAAAAAAGGCCCAGTTCCACTGGAAGGGAAACCATGTCTAGGTTGCCTAGTTTCAATATATTTGCTTGATCTTGGTCGCGTTCCACTGCTTAGATGTTTCCAGATCATACAACGACTGGATAGATATTTTACCTATTAGCTAACCACATCATATGTTATAGCAATCTGTCAATCGATGACTCAGTCGATGACGTAGCGCGCAAGCATTGGTTGATGCATGCAATGTCTCAGCAGTGGAACGCGACCCATGTCTGCTGTGACAGACAGGACCAATCAGAAAACGAAAACAGTGACTGTCGCTATCCTTCCTCTGTCCAATTGATATATTTGATTAGTGATACTCAACCACTCTTGGTAGACAATGGAAGTGTCTCTACCTCTCCATATAACCCCGGAGAATGAGACAATTGTATAAAATAAGACACTAGGAACTTGAATATGAGAGATCATCAGACAGACCAACCTTCTAACATTATGTTTAAAATTGTATCATTGTTCTGTATTTCCTGGGTCTGGGACTTTAAAACAGGCAAGTGTGAGGGCACTGCATCTCTATTTAGGGTCATTCCCATCAAAATCTTGAGGAACAGCACTCCAAAAGGCTAACCTCAATCTTCTCTAATCAACATCTCTGCAATATCAATAAGAAAATAAGTCAAATATTGCTTTTCACGTCCACACAAGAGGAGAGTTTTTGTACCCAAATGTGACATTATGTTAACATGCTGCCAGTAGCTACGTTTGCTAACTGGCACTAGCCATTGAAGAGCACATATCATTATTTGCACTGGCAGTTTTTGAGCATATTTATTTTTCAGTAAGTGTATCTTTTGTATTTGTAAAATTTCTTTGGGGTGGTATGAAAGTCGAGTTTCTGAAGTTTCCAAAACTGTATTGCATGCGGTGATTTGACACAGTTAGATGTGGTTAGGCAGAGCGTCTGGATCAACTGCAGTGATTGGACACAGTTAGAAGCGGTTAGGCAGAGCGTCTGGATCAACTGCAGTGATTGGACACAGTTAGATGCGGTTAGGCAGAGCGTCTGGATCAACTGCAGTGATTGGACACAGTTAGGTGCGGTTAGGCAGAGCGTCTGGATCAACTGCAGTGATTGGACACAGTTAGAAGCGGTTAGGCAGAGCGTCTGGATCAACTGCAGTGATTGGACACAGTTAGGTGCGGTTAGGCAGAGCGTCTGGATCAACTGCAGTGATTGGACACAGTTAGAAGCGGTTAGGCAGAGCGTCTGGATCAACTGCAGTGATTGGACACAGTTAGATGCGGTTAGGCAGAGCGTCTGGATCAACTGCAGTGATTGGACACAGTTAGATGCGGTTAGGCAGAGCGTCTGGATCAACTGCAGTGATTGGACACAGTTAGGTGCGGTTAGGCAGAGCGTCTGGATCAACTGCAGTGATTGGACACAGTTAGAGGGAGCTGAAGTTGCGGATTGCTGAGGGGAAGAGAGTGTATAAGGAGAAGATGGAGGACAAGCTGAGGCAGAGCCAGGTGAGAGAGGTGTGGAAGGGTATGAGAAATATCACTGGCTTCAAAAAGTCAAACAGTGGGCAGACGGAGGGGACCCAGGACAGAGCCAATGAGCTGAACCAATTTTTTAACAGGTTCGATACTGGCCCTGTCCACCTCCCCTCCAGCTCCCCAGACCACACACCCTCACGGCTATCCCACCCCCACTTTGCTCACAGCACCTCTGCTGAGACAATCAGTGACCCCACCTCCGCCCCTGCCCCCCCTGGACTGATCCTCAACACCCCCCTTCCCCCCACCTCCCTACCTGGGCTGGCTTTCACCACCAACCAAGTGAAGAGAGAGCTGGAGAGACTACACCAGTGGAAAGCGGCGGGCCCCGATGGCATCAGCCCAAGGGTGCTGAGGGTCTGTGCTGACCAACTGTGTGGAATACTCCAGCGTCTTTTCAACCTTAGCCTGAGCCTAGAAAGGGTCCCTGTGCTGTGGAAAACATCCTGCCTCGTCCCAGTGCCCAAGAAGGCACACCCCACTGTCCTGAATGACTTCAGACCTGTAGCGCTAACATCCCACATCATGAAGACCCTGGAAAGGTTAGTCCTCGCTCACCTCAGACCCCTGGTGTGTTCATCAATGGACCCCCTGCAGTTTGCATACCAGCGCAACATCGGGGTGGATGATGCAATCATCTACCTTCTGCAGAGGGCCTACTCTCACCTGGACAACGCAGGTTGCACTGTGAGGGTCATGTTTTTTGACTTCTCCAGTGCCTTCAATACCATTCAGCCCCTGCTACTGGGTGAGAAGATGAGGAGGATGAAAGTGGAAGCACCCTTAGTCTCCTGGGTCACGGACTACCTGACCGGTAGGCCACAATTTGTGCGACTACAGAGCTGTGTGTCAGAACGGGCAGTTAGCAACACAGGGGCCCCCCAGGGTACGGTCCTGTCCCCCTTCCTGTTCACCCTCTACACCTCAGACTTCAGATATAACTCTGAAACATGCCACCTACAGAAGTTCTCGGATGACTCTGCTATTGTAGGGTGCATCAGGGGTGGGCAGGAGGAGGAGTACAGGAGCACAATCAGTGACTTTGTGTTGTGGTGTGAGCAGAACCACCTTCAGCTCAACATCAGCAAAACGAAGGAGATGGTGGTGGACTTCAGGAGAACCAAGGCACAACTGACTGCAGTCCCTATAAAGGGGATGGATGTGGAAATGGTTGAGTCATACAAGTTCTTGGGGGTCCATATGGACAACAGACTGGAATGGGCTGGTAACACCGGGGCCCTGTACAAAAAGGGCCAGAGCCGACTCTACTTTCTGAGGAGGCTCAGGTCCTTCAACGTGTGCAGTAAACTACTGCATACCTTCTACCAGTCTGTGGTGGCCAGTGCCATCTTTTTTGCAGTGGTGTGCTGGGGAGCAAACATCAAAGCCGGTGATGCTTCTCGGGTAAATAAGCTGATCAGGAAGGCTAGCTCTGTCCTGGGGATGAGCCTTGACACTCTAGAGGAGGTGGCGGAGAGACGGATCCTGGCCAAACTGCTGGCCATCATGGACAACGTCACCCACCCTCTGCACGCTATGGTTATGACGCAGAGGAGCTCTTTCAGTCACAGACTGATCCCACCACGGTGTGCCAGAGAGCGCCACAGGAGGTCCTTCCTGCCGGCGGCTATGAGACTATATAATGCCTCACCGGGGTGCCGTGCCGTCGGCAACATAGATCTGGAACTGTTGGGGTGCTAGGACCTAGTTTAACAATTATGCATCCATCCGTGAGTAACTCTGTTCCGTCAGCACTCATCCACTCAGGACCTACTTATTCATACAGGTCTGTATATACATACCCATGTACAGTTGTTATATTATATCACATGCAATATTGTAAGTAATTATTGGACCTAGGCATTCACTCAGGAATGCATATTAGTATCCTGCCAGTTGCACCTTTTCTCATTGCTTTTAGTATATCAAATGTGCAATAAGTGCAGTTGTCTGTAATTAAACCCTGCGCACTAAGGACTGTATTTTAAGGGAATTACTATTATTACCCCAATGATATCATACACACATTTAGCTATTAAAGTATCTCTTCCTGTCATTTACCTGTACAGTTTGTGTAAACATGCAAGTATTCACTTATCTGTAAATATAACTGTATACCTAACTGTACAGCTAATTTAACCATGAAACATTTTCACTTACCTGTTCATTTACCCAGTCTGTCTATTAAGTAAACTATTATTACCCTCGCTCATATCATACGCATTAGCTACTGAAGTATTTCTCTGCCATCAACCTGTATAGTATAGTTAACCATCCAACATCCACCAATGTATAGTGTACATATTCAGCCAACCACTCATACTACGCAATGTCCTTTTATAGCTTTTTTTTGCACTCCAGATATCCTGTATTTCTATACTTTTTCATACTGCCGCTCTATGTATCATGTACCGTGTATCTGTCTTTTGTGTACTTTCGTTGTGGCATTTTGCACCTGCCCTGTGTTTTTGTTGTAGCTGCTTGATAATGAAATTTCCCCCCCGGGGGATCAATAAAGTACCTATCTATCTATCTATCTATCTAGATGCGGTTAGGCAGAGCGTCTGGATCAACTGCAGTGATTGGACACAGTTAGATGCGGTTAGGCAGAGCGTCTGGATCAACTGTACACATTGGCTCCACTGTGGTCAATTGCTCTACTATTGATCAATAACATTTTGAAGCTGAACGATTTGTGCGTGCTCTGCTGTGCAATACCATCATATCTGACTAAGCTCATAACATGGTGTCAGAAGTGCTTCAACCTCATCAAATATAAGACAGGAGAGATTATTTCAAATTGTTCATTAATCAATTGGCGACAGCCTGTATGCCGTCCCACCTATCTGTTTCATGTCTCAGGTAGTCCACAAAATCTGTAGATTTGCAATAATTGAGTAATATTAGCCATATTCTAAAAATTATTATGAGCCAATGTCTCACCACGGTCCATGCCATGGTGAAACTTTTATTCCTGTAGATCTGAAATAATTGGATGGTGAAACTTGCCAGCCAACCAGAAAAGCAAGGCGAACCAATTCAGGCATTCTTGAAAGTCAGGACAATCCTTGACCTACAAAGAAACATCATTTTTATAATAAAAGAAATGGATTTTGCAAACAGTAGGCATTTAGAATTAAATCACGTGCCACGTGTATCTTCAAAAGTATTCGGCAATCATTATTTATTCAAAAAACATTGTTCCCATCCTAATTTGTCGAAATAAAGAGTTTGACAAAAGAAAAATCCACTCCTGTCGAACGGATAAACATTTGGTTGATCTTTAAAATATGTCTCCTATGTCTGCCGTTTCCATTGCACATGCTCAAAGATTATTTTTGCGACACTGCTTTTGTTAAACCTGGGTCAATGGAAATCTGCCTGGGGTTCAGTTGCATTGATGTAATGCTTATAGTCTGTCAGCGATGCAGCTCAGCTGTGTCTGTTTGTGTTGGATGACACCAAATCCCCCAGAGTGAGAGAACTGTGTGGATCCAGGTGCCAGAGGACTAACCCTCTCTCTCAGACACACACGCAAGCCCTGAGAACACACAAATGTGCGCTCATGAACGCACTCACACACATCGGCACGTACGTATGCATGCACGTGCAGAAGCCCACACACACAGACGCATGTACACTCACACACATGCCAACACATACACACAAACTATGTTACCCAAGTACAGTTGAAGTCAGAAGTTTACATGCACTTAGGTTGAAGTCATCTTCGAGATTGGTGCCGCCCTGTGTGGTCGCCTGTTAAGCAGCTCCCATTGTTTGTGCGTTAATTGTTATTTTAGAAAGTTTTTCGTGATTTTTTCTTGCAAAAGTTGAACTATAATAGTTCAGGATTATGGAGTGCTACTATTTTACGAAGGTTTTATTGGTCCTTTTTATCACATTTTATTTTTCTCAGCACCGAACGTACATGCAAGTCCTCAATTATTTACAACAGAGCCCAGCTCCTGGATTTAGATAGATAGATAGATAGATAGATAGATAGATAGATAGATAGATAGATACTTTATTGATCCCCGGGGGGGGGGGGGGGGGGGGGGGGTTCATTGTCAAGCAGCTACAACAAAACACAGGGCAGGTGCAAAATGCCACAACGAAAGTACACAAAAGACGGATACACGGTACATGATACATAGAGCGGCAGTATGAAAAAGTATAGAAATACAAGATATCTGGAGTGCAAAAAAAAGCTATAAAAAGACATTGCATAGTATGGGTGGTTGGCTGAATATGTACACTATACATTGGTGGATGTTGGATGGTTAACTATACTATACAGGTCGATGGCAGAGAAATACTTCAGTAGCTAAAAATGCGTATGATATGAGCGAGGGTAATAATAGTTTACTTAATAGACAGACTGGGTAAATGAACAGGTAAGTGAAAATTTTGCATGGTTAAATTAGCTGTACAGGTAAGTATACAGTTATATTTACAGATAACTGAAAACTTGCATGGTTACACAAACTGTACAGGTAAATGACAGGAAGAGATACTTTAATAGCTAAATGTGTGTATGATATAATTTGGGGTAATAATAGTAATTCCCTTAAAATACAGTCCTTGGTGCGCAGGGTTTAATTACAGACAACTGCACGTATTGCACATTTGATATACTAAAAGCAATGAGAAAAGGTGCAACTGCCAGGATACTAATACGCATTCCTGAGTGAATGCCTACGTAAGTTAGGTCCAAGAATTTCTAGCAATATTGCACGTGATATGATATAACAACTGTACACGAGTATGTATATACAGACCTGTATGAATAAATAAATAGGTCCTGAGTGAATGAGTGCTGACGGACCAAAGTTACTCACGGATGGATGCATAATTGTTAAACTAGGTCCTAGCACCCCAACAGTTCCAGATCTATGTTGCCGACGGCACGGCACCCCGGTGAGGCATTATATAGTCTAATAGCCGCCGGCAGGAAGGACCTCCTGTAGCGCTCTCTGGCACACTGTGGTGGGATCAGTCTGTGACTGAAAGTGCTCCTCTGCGTCATAACCATAGCGTGCAGAGGGTGGGTGACGTTGTCAATGATGGCCAGCAGTTTGGCCAGGATCCGTCTCTCCGCCACCTCCTCTAGAGTGTCAAGGCTCATCCCCAGGACAGAGCTAGCCTTCCTGATCAGCTTATTTACCCGAGAAGCATCACCGGCTTTGATGTTTGCTCCCCAGCACACCACTGCAAAAAAGATGGCACTGGCCACCACAGACTGGTATAAGGTATGCAGGAACTTGTATGACCCAACCATTTCCACATCCATCCCCTGTATAGGGACTGCAGTCAGTTGTGCCTTGGTTCTCCTGAAGTCCACCCCTGATGAACCCTACAATAGCAGAGTCATCCGAGAACTTCTGTAGGTGGCATGTTTCAGAGTTATATCTGAAGTCTGAGGTGTAGAGGGTGAACAGGAAGGGGGACAGGACTGTTCCCTGGGGGGCCCCTGTGTTGCTAATTGCCCGTTCTGACACACAGCTCTGTAGTCGCAAAACTTGTGGCCTACCGGTCAGGTAGTCCGTGACCC
The DNA here is from genome assembly GCA_023634145.1 of Thymallus thymallus. Classification (NCBI taxonomy): domain Eukaryota; kingdom Metazoa; phylum Chordata; class Actinopteri; order Salmoniformes; family Salmonidae; genus Thymallus; species Thymallus thymallus. The sequence continues at coordinate 7,127,723 of CM042398.1, read as the reverse complement.
AGGAGACTAAGGGTGCTTCCACTTTCATCCTCCTCATCTTCTCACCCAGTAGCAGGGGCTGAATGGTATTGAAGGCACTGGAGAAGTCAAAAAACATAACCCTCACAGTGCAACCTGCGTTGTCCAGGTGAGAGTAGGCCCTCTGCAGAAGGTAGAGGATTGCATCATCCACCCCGATGTTGCGCTGGTATGCAAACTGCAGGGGGTCCAGTGATCTACACACCAGGGGTCTGAGGTGAGCGAGGACTAACCTTTCCAGGGTCTTCATGATGTGGGATGTTAGCGCTACAGGTCTGAAGTCATTCAGGACAGTGGGGTGTGCCTTCTTGGGCACTGGGACGAGGCAGGATGTTTTCCACAGCACAGGGACCCTTTCTAGGCTCAGGCTAAGTTTGAAGAAACGCTGGAGTATTCCATACAGTTGGTCAGCACAGACCCTAAGCACCCTTGGGCTGATGCCATCAGGGCCCGCCGCTTTCCACTGATGTAGTCTCTCCAGCTCTCTCTTCACTTGGTTGGTGGTGAAAACCAGCCCAGGTGGGGGGGTGGGGGGAAGGGGGGTGTTGAGGGTCAGTCCAGGGGGAGCAGGGGCGGAGGTGGGGTCACTGATTGTCTCAGCAGAGGTGTTGTGAGCAAAGTGGGGGTGGGACAGCCGTGAGGGTGTGTGGTCTGGGGAGCTGGAAGGGAGGTGGACAGGGCCAGTATCAAACCTGTTAAAAAATTGGTTCAGCTCATTGGCTCTGTCCTGGGTCCCCTCCGTCTGCCCACTGTTTGAAGCCAGTGATATTTCTCATACCCTTCCACACCTCTCTCACCTGGCTCTGCCTCAGCTTGTCCTCCATCTTCTCCTTATACACTCTCTTCCCCTCAGCAATCCGCAACTTCAGCTCCCTCTGGACGCATTTCAATTTGTCCTTGTCCTTGTCCCTCTCCTTGAAGGCCCTCTTCTTCTCATTCAGCAGGGCCTTCAGGTCGCTGGTGACCCAGGGTTTATTGTTTGGGAAACAGCGTACCTTCCTGGTGGGTACAGTGTTGTCTACACAAAAATGTATATAGTTTGTTATGCAGTCAGTAAGTCCATCGATGTCCTCCCCATGAGCCTCACAGAGCACATCCCAGTCTGTTGTTTCAAAGCAGTCCTGTAGGGCCTCATTCGCCTCCGGGGACCATCTCCTTATGGAGATGGGCCCCTCCGGGGTCCATGTCTGTTGTTGGACCAAAGGCCTGTAGAGTGGGGTGAGGTGGACAAGGTTGTGATCCGATCTACCGAGGGGAGGGAGTGCAGTGGAGTTGTATGCGTCCTTCACATTAGCATATAACAAGTCCAGAGTTTTATTATTCCTGGTTGGGCACTTCACGAACTGTTTGAACGTGGGCAGTGTTGAAGAGAGAAATGCATGGTTAAAATCCCCCGAAATGGCAAAGAAAGCACTGGGATGCGCTGTCTGTAACCTCGCGATAACAGAGTGGATGACGTCACACGCTGTGTTTGCGTCAGCGGAGGGCGGGATGTAAACAATAACAGCAATGGCCGCCGTGAATTACCTCAGCAAATAGTAGGGTCTCAGGCTAACGGCTAACAGTTCAATGTCCGGGCTACAAAACTTTTCCTTAAGAGTAATATGGTTCGGATGACACCATCTGTTGTTAACTAATAAAGCCAGCCCACCATCCTTACTCTTACCGGAAGAGACGCGATCCCTATCCGCTCTGATGGTCTGGAAACCGTCGATAGTGACGTTCTCTATGGGGATGTTATCGTTCAGCCAAGTCTCCGTGAAAAGCATTAGGCTCGTTTCTCGATAGACCCTTTGTCCACGAACAAGTCCCTCCAGCTCGTCCATCTTGTTATGGAGTGACCTCACGTTGCCCATAATAATAGACGGTATAGCCGGCTTGTACTTGAACTTCCTCCGCTTTGCCTTACATTTCAATCCCTTCCTACGTCCACGGCATCGCCTTTTCAACTTGTCCGGAATATCAAACTTTTCCCTGGGGAGCAGCAGCGTGGCGTGGGCTAAATCCAGGAGCTGGGCTCTGTTGTAAATAATAACAGTTGATGACTCCTGTCGACGTTCAGCTGCGATAAAATCCCTAAAATCCATAATCCTGAACTATTATAGTTCAACTGTAGCAAAATAAAAAATAAAACTAAAGAAAAGAGATGAAAAAAAACGAACTAAAACAACAAAAAAGGCGCCGGACTAATTGAAAAGGACTGGTGACACGCACTTCAGGGCGAGTGCGGGGAGCCGGTACTGGGCTTACCGGACTGAAGAGGCCAACTGGAGGCCTGGTGCGTGGAGCTGGCACAGATGGCACCGGACTGGTGAAACGCACTTCAGGGCGAGTGCGGGGAGCCGGTACTGGGCTTACCGGAATGGAGAGACGTACAGGAGGCCTGGTGCGTGGAGCCGGCACCGGTGGAGCGGACTACTCTGGCACTGGAGTGTAGCAGACGGCCGGACCCAGACTGGGCACCGGTGGAGCGGACTGCTCTGGCACTGGAGTGGAGCAGACGGCCGGACCCGGACTAGGCACCGGTGGAGCGGACTGCTCTTTCACAGGAGTGGAGTAGGCGACCGGACCCGGACTAGGCACCGGTGGAGCGGACTGCTCTTTCACAGGAGTGGAGTAGGCGACCGGACTCGGACTGATCCATTTCCTTTTCTACCTCACAGGAGGTTGAAAAGGAAATGGATCAGTCCGAGTCCGGTCGCCTACTCCACTCCTGTGCAAATTGAAAATATTTATCCAAATATTCCTCTTCCTCTTTACTCTGCGCCCCCCATTTGTACTCCTTCCTCTCCATATTTCATATGGGGAGTGGTACTGGCGCGTCTTCTTCGTGGCCAGACCACCCCCATAACCCCCCAAAATCCTCCTACTCCCCGATTATGACGCTGTCCTCTCTTTCTCTCCTTAACTCCCGAATTGCGCTGCTTGGTCGATTGGTGGTTCATTCTGTCACGCTTGTGTGTATAAATGGACCAAGGCGCAGAGCAGCAATAGTTCGACATCATTTATTTAATAATCTAAACTTGACGTGAACTACACAAAATAACACGATATAACAAAAGTAGAAACACTTACATGAACGGACGATCAGACAATGAACCACGCCTAGGGTGTGGAACATACACACTTAAGTAGGATCCCTAATTAGAGACAATGCATAGCAGCTGCCTCTAATTAGGGATCCAACACACAACACCACACAGATATAGAACATATAGAACTGCCAGACTCTGACCATAGAATTATAGAGAAGCAATAGGCTTCTCTATGGCCAGAGCCTGACACACGTTCAAGTAAGTGTGTGTTATGTTGTTTGTTATCATTTTTCATTTGTCTAGTTCGTCAGTGAGTTGTTGTTACATAGTACAAAATACAATTTAGTACTATCACTGCGCTGCGCCTTGGTCTCTCCATGCACCCCTTCGTGACAAGGTCATAGAACAGCTGCCTTTTACATGTGATTACAATTTAAGGGATACAATTAAAACATTTTTTTTTTCTTATTTTTTTTTTACAGCAGTAAAAATACAAATATAGGTCTGGGAAGGAAGCCATGCTTTTCTGAACAAAGTGTCTAACTTGGAGATATCTAAAGAAGTGACAATTTGGTAAATTGAACGAGTGAGAAAGTTGTGCAAATGATCCAAACTTGCCGTCAATGTATAGATCAGCAATAGATTTAATACCTTTTGAGGCCCAAGTTACAAAAGTAGAGTCAGAGAGAGATGGAGGGAAGTTATGGTTGTTCTTGATGGGGGAGTGCACGGATGTTGTGCGTAAGTTGAAATGTCTTCTAAATTGTGACCAAATTCTAAGCGAGTGCTGAACCATTGGATTAGAACAGAATTTACCCTGAGGGGGGAGACGGGGCGCATATCAAAGAGCCTAGATTGAATTGACTTCCAGCATATTCAATTTGCACCCAGGCCTCACATTTACTAGGTGAGTCTGCCTGAGAGTTTCCTGAACCGGTCTAGAATATTGAGAATAAAGGGAATAGAGTTTGAGGGGTCAGAAACATATAGAAGGATATCATCAGCATATAGTGACAATTTGCTCACAATACCGCTTCGTTCTATACCCGAGAAGTTCTCAGATTGTCTAAGAGCAATGGCTAAGGGTTCAATAGCGATGGCAAAGTGTAGCGGCGATAAATTGCAGCCCTGCCGTGTTCCTCTACCAAGAGGGAAATAGTCAGATTGTTGTCCATTTGTAATAACTCCAGCCAGAGGATTAGTGTAGAGAAGTTTTATCCAAGAGATAAAAGTATCGTCAAATCCAAATTTATTTAGGGTCGAGAATAAGTATTGCCATTCTACTCTGTCAAACGCTTTCTCAGCGCCAAGCGATAACACCATTTCCGGGGGGGGGGGGGGGGGGGGGGGTTTGAGCTGGAGTGTCTATTCAGAATGAAGCCTGTTTGGTCTGGTGAAATTATTTGTGGTATGATCTTCTCTTGTCTTGTTGCCAAAATCTTTGATAATATTTTGTAATCCACGTTCAGTAAAGAAATGGGACGGAAAGAGGCGCACTGGAGATGGTCCTTACCTACTTTTGGTAGAAGTGTTATTGCAGCTTGTCGTAAAGTTGGCGGAAGATGACCAGTTGATAGAGATTCATTAAACATGGCTTGAAGGAGTGGGCACAGCTCAGGTGCACATTTTTTATAAAATTCTGAGGTATAACCATCCGGTCCAGGCGCTTTGTTGCATTTCAAGGCCCTGATGGCTTCCAGAATCTCTACATTGGTGTTCTTACCTCCCAGCAGAGAGTTCTGTTCAGGTGGAACAGAGGGGAAGGATAGGGCATCAAAGTTGAATTGTCGCCAGTTTCAGACTTATATAGGTTGCAATAGTATTGCTTGAAGGCATTGTTGATTTCTGTTATTTCATCTGAGGCATTACGAATCTTGGGGATAAATCGAGAGGATTGAGCTTGCCGAGCTTGCTGAGCTAGCAGCTTGCCGGATTTATCACCTGAGTCGTACACATTACAGTGCGCTTTCGTGATAAATATATGTATGTAGCTTTATCGGTGGAAAGCAAGTTATATTCTGTCTGCAGGCGTAGTCTCTCTTTGAAGAGTGATGGGGAGGGGGAGGAGCAGTAAAGGCTATCAATCTTTGCTATAGATTCAGATATGTCCTTAAGTTTGGAGTCTCTTGCTTTCTTTGCCCTGGAGGAATATTAAATTATGCATCCACGAAGATATGCTTTGAGGGTCTCCCATAGGGTTGAGTGGGAGATTTCTGGAGAGGCATTCATGTCAGTAAAAAATTGTATTTGAGAGGGAATAGAATTGACTTGAATTGTTCATCAACCAGGAGGAGGGGATTAAGTCTCCAATTATGAGAGACCCTGGTGCAGTTGGGCAAAGCTTCAAAAAGACCTGCTATTAACAGGTACTATTGTCTCAAAGAAAACATTAAGTAATGCACTCCACCGCCATGGCCTGTATCACCACGCAAGACTCCATTGCTGAAAAAAAAGCATGTTGAAGCTCGTTTAAAGTTTGCTGCACAACATTTGGAAAAGCCAGTGAAATACTGGGAGAATATAGTGTGGTCAGATGAGAGCAAAATTGAACTGTTTGGATGTCATAATACACACCATGTTTGGAGGAGAAATGGCACTGCACATCACCCTAAAAACACCATACCAACAGTGAAGTTTGGAGGTGGGAACATCATGGTGTGGGGCTGCTTTTCAGCAAATGGTACTGGCAAACTTCACATAATTGAAGGAAGGATTAATGGGCAAATTTACGAGGAGCACCTGGTCAAGGCAAATTTATGGTGAAATGATTGTCTTTCCACTTCCGTATTATGGCCCCAACAGTGCTCACTGAAACATTCAGAAGCTTAGAAATGTGCCTATAACCAATGCCATCATTGGTTATAGGCATGCCATCATATGTTTTGCAACAATTAGGTTGCGAATGTCTTGAGACAGCTCTTTGCTTTTACCCATCATGAGATGTGTCTTCTGTGACACCTTGGCAATGAGACCTTTTTGTAGGCCATCAGTTGGGACTGAACCAGCTGATATTAATTTGCACTGACGGGGCTGGATTGATTTTTATAATTACTGATAGTTTTCAGCTGTTGTCTTGGATTTCCATGCCTTTTTGAACCTCCCTTTCTTCATGTGTTCAATACTTTTTCCCTGTGTCATTTCACATTATTACACATTACTTAATTTCTGAACTTATTTTGGTTTCTTTGTATGTATGGATTACTTGGGTTGTTACCAACATCTGGTGACAATTTCATATCAATAGCACCTTTGGAAATACATTTACTGAGACAAATGGTGACGTGTTCAATACTTATTTCACCCACTGTTTATAGGTATTTAAATGTTGTAGATAGGATGCAATTTTCTGTCGTTTCACCCAACTATCGAAACCTTTTGTATTCAAGGACACAAAGTGAAGGGACCGATTTTGACTGCATTTAGGAATCATTGTCATCTCCTACAGGGGAGCAAGGTGCATGATGGGGGCAGTGAAGCTAAGGGCTGGGGGGGGGGGGTAAGAAGAGAAGAAAATAAATGTATAAAGAGGTAAAACGGTAGTGAAACACCATCTGGGGATAAGGGGGGCTTGATCAGCGTTCACCATCGCTGAGAGCACCTAACTTACACTTGAACTCTGTTATACAGATCATTACAACAGTTTGAACTTGAGCACAGAACTGTGCAAAGCATTAGCCAGGCTCATCTCCATATCGTTGTTCAGCATTTTCAATTGTCCATCAGATTATATATATATACATACACACACCCATACAAACTCACACTCGTGCGCACACACACACATGCACGCACACCAACATGCACATACACACAGACTTGCACGCACACATACAAACATAAAGACATTGAATCGGACAATAAACGTAAAATATACAAAGTAATGTCAATTCGCTTACTAACAATAACAGTCTGGTGAGGAACCGTGTAGCAAGTTTGCTCAAATTAAACAAGCTATAAACATAGGATCGTTGGACTTGGCGTTTAGCCTGCGAGTTTTGCAAAGTAAAGGAGCATAACGACTCACCCCTATACGGAAACCCTTTATATTATCTTACCAAATAGTGGGAGTGAAAGACGTGCCAGGACGGGTGTTTGAGAGAAAAGAGGAAGCTTCACCAAAAGAAAGAAAAGTCACTTTTTGGCCATTCTCGTCGGTGACTTGGAGCTTAGCAGGGAAGAACACCCTGTATGCGAATCCTACGTTCCTCAGCTGGGCCTTGACATTGAAGTATGCTGCTCTTCTTGGAGATTTCAGCGCTGTAGTCGGGGTAGATGTGTACCATAGACCCGCGGAATGACAGAGAGCCGGACTCTCTCGCAAGCTTAAGGATACGTTCTTTGTTCTGGTAGTGGTGAATCCACGCGATGAATGGGCGGGGAGGTTAATCTTGTTTCCTTCTGGAAGCAGCAATTCTGTGAGCTCTGTCGACCGCTGGGGGAATGGGGAAAGCATCTGCACCAAATGTTTCCTTTAGAAATATCTCCACAAAGGAGGTTGGATGTGAGCCTTCAATTTTCTCAGGTAAGCCAGTTATACGGATGTTGTTGCGCCTTGATCTATTTTCCAGTCTGAGAGCCTTGTTTTCTTTAGAAAGAGCCAGGCAGGAGGATTCCAAGAAAGCCAGGCTCATCTCCATATCGTTGAGAGATGTTTCAACTTCTTGAAAGTTACTCCGCCATTAGTCAAACCGGAAGTCCCATTTCGGGGGATTTTAACCATGCATCTCTCTCTTCAACGCTGCCCAGGTTCAAACAGTTTGTGAAGTGCCCAACCAGGAATAATAAAACTCTGGACTTTTTATATGCTAATGTGAAGGATGCATACAACTCCACTGCACTCCCTCCCCTCAGTAGATCGGATCACAACCTTGCCACCTCACCCCACTCTACAGGCCTATGGTCCAACAGCAACCTGCGACCACTAGGACCATAAGGAGATGGTTCCCGGAGGTGAATGAGGCCCTACAGGACTACATTGAAACAACAGACTGGGATGTGCTCCGTGAGGCTCATGGGGAGGACATTGATGGAATTACTGACTGCATAACGGAATATATACATTTTTGTGTAGACAACACTGTACCCACCAGGAAGGTACGCTGTTTTCCAAATATTAAATCCTGGTTCACCAGCGACCTGAAGGCCCTGCTGAATGAGAAGAAGAGGGCCTTCAAGGAGGGGGACAGGGACAAATTGAAATCGTCCAGAGGGAGCTGAAGTTGCGGATTGCTGAGAGGAAGAGAGGGTATAAGGAGAAGATGGAGGACAAGCTGAGGCAGAGCCAGGTGAGAGAGGTGTGGAAGGGTATGATAAATATCACTGGCTTCAAAAAGTCAAACAGTGGGCAGATGGAGGGGACCCAGGACAGAGCCAATGAGCCAATTTTTTAACAGGTTCGATAACAGACCTGTCCCCCTCCCCTCCAGCTCCCCAGGCCACACACCCTCACGGCTGTCCCACCCCCACTTTGCTCACAACACCTCTGTTGAGACAATCAGCAACCCCACCTCCACCCCTGCTCCCTCTGGACTGATCCTCAACACCCCCCATCCCGCCACCTCCCCACCTGGGCTGGCTTTCACCACCAACCAAGTGAAGAGAGAGCTGGAGAGACTACATCAGTGGAAAGCGGCGGGCCCTGATGGCATCAGCCCAAGGGTGCTTAGGGTCTGTGCTGACCAACTGTGTGGAATACTCCAGCGTTTCTTCAAACTTAGCCTGAGCCTAGAAAGGGTCCCTGTGCTGTGGAAAACATCCTGCCTCGTCCCAGTGCCCAAGAAGGCACACCCCACTGTCCTGAATGACTTCAGACCTGTAGCACTAACATCCCACATCATGAAGACCCTGGAAAGGTTAGTCCTCGCTCACCTCAGAACCCTGGTGTGTGCATCACTGGACCCCCTGCAGTTCGCATATCAGCGCAACATCGGGGTGGATGATGCAATCCTCTACCTTCTGCAGAGGGCCTACTCTCACCTGGACAATGCAGGTTGCACTGTGAGGGTTATGTTTTTTGACTTCTCCAGTGCCTTCAACACCATTCAGCCCCTGCTACTGGGTGAGAAGATGAAGAGGGCGAAAGTGGAAGCACCCTTAGTCTCCTGGGTCACGGACTACCTGACCTGTATTTTAAGGGAATTACTATTATTACCCTAAATTATATCATACACACATTTAGCTATTTAAGTATCTCTTACTGTCATTTACCTGTACAGTTAATGCAACCATGAAAATATTCACTTACCTGTTCATTTAACCAGACTGTATATTAAGTAAACTATTATTACCCTCACTTATATCATACGCACATTTAGCTAATTAAGTATTTCTCTGCCATCGACCTTTATAGTATAGTTAACCATGCATATACTCCTGGCAGCATCATGTTGTGGGGGTGCTTTGCTGCAGGAGGGACTGGTGCACTTCACAAAATAGATGGCATCATGACGAAGGAAAATTATGTGGATATATTGAAGCAACATTTCAAGACATCAGTCAGGAAGTTAAAGCTTGGTCGCAAATGGGTCTTCCAAGCATACTTCCAAAGTTGTGTCAAAATGGCTTAAGGACAACAAAGCCAAGGTAATGGAGTGGCCATCACAAAGCCCTGACCTCAATCCTAAAGAACGTTTGTGGGCAAAACTGAAAAAGCGTGTGTGAGCAAGTAGGCCTACAAACCTGACTCAGTTACACCAGTTCTGTCAGGAGGAATGGGCCAAAATGCACCCAACTTATTGTGGGAAGCTTGTGGAAGGCTAACAGAAATGTTTGACCCAAATTACACAATTTAAAGGCAATGCTACCAAATACTAATTGAGTGTATGTAAACTTCTGACCCACTGGGAATGTGATGAAAGAAATAAAAACTGAAATAAATAATTCTCTCTACTATTATTCTGACATTTCACATTCTTAAAATAAATTGGGGATCCTAACTGACCTAAGACAGGGACTTTTTACTAGGATTAAATGTCAGTAATTATGAAAAACTGAGTTTAAATGTATTTGGCTAAGGTTTATGTAAATGTCTGACTTCAACTGTATATAAAAAACATTAAATGTTTTGTCACGTTATTACATTCTGAGAATCTACATTTTCACATTGTACACATTAATAATTATATTCTTAACATATCATCATGCATCACTCTCCCAGTCATCATCCCCACACCTGTGGCTATAGAACCCCATGGTTCACTCAAGTTCAACTGTTCCTGTGGTCTTTAGAGTTGAATGCATGTTCAACATCATGTTCTGATCTCTACATAAACTCTCTCTCTCTCTCTCTCTCTCTCTCTCTCTCTCTCTCTCTCTCTCTCTCTCTCTCTCTCTCTCTCTCTCTCTCTCTCTCTCTCTCTCTCTCTCTCTCTCTCTCTCTCTCTCTCTCTCTCTCTCTCTCTCTCTCTCTCTCTCTCTCCCCTTCTTCTTCTCTCTCTCTCTCTCTCCTTCTTCTCCTCTCTCTCTCTCTCTCTCCTTCTTCTCTCTCTCTCTACATAAACTATGTTCCTGAGCCATAGCTCTATTGTAAATCCACATCTGCGCTCCAGTTCCACACAAGTCTGTCAGTTCATCTGCTTCTGATTAGCGACGACATGAGCAATGCCAAATGGGAGATATGGATCTCATTCCTCTCCGCTGACAAAGCCTCATTCATTGGCAGAAAACAAACGTACGATGTGGGAAGGTGATTCCCCCGAGACTTGGACCTGGTCCTGGACCTGCTCTGTTCTGGGTCTCATGTTGTCTCATGGAATGATATTGCGGCATACAGTATAATACAGTACAGG
>CM042398.1:7096883-7106883 GCA_023634145.1 Thymallus thymallus | reverse complement strand
CAGTCCTCTATCCATCCAGTCCTGTGGTGTTTGGTGTCAGTCCTCTATCCATCCAGTCCTGTGGTGCACTGTGTCAGTCCTCTATCTATACAGTCCTGTGGTGTTGGGTCAGTCTTCTATTCATCCATTCCTGTGGTGTGTGGTGTCAGTCCTCTATCCATCCAGTCCTGTGGTGTTGGGTCAGTCTTCAATTCATCCAGTCCTGTGGAGTGTTGTGTCAGTCCTCTATCCATCCAGTCCTGTGGTGTGCAGTGTCAGTCTTCATCTATCCAGTCCTGTGGTGCACAGTGTCAGTCCTCTATCCATCCAGTCCTGTGGTGTGTAGTTCAGTCTTCATCTATCCAGTCCTGTGGTGCACAGTGTCAGTCCTCTATCCATCCAGTCCTGTGGTGTGTGGTGTCAGTCTTCTATCCATCCAGTCCTGTGGTGTTTGGTGTCAGTCCTCTATCTATCCAGTCCTGTGGTGCTTTGTGTCAGTCCTCTATCTATACAGTCCTGTGGTGTTGGGTCAGTCTTCTATTCATCCATTCCTGTGGTGTGTGGTGTCAGTCCTCTATCCATCCAGTCCTGTGGTGTGTTGTGTCAGTCCTCTAGCCATCTAGTCCTGTGGTGTTGTGTCAGTCCTCTATCCATCCAGTCCTGTTTTGTGCAGTGTCAGTCCTCTATACATCCAGTCCTGTGGTGTTGTGTCAGTCCTCTATCCATCCAGTTCTGTGCTGTGGGGTGTCAGTCCTCTATCCAGTCCTGTGGTGTGTGGTGTCAGTCCTCTATATATCCAGTTCTGTGGTGTGCGGTGTCAGTCCTCTATCCAGTCCTGTGGTGTGTGGTGTCAGTCCTCCTTCAGCTGACTCACTCTCACACACATACAACACAGGCCAGAGGAACCAAAGGGAACACCCAGAGGGCCAATGAGAGGCATAATGAGGGCTCACCCTCTGTGTTTGTTTAGACAACCAGGACTTAATGATGAACATGCCCAGTAACAGGCCTCCCAAGTCCGCCCGGAGACAACTGATTCTGCTCCACTGCATAAGGGACCGCTCCGTAGAGGAATTGCAATGTTCATGGAGATGATAGTGTGCATGTGGCTGACTGGGGTTCAAACCCGAGTTCCCTGACATCCAAAGTGCTGTATTAGCCCTCTGAACTAAAGCAAGTCTCCTGCTCTACCACCTAACATAGAGGAACAGAGATGTTGTGCAGGTAATAGGTTTTATTCACGTGGCTGACTGGAGTTTGAACCCAGGCCTCCTGTGAGCCACAATGTTGTGTTAGCCCTCTGAGCTAAAGCCTCATCTTGCTACTTTATGTGCTACACTAATGGACTCTGATGGTGTTTCAACAGCTACCAAAGTTGGCTTTTAATAAAACAGAATCTTAATGTCTTTATGCTCAGTTCCTCACCCTTACTTCATCCAGGTTTCTCAATGTTTCCTCTCTCTCGCTCTCTTCCTCTCCTCCACCCTTGTTAACAGTGTTTCCTCTCTCTCTCTCTCTCTCTCTCTCTCTCTCCCTCTCTCCTTGTTAACAGTGATGTTGTTTTAGAGTTGTTGCCACAGCACCTTTTTCCTGTCAGAGTTTAGAAATTAAAAAGAGAGAGAGAGAGAAATAAAGAAGAACATGAGAGAGGGAGGGAGAGAGGGGGGGGAGGGAGAGAGAGAGAGAGAGAGAGAGAGAGAGAGGGAGGGAGAGAGAGAGAGAGAGAGAGAGGGAGGGAGAGAGAGAGAATTCACTGCATGTTACTGAGGAAGAGAATCGTCTATTCATACCAGTGTGTTAGACAATCAGAGACGGGGATAATCAGAGAAGGGGAAGGTGCTGTAGCAAAAGGAACGAATGCCGAGAAACAACGCAATTGCGCATTATTTGACACATTCTCAGTATGGGCCTAGTGTGTTGATATTGGTTTCTTACTGCATACATTCACTAAACAGTTTGTTTTAAATAGTATGCAGTATGTAATATCTCGTTTTATTAAGTAGTAGGCAAGACAGATTTCAGACACAGCCTGTCTCTTCGTACAGAAGCTAAATGGTATACAGTATATTACCTTCAGGCGAAGAAAAATACCAAGAAAATGAAATACTCAAAACCAAGCAAGTTTTAAAATCATGTAACTTTCCCAAACCACAATGCAATGATGTCAGTAATGAATTTATTCTGTGAATAATAGTCAAAGTGTTTTTGACATATTACAAATGCAACCCTTATGCTTAGAGTTTGATATTTCAACACACTCTCATGTGCAGCCATTTTCTGCAAAAGGACTGAAAATGGTTTCAGAATAGCTTTCCCTTCATTCTTGTGGTCACGATTGCCTGGCACTCTGAAATGGAGCCTTTTCCCCTTGATTTATGAACTAATCAAACTAATCTTCAAAATGAATTGAACAGTACAGAGAAACAGACCTATGCTTCCGTCATTTGGGTCAGATATGGTTCAGCTAGGCACACATAGCTAAATGGCATTTTTGTTCTGATATTTTTAAGACATAAATTGGTTAAGAATCCAGAAGGGGCAAGATAATTTCCTGTGTGGTTGGGAGTGAGAGGGAATGTGGGGGAAGCTGGGGGAGTGACTTCACCATGGCCTACCCTTGGGTAGGGACCTGGACTGGGACTGGGGTCAACTAACCTCACCAGGCCTGCACTGAACTCTATTAACCTCACCAGACCTGCACTGCACTCTATTAACCTCACAAAGCCTGCACTGCACTCTATTAACCTCACCAGGCCTGTATTAACCTCACCAGGCCTGTACTGCACTATATTAACCTCACCAGGCCTCTATTAAGCTCACCAGGCCTTGTTAACCTCACCAGGCCTCTATTAACCTCACTAGGCCTGCACTGCACTCTATTAACCACACCAGGCCTGCACTGCACTCTCCTCCATTACACTTATTTTTCCACCAGCACTCACTGGACTCCACCCAGTTGGGTCTGCCTCTTGAGGTTGCTGTCCTTAAACTCTCATTCTCTCTTTAATTCATTTTTTCTCTCACTTTCTCACGTCTTCCTATCTCAGTTTGTTATGCAGTCCCAACAAGTCCTCAACTTAATTTAACTTAATTTTTAATTTGCTTGCTTCGCTTTACTTTGCTATGCTTTGCTTTAAGGCGCAATGTGTAGAAAACAATACCATTCACTGGTTGTTAAAAATGTAATTTCAGTTTGTGACAAAATAGTGTATAGAATCATTGTATCATCTAAACTAGAAAATAAATACCTTTCCTAAAAACAAAAAATATAGCATTTGCAGCTGCTTTAAGCTGGTGTACAAAACTGAAAGTAAAAAGAAACAAAAACTTAAGGAGGGATAAGCATAGAAATAGAGCATTTAGAATGGATCTAGTGCTTTCAATGAGAATGACAGATCAATAACTGACTTTTCCATGTGCTTTCAATGAGAATGACAGATCTATAACTGACTTTTCTATGTGAATTCTGTCAGGTCGCCTACAAAGCTACATACTGCAGCTTTAAGTGGAAAGTGGGCAGATACATATCCAACTCTACCCCGAGGTTACTGATAATCATTAACCACTTCCTGCCCATCATAGACCATGTTGTAAGGACTAGCTAATGTTCTGAGGAGATGTTACAGTGGAGTCCTTCAGAAACAATAATGTCTCAGTAAGGATTCTCAGACGTGTTTTTAAAAGTGCCATCACAGCACTGGGAAGATGTAACTAGCTAGCTAACGTCTAGACCTAAACCAAACCTAAGCCAAACAAGACTAGGGCAATTAAATATCTCCCGTTCTTCCCAGGGTTTGGCAGGCCTATCCTCAGCTATACGTTTGATTACAGGTACGGGAGCTTGAACAGACCTGGCTTCCAATAGGCCTAGTATCTGAAATCTTTCAGAGGATTCCATATGTTCTTCTGTGTGTTGTGAAAATGAACATGATACATTGTTGTTATTGCAGCGGTTGTGATGAGGACTTTGGCTCTTCTAGTCAATCTAAGAGTGAGGGTAAGACTTGCTTTTGGCCTATGGGTTAGTTGTTTATGGATAACAAGTAGACACCGAGAATGTAGAAACAATGCAACACACACACACACACACAAACACACAACTCATCGGTTACTCACTTTTCTCTCCTCCTCCCTCCTTACTTCTCTCTATCTCTCCCTCTCTTCCTCTCTCTCTGGGCTGCTGCTGTAAAGCCTTTTCCGTGACTAGCTGTCAATAATCTTCTCTCTCCAGGGGGAGGATATTGACTGCATGCCAGCGAGTGCTAAGGGGAAAGCCAAGACAGCCTTCCAAAAACACAGAGCTGCTTCCCTTGTTCCAAAAACACAGAGCTGCATCCCTTGTTCCAAAAACACAGAGCTGCTTCCCTTGTTCCAAAAACACAGAGCTGCTTCCCTTGTTCCAAAAACACAGCATTGCTCATGCACACGCACACACACACACGCACACACATGCACACACATGCACATGCACACACACAGACACAAACCGCTACAGCCCACACAAGAAAAGTGTTTCTCTGGATGAGGTTGAGCACATCACACCTTTACCATCACATACAAACCGTCTGACATAATACAGCTCATGCCTTTACCAACATATACACACCCTCTGACATAATACAGTTCACACCTTTACCTACACATACACACCCTCTGACATAATACAGCTCACACCTTTACCAACACATACACACCCTCTGACATAATACAGCTCACACCTTTAACATCACATACACACCCTCTGACAAAATACAGCTCACACCTTTACCAACACATACAAACCCTCTGACATAATACAGCTCATGCCTTTACCAACACATACACACCCTCTGACATAATACAGCTCACACCTTTACCAACATATACACACCCTCTGACATAATACAGCTCACACCTTTAACATCACATACACACCCTCTGACAAAATACAGCTCACACCTTTAACATCACATACACACCCTCTGACAAAATACAGCTCACACCTTTAACATCACATACACACCCTCTGACAAAATACAGCTCACACCTTTAACATCACATACACACCCTCTGACAAAATACAGCTCACACCTTTACCAACACATACACACCCTCTGACATAATACAGCTCACACCTTTAACATCACATACACACCCTCTGACAAAATACAGCTCACACCTTTACCAACACATACAAACCCTCTGACATAATACAGCTCACTGTCATGTCCTGATTTGTTTCACCTGTCTGTGTTTGTCCCCTCCCCACACCAGGTGCACCCTATCTCCTTTGTCAATCAGTTTGGTTATTTAGTCCCTTGGGTTCTGTTAGGGTTTTGCCAGATCGTCTTGCCTAGTCAGTCGTTTCCAGCACTCTATCTCGTATTACTAACTCTGCCAGTCTGTTTCCCGGTATTTGGACCTCTACCTGCCTGTTGGATTACGTTCCTGTCTAGCCCCCTCATGTGCCTTCGACCATCTGATCTGCTGCCAAACGAACTCTGCCTGCATTACGGATTACGAGACTGTCTACTCCTCTGTACTGCCATCCTTCTGATTCCCGGTACCGAACTCTGCCTGAACTACGACTACGAGCCTGACTCCCCTTATTGGACGACTGCCATTCTGATTCCCTATTACCAACACTGCCTGTTATTGACTACGAGCCTGTCTTGCCCCATATCTACTATTAAACAGTCAATCATATCCCTGCCTCCGTGTCCGCTTTTGGGTCCCATATATCTGTCGTTCTGTCAGAACGATCTGGCCATGACGGACCCAGCGGAGTTGACTCAGCTACAGAACGCAATAGCCCACCAAGAGGTTATTGTGGGTCGACACGAGGAGGTGCTACGTTCAATAGCAGAGGAAATCCATGAGCAGAGAGATAACCAGCAGCGGGTCACCGAATGCCTGCTCCAACACTTGGAGAGATTAACACTGGCACTACCGGCACAGAGAGCTTCCCCCCCGTCTCCTGTCCCACCTATTCCCAGCAATCCAACACCTTCCCCGGTATCCCTAAGAGAGCCGCACTTACCTGCTCCCGAACGGTTCTCAGGTGATTCGAGTTATTGTGGTCCGTTTTTGTCCCAATGCTCGCGTATCTTTGAGCTGCAGCCATCCTCCTTTCCCACAGAGAAGTCACGGGTGGCATATATGATAACCATGATGACGGGGCGAGCCCTGGCCTGGGCTACGCCGATCTGGGACCAGCAACTTCCAGTCTGTTACAGCCTGGCAGCTTTTACTGCGGAGGTAAAAAAAGTTTTCGACGCTCCACTATCCGGCAGAGAAGCGGCACGTCAGCTGTTAAATCTAAAACAGGGGACTAGCAGCGTGTCGGATTACTCCATTACATTCCGGACCCTGGCAGCGGAGTGCTCATGGAATTCAGAGGCTCTGCTCGATGCATTTTATGATGGACTATGTGATTCCATTAAAGATGAGCTCGCCGCCCGAGAGGTACCTCCCAGTTTAGATAGTCTCATCTCCATGGCCATGCGTATAGGCAGTAGACTTCAGGAACGTAATCGAGAGAGAAAATATTGTCGTCCTGCTCAGACACTTCCGCATTTCAGCGGATCGGGTGGTAGAACGTCACGGGGACTGACGGGACTACCCAAATTCTTCCGAGAACCATCGAGGGCGTCCGAGGTCCTTACGCCTGAACCCATGCAAATAGGAATACGGGTGAGTCAAACTAAAACCCCGTGGGTATCCCCGGTTCGTTTTCCTTTTCCTGCCACTATTATTTGGGGTTCTCAAACCCTGAAAGTAAATGTCCTTATGGATTCAGGGGCTGACGATTGCTTCATTGATAATTCACTTCTGGTTAAGTTAGGCATTCCCTCACGCCCTCTAAGCACGCCCATCGAGGCCACTGCTCTGGACGGTCGTTCTATTGGACGGATGTCTCAGATATCGGTGCCCATCACTCTGATCCTGTCTGGTAACCACAGGGAGGAGATCCAGTTCCTGCCCTTACATTCTCCAAACACTCCGATTGTGTTAGGCCATTCTTGGCTTGTCAAACACAACCCTCACATCGACTGGACTACTGGTTCTGTTATTAACTGGAGCCCTTTTTGCCTTGCTCATTGCCTGAGGGCTGCACCACATGTTCTTAACAGACAGGTTCCACCTTCCACAGAGAACATCGATGTGTCATCTGTTCCTCCTGAATACTGGGATCTAAGAGAGGTGTTCAATAAGTCTCGGGCTACCTCTTTACCACCTCATCGGCCATACGACTGTGCCATAGACCTCCATCCAGGTACATCACCCCCCCGTGGACGTCTGTACTCCCTGTCCGGTCCGGAAACTAAGGCCATGGCGGATTATGTGGAGACCTCCCTCAGGGCTGGGATTATTCGGCCATCATCCTCTTCTGCTGGGGCTGGGTTTTTCTTCGTGGCCAAGAAGGATAAAACTCTACGCCCATGCATTGATTACCGGGGCCTGAATGACATAACGGTGAAAAACCGTTATCCACTTCCCCTGCTTGCCTCTGCCTTTGAGTTGCTCCAAGGAGCCACAATCTTCTCGAAGCTGGATCTCCGAAATGCTTATCACCTGGTACGGATACGAGAAGGGGATGAATGGAAGACTGCGTTTAACACTGCTAGTGGACACTATGAATACCTGGTGATGCCATTTGGATTGACGAACGCTCCCGCTGTCTTCCAGGCTCTGGTAAATGACGTACTCCGGGACATGATTAATCGTTTTGTTTTTGTGTATCTGGACGATATCTTGATTTTTTTTCCCACTCAGCCCAGGAACACACGGCACACGTACGACAGGTCCTCCAGCGATTATTAGAGAACCAACTGTTTGTAAAAGCAGAAAAGTGTGAGTTCCATCGCTCTGTCATTCCTTTCTTGGGTTACATAGTGGCTGCAGGTAGCATCCGAATGGATCCAGGCAAGGTCCAAGCCGTCACTGATTGGCCACAGCCCTCTTCACGCCTGGATCTGCAACGTTTCCTGGGGTTTGCCAATTTTTATCGGCGATTCATCCGTAATTACAGTATTTTGGCAGCCCCACTCACGGCTTTAACCTCGACTAAAGTGAACTTTGTATGGTCCTCCCAAGCAGCCCAGGCCTTCGCGGCCCTCAAACAGCGCTTCACTTCAGCCCCCATTCTGATTCACCCAGATCCGGCCCGGCAGTTTGTGGTGGAGGTGGACGCCTCCAACGTCGGCGTGGGGGCCGTGTTGTCACAAAGGTCGGACGGCGACCAGAAGCTGCACCCCTGTGCATTCCTCTCCCGTCGTTTGACACCTGCTGAGGTTAACTATGACGTCGGCAACAGGGAATTGCTGGCGGTCAAGACTGCATTGGAGGAGTGGAGACATTGGCTGGAGGGAGCGGAACAACCATTTCTTGTGTGGACAGACCACAAGAACCTGGAGTATCTACGCTCAGCCAGGAGGCTCAATGCCCGACAAGCCAGGTGGGCCCTGTTTTTTACTCGCTTTAACTTTACCCTGTCTTATCGACCCGGCTCTAAGAACACTAAACCGGACGCACTCTCCCGTGTGTTCAGTCCTGCTGCTGCCCAAGGTAATGAGCACATTCTCCCAGTTTCTTGTTTGGCTACATCCTTGGTCTGGGGTATTGAAGAGGATGTGCGTAACGCACAACAGTTGAGCCCTGACCCCGGAGGGGGTCCGCCAGGCTGCCTGTTCGTGCCTGACCCTGTCCGGTCCCGAGTCCTGGAATGGGGTCATTCATCTAAACTGACCTGCCACCCCGGTTCTCGCCGGACCCTGGCATTTATACGTCGAAGGTTTTGGTGGCCCACCATGGGAGTGGATGTCCCCTCTTTCGTCTCTGCCTGCACAGTGTGTAACCAAAACAAGACGCCCCGCCAGGCCCCGGCTGGTCTCCTACAGCCTCTTCCGGTTCCTCATCGTCCATGGTCGCACATCTCCCTGGATTTTGTCACAGGCCTGCCGCAATCCGACGGCAATACCGCTATCCTCACCATTGTGGACCGGTTCTCGAAGGCGGCACACTTCATCGCCCTGCCTAAGCTGCCATCGGCCAAGGAAACGGCCCAACTGATGGTGCAGCACGTTTTTAGAATCCACGGATTACCCATTGACATCGTCTCCGACCGGGGTCCTCAGTTCACTTCCCAGTTCTGGAGGGCTTTCTGTACCCTTATTGGTTCCTCTATCAGCCTGTCCTCAGGTTTCCACCCAGAGTCTAACGGCCAATCAGAGCGGGCCAATCAAGATCTCGAGACTGTTCTACGTTGCCTGGTTTCGGACAATCCCACCACCTGGAGCCGGCAACTCGTTTGGGTGGAATATGCCCGCAACACCCTGCCTTCCTCCGCTACTGGGCTTTCCCCTTTCGAATGCTCCTTGGGCTACCAGCCTCCGCTGTTTCCGGAGCAGGAGGAGGAGGTTGGCGTTCCGTCGGCCCAGTTGTTTGTAAGGCGCTGCCGTCGGACATGGAGAAAGGCCCGGGCGGTTCTATTACGCACCAATGCCAGGTATCGGCGGCAGGCTGACCGTCGCAGGACCCCGGCTCCCCACTATCGTGTGGGCCAGAGGGTGTGGCTGTCCACCCGAGATCTGCCCCTTCGGGTGGAGAGTCGCAAGCTCTCATCCCGTTACATCGGTCCCTATCAGATCTCCCGGATTATCAACCGTTCAGCCATACGCCTCATGTTGCCCCGGTCCCTCCGCATTAATCCCACCTTTCATGTGTCCCGTGTTAAACCTGTCTCTCATTGTCCTTTGTCTCCTGTTCCTAGGTCTGCTCCTTCTCCTCGGGTTATTGACAATCAACCTGCCTGGACGGTGCGTCGCCTCCTGAGAGTCCGTCCCCGGGGCCGGGGTTTCCAGTACCTGGTTGACTGGGAGGGCTACGGGCCAGAGGAGCGGTCTTGGGTCTCTACCAGGGACATCCTCGACCCGGAGCTCATCGCCGACTTTCATCGACGGCATCCCGGTCAGCCAGGTATGCACCCGGGTCGGTCGCCAGGTGGCGCCCGTAGGAGGAGGGGTACTGTCATGTCCTGATT
>CM042398.1:7056883-7091883 GCA_023634145.1 Thymallus thymallus | reverse complement strand
ATTCCTCACATTGGAATATTTCATCATCATTAGCATTGTTTCTTTCAGTTTCTTTCGGGTGCCTGGTTTTGTTTTAAGACATATGGATATGGACATATGATATGGAGACCCACTATAATATAAACCATTAATGTAAGCTGATCCTGAAGGACTTCACACTTGACCATGGGAGCTATGTGAGCTACTCGCTTTGGCTTTGATAGGCTGCCTTGACGCAGCTCTGTTCACACACACACAGAGTGTGCCAAAGAATCTTCCAACCATTGTTGTTCCTGTTCAGCCCTGTCATTAACCGAACCGGGGTGAATATTGGGAAACACTGTGTGCGTCCCAAATGGCACACTATTTCCTATTTAGTGCAATACTTTTGACCGGGCCCATAGGGTGTCATTTGGGACGCACACACTGTTTACAAATAGCAGACTGGCAGGAGAGGAGACGCCACGAACAGATGCCAACCTCCCCTCATGCTCTTCAATCCTCATTCCTCACCATGAGTAAGCAGCCAGCCAGTAGGACCAATAACACTAACAACTATATAAATGCAATAACAGCACATTGTCATTTTTACAGGAGATGGGAGTAAAACACAGTAGTTAGTAATTACAGTAGTTACATTTGGTTGGGAATCATTTAAGTACAGGAATATTGAAACCTTGTCTCTTATTTATTTTGCAGATTTAAGTCAGGACTGAGACTGGACACTCAACACCTCTTGGAAAGACATTCTGGTGTGTCTTTGGCATTAACATTTGTTTAATTGTCCTGAGGAAAAAATAAAACCCTATCTCAGAGTTAGGTTTTCAGAAAACTGAGGTGGGTTTTCCTCTAACTTTTTAGCTGGACTTTGCTCTTTTTCATATATATTTTTTTATCCTAGCAAACTCTCCAGTCCCTGCCGGTGACAAGCATACCCACAACAAGGTACTGCTTGAAAATCCCATGTGCTAGTTCATGTAGCAGCCATTAAAATGTAATCCATTCAACAGGCAGTAAGGTAGAAAGTCAGAGAATGAGAGAGGGCTTTTTGATGATGCCAGCAGGGATCTGCACTCCAGCACACCTTATGGTGTTGGCTGTAGAGAAGGACAATGAGCTTCTGTCAGTGCTGCGGCCCTAACTAACTAACTAAGAGAGAGAGAGAGAGAGAGAGAGAGAGAGAGAGAGGGAGGGAAAATGAACTCCTGTTTTCCACATTATGACCATGCAAGACTGTTGTTCCCTGTAGAAACCGGTCCGTGTCATAAACACACAGAGCTCCAGTGGAAGAAGTATCCCTTTATTCTCTCATACCAATTGCTTCATATTCCACCAATCAAATGGGCCCATTGTGTCAGTGTTGCGTCCGAGGGCCAGGAACAGTGCGCAGCATTGACTAGACGCAGACAGATTATCTTGTTTGAATGGCTTTTCCAGAGCAGCAGATAGGCCAACACTACAATAGGTAACTTGTTGTAGGCAAAACAGATCTAATATTTAGTAAGCATATTCTTGTTGGGGGCTGCTGGGCCAGGACGGCTAGTCGGCTACCCATTGTGCCCGCCCCCCCTGGTGACTCATGTATCTACAGTAACTGTTTTGTATTTGCATAATACAGTGTATTCCTCAGTGTGTTGTTTCACTAATTGGTGCTGCTAGGAGAGGCTCCCAGAGCCTTGGTTGGAAGAGAGCAGCCCCATGCCATTATCACAGGAGACACAACAATGGAGGGATTTAAATAATTCATATTACAGTATAATACTATGGAACCTGCAGTAGTCTTCAGCAGAGCCTCAGCGTCCACTGCGGAAAGAGAGAACAAAGTCTCACATAATTATTCTATCCTGGAGGCAGCAACTCTGTTTCTCCAGCTCCAATACTGTAGTGAAAGTAATCTACTGGGTCTGAGACTGGGAACTTCAGGGAACCAGCTGGCTGTGCAGAGGAGTGGACTACAGGCTAGCCCTCTTGTTCCCAGACCACTAAGTCAAATACTTTTCAAGTACTTCAGGATCCATACATCTCTTCATGCAATGATGCTATGACTATGGACATTCATAGAATGGGCTGTATGTTGGGAACAGAGTTCTTCATGATCAGCTTAAGTGTTCATGTAGGATCCTGGCTCTATAGGCTTAGTTTGTCGTCAGGAAGGGTTTGTGTTATTGGTGGAGCCCTACAGGCTTTTCCTTGGCCCATTCCTTCATCATCTCTGATTGAAATCGTATGTGGTTCTGGTAATACTGGCAGGAGGATTAGTGTTATTGGTGGAGCGCTTAAGGCTTCTCCTCGGCCCATTCCTTCATCATCTCTGATTGAAATCGTATGTGGTTCTGATAATACTGGCAGTAGGGTTTGTGTTATTATGTGTTTGGTCATAACAATCACTCATGTGGTGTCAGAAACACTCAGTGGAGGAGAGCACACACACACACACAGACACACAGACACACACACACACACACACACACACACACACACACACACACACACACACACACACACACACACACACACACACACACACACACACACACACACACACACACACACACACACACACACACACACACACACACACACACACACACAGACACACACAGACACACACACACACACACACACACACACACACACACACACACACACAAACACATAACACACTCACACAAGTGTACACACACAAACACACACCACACACGCCTATGCATACACACCCATTCTCCGCTCACCCTCCCCTCATTCTGGTAACAAGGGTATGAGGGATGTGCGTGACAGAGATTGGCAGAAGCGGTTGTGTTTCGCTCCATAAGTTTGGTTTGGTCTGTGTCCTGAATGGCACTCTATTCCCTATACAGCGGGTGAAATAAGTATTGAACACGTCACCATTTTTCTCAGTAAATATATTTCCAAAGTTGCTATTGACATGACATATTCACCAGATGTTGGTAACAACCCAAGTAATCTATACATACAAAGAAACCAAAACAAATAAATTCAGAAATTAAGTTATGTGTAATATTGTGAAATGACACAGGGAAAAAGTATTGAACACATGAAGAAGAGGTTCAAAAAGGCATGGAAAACCAAGACAACAGCTGAAAACTATCAGTAATTAAAAAGCAATCCAGCCCCCTGTCAGTGAAAATTAATATCAGCTGGTTCAGTCCCAACTGATGGCCTACAAAAAGGTCTCATTGCCAAGGTGTCACATAAGACACATCTCAGAAAGAGCTGTCTCAAGACATTCGCAACCTAATTGTTGCAAAACATAATGATGGCATTGGTTATAGGCGCATTTCTAAGCTCCAGTGAGCACTGTTGGAGCCATAATTTGGAAGTGGAAAGACAATCATTTCACCATAAATTTGCCTCGACCAGGTGCTCCTCGTAAATTTGCCCATTCTTCCTTCCTTCAATTATGTGAAGTTTGCCAGTACCATTTGCTGAAATGCAGCCCCACACCATTATGTTCCCACCTCCAAACTTCACTGTTGGTATGGTGTTTTTAGGGTGATGTGCAGTGCCATTTCTCCTCCAAACATGGTGTGTATTATGACATCCAAACAGTTCAATTTTGCTCTCATCTCACCACACTATATTCTCCCAGTATTTCACTGGCTTTTACAAATGTTTTGCAGCAAACTTTAAACAAGCTTTTTTTTCAGCAATGGAGTCTTGCGTGGTAAGCGTGCATACAGGCCATGGCGGTGGAGTGCATTACTTACTGTTTTCTTTGAGACAACAGTACCTGCTAATTGCAGGTCTTTTTGAAGCTCTCCACAAGTGGTCCTTGGCTCTTGGACAACTCTTCTGATTATTCTTTTCACTCCTCTGTCAGAAATCTTGCAAGGAGCACCTGGTCGAGGCAAATTTATAGTGAAATTATTGTCTTTTCACTTCCGTATTATGGCCCCAACAGTGCTCACTGGAACATTCAGAAGCTTAGAAATGCGCCTATAACCAATGCCATCATTATGTTTTGCAACAATTAGGTTGCGAAGGTCTTGAGACAGCTCTTTGCTTTTACCCATCATGAGATGTGTCTTGTGTGACACCTTGGCAATGAGACCTTTTTGTAGGCCATCAGTTGGGACTGAACCAGCTAATATTAATTTGCACTGACAGGGGGCTGGATTGCTTTTTAATTACTGATAGTTTTCAGCTGTTGTCTTGGCTTTCCATGCCTTTTTGCACCTCCCTTTCTTCATGTGTTCAATACTTTTTCCCTGTGTCATTTCACATTATTACACATAACTTAATTTCTGAACTTATTTGTTTTGGTTTCTTTGTATGTATGGATTACTTGGGTTGTTACCAACATTTCATGTCAATAGCACCTTTGGAAATATATTTACTGAGAATAATGGTGACGTGTTCAATACTTATTTCACCCGCTGTATATATATATTTTATCCAATTGGTAGTTTTTACAGTCTTGTCCCATCGCTGCAACTCCCGTATGGACCCGGGAGAGGCAAAGGTCAAGAGCCGTGTGTCCTCCGAAACACAACCCCGCCAAGCCGCACTGCTTCTTGACACAATGCCCGCTTAACCCAGAAGCCAGCCACACCACTGTGTCAGAGGAAACACTGTACACCTGGCGACCATGTCATCGTGCATGCATCCGGCCCGCCACAGGAGTCGCTACAGCAATGGGACAAGGACATCCCTGACGGCCAAACCCTCCCCTAACCCAGTACCGAACCAGGATCTGTAGTAATGCTGCTTGCACTATGATGCAATGCCTTAGACCGCTTCACCACTCGGGAGGCCCCGGTCAGACGATTTTTACGCGCTACGTGCTTCATCACTCGCTGCTGCCGTTCTGTGAGCTTGTGTGGTCTACCACTTTGCGGTTGAGCCATTGCCGTTTCCACTTCACAATAACAGCACTTACAGTTGATCGGGGCAGCTCTAGCAGGGCAGAAATTTTATCAACTGACTTGTTGGAAATGTGGCATCCTATGACGGTGCCACGTTGAAAGTCACCGAGCTCTTCAGTAAGGCCATTCTACTGCCAATGTTTGTCTATGGAGATTTTATACACCTGTCAGCAACGGGTGTGGCTGAAAATTCACTAATTTAAAGGGGTTTCCACATACTGCTGTATATATAGTGTAGTAATAAAAACTGTGTGCTGAGAGTAGTCAGAGCTGTGTGTCTGTTGTGTTTGAGTGTGTACGTGAGTGTATGTGTGTGTGTGTGTGTGTGTGTGTGTGTGTGTGTGTGTGAGTGTGTGTGTGTGTGTGTGAGTGTGTGTGTGTGAGTGCGCGCGTGTGTGTTTGTAAGTCAGCTACATAGTCCCTTCCACAGGTGCTGAGTCAGGGAGGAGAAGAATGGGAGTAAAAGAGAGAGGGTGTGTGTGCGTGTGTGCACGCCTGTGTGCATGTGTGTGTGTGTGTTCGTGTGTGTGTGACAGAGAGAAAGTGAGTAACGCTGACTGGGAGCCAAGAACCAAATGAGAGAACGGGGTGCGGGGCCTCCCCTGGGATTGCGTGCGGACATCAAATGTTTGCCTGTAACAGACAGAAAGGGGAGGGTGTAGAGGGGGAAAAGGAGAGAAAAACTGCTGTGGTTTACAGGGGTGGGCGTGGCCCCGGGTGGGCGGGGCCCCAAAGCCTAAAGCTTTGCACGCAACTTAACAATACCACCTTTATGAAGGCTGTATTGCGTTAGCCGGTGAGCACACACAGATAGAGACTCTACACACATGCGTACAGAGGTGTGTGCGTGAGAGGAAGCGTTCCACTGTTACACAGTCAATGGTAACTGAATGACAGGTTTTGCTCTATAGTTCTGTGGCAAATAGGTGTGAATTACCTTTGTGAGATGGAAATTATATTTTAAAGCATTATTTGATAGATTTGGAGTAAACTGGTTATCATTATTTCATTAATAAGATTCATAGATTTATAAAATGTATAAAATAAATAAAAATCTTATTGTATTGATCTTAATCCATTACAAATGGTTATACATAATGACATATGTAGTTATTAGTAGTTTATAAATATTCTGTTAATTATTGGTGAACGTTATTACAAAGTGTTATCAGCATTCCCTTGTAGAACAGCTGGAGTTGATGTCTGAGTGTGGCTTGTGTTACAGTGGCTAATCTTACCACACAGTATTGGACCGATCTGAAGCAGATGTGTTGAAGCATTGTTCCTGTCCCCTCAACCCTCACGCTGACTTGTCAGCCCCGCCACCAGATCTAACCAAAATAAATTAGAGTGCCTATGTAGTGGGGTGGGAATGGGACACACGCACATACACACACTTTAGGATCAAGAAAAGCAGCCTTTATCAGGCATCTATATCTCAACCCTTCATCTCTGGCCCATGGTTATCTGCCTGGAGAACAATAGGCATGCTTAAAACCCTGGGCTGGTTGTGGCACTGATTACATACCAAGGCTGGTATTCAAAAAGCATCTATAGGAGTGCTGATCAAGGATCAGTTTAGCCTTTTAAAGCTTAATGGTGGACCTGATCCTAGATTAGCACTCCTACTCTGAGACCCTTTGTGAATACGAGGCCAGCTGCTGTATCATCATGGTGTCATCGTGGGCCTGTGTGTTATCTTTAGTGTGCCGTGCTGTGTCATTGTCTAAAATGTCACCATGGTAACTCAGTGATGACGGTTTCTGAGCTGAAACATTGGTGGTAAACTAAGTTTACTTCAAGGAAGGAGGAATGGGAGACTTTCAGGGTTCCATTTCAATTCCAGTACATTCAGAAAGTAAACCAAATTCGAATTCCAATTCCACATTTTCCTAATTGAAAATCATTGAAGAGACAAATGGAATTGACCCCAGCCCTGGTGACTTTGTACTTACACTTTAAATGTCCAACATGTCAGATAGAATAGCGGATATCATTTTTCTTTCCCTAAATTCTATATTCAATGTGAAGCGTTCTAACTTCCTTATAGTGAGGATTACTGAGCATGAAGCAAGAGTAAGAGTAACAGTTTCCTTTCCACACTGAGGACCTGGGTGTTATTACCTAACAATGACATGTCAAGTTCTCTCACGGACAAAAAGCAACTGTAACCAAACACACAAATCAGCCATTTTACTGCCAGCCTGTGTCGGTCGTGTGATTGGAGTTACCGGCTGTCAATGATGGTCCTGATTGGCAGATTGCGTGACTTATTGGATTTAGCCTGCATGGCGCCTGCAGTCAGCACAGTATGTGTACTATAAATAATGTGTGTGAGGCACAGCTCCACACTTCACACACACAGCTCAGGGTTTCCTCTCCCAGTGAGCGTCTGCAGTCAGAGGGTAGGTACAATAGGAACACTGTTCTCCAGGCAGGTCCCTGCATGCCGACTCCCACCGCTCTACCTGAGCACAGAGACAGGTGTATTTCTTCTAGTCACGCACAGCCACACTCCCTTCCTACCTCCTTCCCAGCTGGCTGACTGACACCTAGCCCAAGTCTGCCTGCTGCATTAGACACACTGCTTTTGGGACTATAGCTGAATTGAGAGAGTAGAAAACAGAGTAGCCCCAATAAACTGTAAATAGTGAACGTTTTAATTAATTCATTATTTAAATTTATATAAATAATAATAATTGGCAACTATGATGGGAGCGTAACCTGGCCAGCTTAGTCCAGCTTGATTTAGCTCGGCTCGGTTCAGCTCAGCAGTGTGAAAAACCCCTCAGTCTCATAGACAAGGAGCTGCAGTCCTCTTCAGAACCTCTCAACAGGTAGAGTACATTGTTCTGTACAGTGGGCAATAACAAACCAATAGTTTGGTTCCAACTTCCTTATAGTGAGGAGTACTGAGCATGAAGCAAGAGTAAGAGTAACAGTTTCCTTTCCACACTGAGGACCTGGGTGTTATTACCTAACAATGACATGTTTGTCAATAGTTTTTCTCACAATTAAGAAAAACTCCTGGTCGTAGCCACAAAGTTTCCCTTGATCAACTTCACAAAATATTAGAAAAATATGATTTAGAAACCTCTGTGTGACCTTTAACTTCTTCACACACAACTTAACCCTGCCGACCGTTTCCCATGGAATTGTCTTATTGAATCACTCTTAGCCAGGGCTACAATACACTGTTAGCCGTCACTACAGTACACTCTTAGCCAGGGCTACACTACACTCTTAGCCAGGGCTACACTACACTCTTAGCCAGGGCTACACTACACTCTTAGCCAGGGCTACAGTACACTTAGCCAGGGCTACAGTACACTTAGCCAGGGCTACAGTACACTCTTAGACAGGGCTACAGTACACTCTTAGCCAGGGCTACAGTACACTCTTAGAAGTAAAGCTGCCTGGAAGAACCTTCTGGGTTGCCACAATGGCGGATACTTTGTAGTTCAAAAAGGTTTATCGAGGAACCAATTAAATAATATATTGTAGAGGTGACAGATTGGAGGTGTGGCTGTAACGTAAATGTGATAAATATACAGTATATACAGTCCATTTGAAAAATATTCAGACCCCTTGACTTTTCCACATTTTGTTACGTTACAGACTTATTCTAAAATTATTGTTTTTCCTTGTCAGTCTACACACAGTACCCCATAATGACAAAGTGAAAACAGGTTTGTAGAATTTTTTGCAAATGTATTAAATATTAAAACAGAAAAACCTTGCTTACATAAGTATTCAGAAACGTTGTTATGAGACTCGAAATTGAGCTCAGGTGCATCGGGTTTCCATTGATCAGCCTTGAGATGTTTCTACAACTTGATTGGAGTCCACCTGTGGAGTCCCCAAGAACACAGTGGCCTCCGTCATTCTTTAATGGAAGACGTTTGGAACCACCAAGACTCTTCCTAGAGCTGGACGCTCGGCCAAACTGAGCAATCGGGGGAGAAGGGCCTTGGTCAGAGGTTACCAAGAACCCGATGGTCACTCTGACAGAGCTCCAGAGTTCCTCTGTGGAGATGGGAGAACCTTCCAGAAGGACAACCATCTCTGCAGCACTCCACCAATAAGGCCTTTATGGTAGAGTGGCCAGGCAGAAGCCACTCCTTAGTAAAAGGCACATTACAGCCCCCTTGGAGTTTGCCAAAAGCCACCCAAAGGACTCTCAGACCATGAGAAACAAGATTCTCTGGTCTGATGAGCGTCACGTATGGAAGAAACCTGGCACCATCCCTACGATAAAGCATGGTGTTGGCAGCATCATGTTGTGGGGATGATTGTCAGCGGCAGGGACTGGGAGACTAGTCAGGATTGAGGAAAAGATGAACGGAGCAAAGTACAGAGAGATACTTGTTGAAAACCTGCTCCAGAGCACTCAGGACCTCAGACTGGGGTGAAGGTTCACCTTCCAACAGGACAATGACCCTAAGCACACAGCCAAGACAACGCAAGTATGTCCTTGAGTGGCCCAGCCAGATGTGGAACTATATATACAGTCGTGAAAAAGTAAGTTTTTTACATATTTGGACAGATGGATATGTAATCTTAGAAAATGTTATGCAATTAAAATAAACAAAAATGCATTTCTCTTATGGGGTAAAAGTTAGTACACCCCTACATTTACCATCACATAAAATGGCTAAAATTAGAATTAGGTACCAAAACAAGTGCAAATGATTAGAAAACATTAGAGAGAAACTTCCAGCCTTTCATAAAGATATGAAAATTGGTCTGGTTTGGTCTTAACCATATGTGTGTGTGGTAACACATCATTCAAAGATCAAAAGACCTACCTGAGGCCCTCAGAAGAAATATTATTGATGCCCATGTGTCTGGGAGGAGTTACAAACCCATTTCCAAGCAGTTCGAAGTACATAATTCCATTTCCAAGCAATTTGAAGTACATCATTCCACTGTCCGACGAAAAATCCAGACCCCTGGCAAACTACATAGGACAGGTCGTCCCACCAAAGTCAGCCCAAGAGCTGACCGAAAGATTCTCATAGAAGTCTCTAAGAACCCCAGGGTAACATCAAGGGATCTACAGGCCTCTCTTGCCACAATCAATGTTGAATTGCATGGGTACACTGTCAGAAAGAGACTGCACAAACTTGGCCTACATGGGAGGTCAGGAAGGAAGAAGCCTCTGCTTTTAAAAAATAATATCAAGACACAACTGACTTTTGCCAGACAACACCTGGGTAAAGTCAGTTGTGTCTTGATAGGAAATGTAATCCCCAGGCCACAATGAAAACAAATGAAATCATTATGGGTGTTAATTATTGTACATAGTACATTATTTTACATTTCTTATATAACATTAGATGTATTATCTAATTACTCTTCACTTTATGTTTACCCAGATATCCAATATGTAGATACTGTAGATGTTCAGATAGACTCAAACATTTCGCTACACCCGCAATAACATATGCTTAACACATGTATGTGACCACAAATGGACAACTAAGTAGATGATTGTATTCTATTCTATTCATTTCTGGAGCACATAAACATCTCCAATACCGTCTTCCCTCACTATTTTTCCTCCTCCAAAGGAAAGGAAAAAAATCTTCACAGCAGTGGTGGCTAAGGAATGTGAGACAGGAATGCTGTTGAGTTACTATAATACAATGTCTTGGTGTTTCCATCCAGGGCTGTAGTCACACAGTGCTGTAGTGCAACAACACTTTTCCACACCGGCACACAAGAAAGTGATCAAGTACCTGCAACTGACAGAATCGCGTGCAATTCAGGTACTCCAGGAATGCTCTGGTTTGGAGAGGCGTGCAGACAGGGCGTGTGGGAAAATCTGGACCAGATCTTTTTTTCAGTAGTTCCCGTTGGAATGTTTCTGTTCTAATTTATTATGGACACTTAAGGACACCAAGAAGAAGTCTTGGTAGCATATTATAATGACTGTAATGAGGAAGCCATTATAAATGCTTATTAAATGTTTAGAAATAATTAAATATTTATATATTATTAGTTTGTAGCACTATTTCATGAAATGTATTATAAAGTGTTACCAAAATAAACATTTGTCCCCCGCCCCCCAACTCTCTTCCTCCAAATCAGCTGTTGTCATTGTTCATTTACTAGCCTAACTTTCAAAGCAGGATACATAATAGGAATTGTGAGATAAGCACAACTAGCAGTCTCTTTGTTGATGGGCATTTGGACACAGTCAGTGATCATTACCCTACACAACACTTCTGGAAGAAAAACACAACAGTTAAAGTAGCTACAGTCGTATGAAAAAGTTTGGGCACCCCTCTGAGGCTGCATAATAATTTACTCTGTCGTCACAGAAAATGATCACAGTGGCATGCCATTCATTTTCTAATAAAAGCTGAGTACTGGGGTATTGTCCAGACAAAGATTTTTAGTGTAGCAATATTAAGTTGTATGAAATTAACATTTGGGCACCCTTGTCATTCTGTTGATTTGAATACCTGTAACTACTTAGCACTGATTAATTGGAACACACAATTGGTTTGGTGAGCTCATTAAGCCTTGAACTTCATAGTGCATCCAATCATGAGAAAAGGTATTTAAGGTGGCCAATTGCAAGTTGTTGTTCTCTTTGACTCTCCTCTGAAGAGTGGCAACATGGGGGCCTCAAAACAACTCTCAAATGACCTGAAAACAAAGATTGTTCAACATGATGGTTTAGGGGAAGGCTTCAAAAAGCTATCGCAGAGATGTAAGCTGTCAGTGTCCACTGTGAGGAACATAGTGAGGAAATGGAAGACCACAGGCACAGTTCTTGTTAAGGCCAGAAGTGGCAGGCCAAGTAAAATATTGGATAGGCAAAGGCAAAGGATGGTGAGAACGGTCAAAAACAGCCCACAGACCACCTCCAAAGACCTACAACATCATCTTGCTTTACCCACAGTAAAATTTGGTGTGGGTTCCATCATGCTGTGGGGCTGTGTGGCCAGTGCCGGTACTGGGAATCTTGTTAAAGTTGAGGGTCGCATGGATTCCACTCAATATCAGCAGATTCTTGGGAATAATGTTGAAGAATCAGTCACAAAGTTGAAGTTACGCCGGGGCTGGATATTTCATCAAGACAACGACCCAAAACACTGCTCAAAATCTACCCGGGCATTTATGCAGAGGAACAAGTACAATGTTCTGGAATGGCCATCCCAGTCCCCAGACGTGAATATCATTGAGAATCTGTGGGATGATTTGAAGCGGGCTGCCCATGCTCTGCAACCATCAAACCTAACTGAACTGGAGATGTTTTGTAAGGAGGAATGGTCCAAAATACCTTCATCCAGAATCCAGACTCTCATTAGAAGCTATAGGAAGTGTCTAGAGGCTGTTATTTTAGCAAAAGGAGGCTCTACTAAATATTTATGTGATTTTTCTGTTGTGGTGCCCAAATGTATGCACCTGTCTAATTTCGTTTTGATGCATATTGCACATTTTCTGTTAATCCAATAAACCTAATTTCACTACTGAATTATTACAGTGTTCATCAGTTATTTCATAGATCAAAATGAAATTGCTGATCCAAACACCCAATTATTTATAAATGGAAATCATGGAAATTGTCAGGGGTGCCCAAACTTTTTCATACGACTGTATTTTCCTTATTTAATATTGATTTAAAAGGCTAAACTGATCCTAGAACAGCACTTCTTCTATCGTTTTCCATGAGGGGGAAATGCAGCCCTTTATCCATTCCTATGGAATCCACTCCTTATTTTCCAGTGTTAGAACTTTTGATTCCAGAAATAAAAGCTATATCCTGGAGGTGATTAAGACATTAAAGTAGGTAGTGATGTAACTAAGGAAGACAAGCGGTTCATTCATGGGAAAGTGATTCAAGGCACCGACAAACCCTCATATCTCCCTGGAATGACAGCAGATCCCTATTACTCACTCAACTGACCTTAGGAGCTCACGCGCTAGGCTATGTCACATGCTAGGCTATGTCACACACACTAGGCTATGTCACACGTTAGGCTATGTCACATGTTAGGCTATGTCACATGCTAGGCTATGTCACATGCTAGGCTATGTTACATGTTAGGCTATGTCACATGTTAGGCTATGTCACATGCTAGGCTCTGTCACATGCTAGGCTATGTCACATGCTAGGCTATGTCACACGCTAGGCTATGTCACACGTTAGGCTATGCCACATGTCACAACAATATGTCACTTCAGGTTGAGGAGTGGTGTGGAGTAGCCACAAATTCACTTTTTATAATTCAGGTTAAACGTGAGATTCACGGGTCAAATAATGTCTTTAATGTTGGCTGTATTGTTCATATACCACAGGTATCCTTATAGTTTAAGGCAAATAATATTTGATTTACTATGGTACACTGAAGTATAATTACAAGTATTCCATAAGTGTCAAAGGCTTTTATTGACAATGACATTCAGTTTATGCAAAGAGTCAATATTTGCAGTGTTGACCCTTCTTTTTCAAGACCTCTGCAATCCGCCCTGGCATGCTGTCAATTAACTTCTGGGCCACATCCTGACTGATGGCAGGCCATTCTTGCATAATCAATGCTTGGAGTTTGTCAGAAGTTGTGGGTTTTTGTTTGTCCACCCGCCTCTTGAGGATCGACCACAAGTTCTCAATGGGATTAAGGTCTGGGGAGTTTCCTGGCCATGGACCCAAAATGTCGATGTTTTGTTCCCCGAACCACTTAGTTATCACTTTTGCCTTATGGAAAGGTGCTCCATCATGCTGGAAAAGGCAATGGTCGTCACCAAACTGTTCATGGATTGTTGGGAGAAGTTGCTCTCGGAGGATGTGTTGGTACCATTCTTTATTCATGGCTGTGTTCTTAGGTAAAATTGTGAGTGAGCCCACTCCCTTGGCTGAGAAGCAACCCCACACATGAATGGTCTCAGGATGCTTTACTGTTGGCATGACACAGGACTGATGGTTGCGCTCACCTTGTCTTCTCCGGACAAGGTGTTTTCCGGATGGCACCAGGCACCAGGCCATCCTCCAAAAGTCTTCGCCTCACTGTGCGTGCAGGTGCACTCACACCTGCCTGCTGCCATTCCTGAGCAAGCTCTGCACTGGTGGTGCCCCGATCCCGCAGCTGAATCAACTTAGGAGACGGTCCTGGCACTTGCTGGACTTTCTTGGGCGCCCTGACGCCTTCTTCACAACAATTG
Organism: Thymallus thymallus; assembly: GCA_023634145.1. NCBI lineage: Eukaryota > Metazoa > Chordata > Actinopteri > Salmoniformes > Salmonidae > Thymallus > Thymallus thymallus. The sequence goes on along the minus strand of CM042398.1, from coordinate 7,077,844 downwards.
AACCTCTCTCCCTGAAGTTCTTGATGATCCGATAAATGGTTGATTTAGGTGCAATCTTACTAGCAGCAATATCCTTGCCTGTAAAGCCCTTTTTGTGCAAAGCAATGATGACGGCACGTGTTTCCTTGCAGGTAACCATAGTTGACAGAGGAAGAACAATGATTTCAAGCACCACCCTCCTTTTAAAGCTTCCATTGTGTTATTCTGACTCAATCAGCATGACAGAGTGATCTCCAGCCTTGTCCTCGTCAACACTCTCACCAGTGTTAACGAGACAATCACTGACATGATGGCAGCTGGTCCTTTTGTGGCAGGGCTGAAATGCAGTGGAAATGTTTTTGGAGGATTAAGTTCATTTTCATGGCAAAGAGGGACTTTGCAATTAATTGCAATTCATCTGATCACTCTTCATGATATTCTGGAGTATATGCAAATTGCCATCATCAACATTGAGGCAGCAAACTTTGTGGAGACCAATACTTGTGTAATTCTCAAAACTTTTGGCCACGACTGTACAGTATCTTGCTCATCAAAATAGGTAATTTCTGAACAAAACACTAGGCTATACATTTGGCTGATACCCATCCCCAGATAGCTTCTTTAAATGATAAAACATGAACATGAAAGTGGAAACATTACTGTACCAGTGTGTAACAAAGTGAGTGCATGCACCAATTATGTCAACATTAAAGGTATCATCTACTCTTCTTTTCATTATCCTATTGCTTGGATCTATGGTTTCACCCTAAACCTGTTTGTGGGTAATAACAATCATAGGCTTATGTGAAAGTATCTTAATGTAGCTAGCTGTAAGTCACACTTCACAGACGCGTTATCAAACAACTAAAAGTTGTACACTACATTTCCCATCGCGCTTTGCTTCCCCACGTCAGGTGAGCCTGGCATGCAGTGTGCGGTTCTACACCAAGCATGGCTCAGTGCAGCTTCGGCTCTCGGGGAGGACGCCTGATGTGAGTGTGTGGATGCGAAACGGCCGCGATCCCAACCAGCGGACCCGCCAGTGTGCTGTGGTCCTACTCTGGATATTACTTATCACTCAGGATTACTAGGACATCGCATTTAGAATTGATCATATGAATTTGTCTGTGGCCTTCATCATTGGAGCATTTTGAAACCGTTCTTCTCACGACGTGGGCATAGAGAGGATTAATCTCTCCCATTCGCGGAGCCTGGAGAGAAATAGTGGGCTTCATATGAGGGAATTTATGTTATTTTTTAAACTGGAATTTATTAGGATACAACACATTTTTGGATTCAATACAACCTTTATTGATTGTTCTACTGGATATCCTACTGTGTCATGTTGTATTTTACGCGGAATTTATGTAAAGCTAAAGGGTTAGCGTTGATACCCAACTCCTCGACGAGAGGTCAGGTGCAGGGACTCCTATGGTCGGACACAGACGCGCCGATCAGTGGGTCTCTTGAGGATAGATAGCCTATTCTCAGTGACCGATGGCTGAAGTTCAGAGGTTACCAATGCAAATAATACATACAATGCTGGATCGCTACGATATTGGATGATTTGCAGGATGGTTTGAACAGTGCAATTGGATTGGATAGTATATGTTTGTAGTTCATTTTGGGGGAATTGGTAACCATGTTTTGGACGTCTACACGAAATGGATTATCACATTACGCACTCCCAAATGGATTAATACCTGACAGGTACAGTGAAATTATTAGTTCTATTTTTTGCTGTTCGGGTGTTTTCAAACGTTTTACAATTTTAGCTCTGTAGGCAATAGTGTTTCCTAGTGAAACGTTGAAGGGAAAGCTCAGAGACCGTATAGAATTACATAACATCTTGTAATGCAGGAGTTGATACCGGATGTCATTGGATGTTTCATAGATACTATGCAAGCATGTTTTGATTGTTGATGACTTTACCTTACATCTTCTATAGTTCACCTGTTCGTCGGTCCTCTGGATAGGCTACACCCGCACCGTTATTGTTTCGCTGAATGCTCGCAGCCAGCGCGCGCTAAGCATGCCAAGTCTCCAAGCAAATGCCTATGTAACTGACGATACGCCTGTATTTAACACATATTGCAAATGGTTTCAGTGTCGTATAATTCATAAGAACAATAGATCTTTGAAGCCCCCTTGAGTTGAAAACCTGTCATGAGCGAGCGTTCAAGTGCTTAACTGGAATATTCTCACAGCGTTTGACCTATGCACCTGCGCTTGGAGAGGTGCGTGCCACTACCCAGGTGTGCTATGATTTAATACCCCCATCTTCTCCCCTTCATCTATACTGATTGAAGTGGAATTAACAAGAGACATCAATAAGGGATCATAGCTTTCACCTGGATTCACCTGGTCAGTCTATGTCATGTAAAGAGCAGGTGTTCTTAACGTTTTGTACACTCAGTGTATATCTCTAAGGGTTTATTGTGCACCAGGGAGGCTTGTCACCTCTCCCATACTCAGCTGTGACTAAATAACTTGGAGTGGTTGCTATGACACAGGGAAGCCTTTCAATGCAACTGTTATCATCACATGCTAATGCTGTCATACAGACGATTTAGGCTCACACATGCAATGGGTAAACATTGGTAATTGCATGGTTACAGACTATATGAAGTGGTCCAAGTATTTAATACATTGCATTTGGTATAAGTCGTCAACGTACCAACATATTGGTCTCACTTTTCCTCATTTTTCATTTACGACAATGTGAGTAAATGCTGTTTTGTGTGTGTGCCTGTTTACATGATGATAGCCAGCACTGTGTTTCCTGTGTAGATCTATGTGTCCCATGGACTTCTGACCAGTAGACTACAGCTTGAAACTGGATATAGTGTTTACCATTGTGAACTGCAGCACTTCTGCCAACAAGGAGAGATGCTCACAACTCATTATGAGTCCTCTGTGTCACTTTTGAATGGTTACTTCAAAGCTGTTAGGTCTCTACGTCCCTGGGAGCTCTGGGCTGCACATAAAGTACATGGGTTAAGACAGTGTATCTCTCTCTCTCTCTCTCTCTCTCTCTCTCTCTCTCTCTCTCTCTCTCTCTCTCTCTCTCTCTCTCTCTCTCTCTCTCTCTCTCTCTCTCTCTCTCTCTCTCTCTCTCTCTCTCTCTCTCTCTCTCTCTCTCTCTTCCTCCTCAGTCCCACCCCTCCACCACTCCATCCCTCTCCTTCTCCACCTCCAGTTCCTTAGCAGTAAAGAATTCGGTCTATTTTTGAGGTCCCGGGACAGAGACCCCACTATATGCCTGTCTGTATACACCACAGAGGACAGAGCAGCACCCCTGCACCCCGCACCCTACCCCTCCAACCCTCCTGCAACCCCTCCCCCATTAGAATCTTCCCCAAACAAGACCCCCTTTCTCCTCTGAAGAGGGACCCTCTGTCCAACGCCAAGTGACTCTCATGGAGGCCATTGACGGTGGGACACTTGCCTCCACAAAAGGAGATGGAGTGTCAAATAAACTCGGTCAGAGCCCCCGACACACAATAATTCCTTTATCAGGACACAGAGACAGACTTTGTGTCAACGAGCGGGCCTTGACAAACACAGGGTTTTTTATTGTTGTTTTTATTCCGCTCCCTTCTTCCTTGAGCCTCTTCTTCTTCCGGGAGGGATGTGTGTCTGTGCTCTGTTTACGTGATCCCTCTCACCCCCCGCATCTGTCCTGCACACGGCTAGGCTGACCTGGACCTGTGTGGCGCAGGCCTGGAGAGGTATACTGTCTGCAAGCCCAGCACAACACAACACAACCTTGCACAGCACACCACACTCCACAGATAGGCCTGCCTGTCACATCTCAAAGCGAGCAGAACATTTCAGGAAATCATATTTTGGGTTGTTGAGGTTCTTAAATTTTTTGGACTCTGCCTATAGCTGCTTAAAATGAGTCTGAAAGCAGTAATGGAGGAATATGCTTTCTTGCAGAGTTGAAGGAGTTGGCTGCAGTGTCATACAATAGGCTTGTGGTGAACCACAGCGGTGAGAGGCATTACACAACAGGGTCAGACTCTCATTACAGAATGTCTGAGGTATTTTGGCAACGCAACCTCGAAGGCAACAGCGATTATAGAGTGTGTTGCCGTTTTAATTATTGAGTGTGGCATTGTCTGTAAACGTTGCTGTATTTTTTGCCTCATTGCAAAGCCTAACCCTCTAAATAGGATCAACAGTTGTAACATGGCAATATCTAGACATACAGTATCCATCTATAACACTGCTGTGATGGATTTGTACACAAAATACTGACATATTCTTTTCCACCACACATTGATAGGACAAGAAAACACTTTCTGTAGTTTTGGCAGAACGGACAGACGCTTCACTGTAGCAGTCCTTGGTAGCTAGTGCTCTCGAGTGGTGTATCGGTCTAAGACACTGCATCTCAGTGCTAGAGACGTCACTACAGACACTGGTTTGATTTCAGGCTGCCTAACTGGCTGTATCACAATCCGGATGTGATTGGGAGTCCCATTGGGCTGTCACAATTGGCCCAGCGTCATCCGTAGCGTTTGTCTTGTAGCGTTTGTCTTGTTTTTTATGTAAAAGCCTTTGATGTGCTGCAGTCATTGAAAATCTCAGTAGTAACTGCTCATAGATTGTAACTGGGCCAATGATGTCATGTCCTTTTGAAATTACTGAAGGGAAATTAATTATTAATTATGAATTTATTACATAATTGTGTATGTTCATATTAAATATGTGGTTTGTACATCTTGACTTCATCTAAAGAGGGGTCACTGGTTTCCCACGGACTGTGGAAATGAACTCTGCTCTATGAGGGGGACATGAAGAGAAATACATTTATTCCCATTGACATCATCACCCATACCAGAAATAACTGTCTAATGACGTTTCAAAAACCTCTTTGTCTCTATGTGTGTGTGTGTTTAGAATGGCTCTAAAGTTGGTTCTGAACAGGAGAACTATCACTTATTAGTGGTGCTGGAACAATGGAGAGCTTGTCTCTGGGGTGGTAGGGGGCCGGTGTTGGAGGGGGCCGGTGGAAGGGACCAGTCGGAGCCAGGGGAGCTAGGGGAGGGTGGCCTGAGATTGGGCAGCCCAGCTCCCAGCTCCCTCCGACCAAGAACAAGCCCCTGTCTGATGGAGGAAACTGCTGATCCTTCCTGAGCAAAATGGCACCTTTGTTCGGAGGTGTATATGTTTCAAATCAAATCAAATCAAATTTATTTATAAAGCGCTTTTTACATCAGCCGATGTCACAAAGTGCTATACAGAAACCCAGCCTAAAACCCCAAACAGCAAGCAATGCAGATGTAGAAGCACGGTGGCTAGGAAAAACTCCCTAGAAAGGCAAAACCTAGTAAGAAACCTAGAGAGGAACCAGGCTCTGAGTGGTGGCCAGTCCTCTTCTTGCTGTGCCGGGTGGAGATTATAACAATTTATGGCCATTAAGGCCAGTTCTTTCTCCAAGATGTTCAAATGTTCATAGATGACCAGCAGGGTCAAATAATAATAAAAGTAGTTGTGGAGGTTGCAACAGGTAAATACATCAGGAGTGAATGTCACTTGGTTTTTCAGTGCAATAGAGCGAGAGCGAGGTGAAAACAGCAGGTCTGGGACAGGGTGGCACGTCCAATGAACAGGTCAGGGTTCCATAACCGCAGGCAGAGGAGTTGAAACCGGTGCAGCAGCACGACCAGGTGGACTGGGGACAGCTAGGAGTCATCAGGGCAGGTGGTCCTGAAGCATGGTCCTAGAGGGAGCATACTTAAATTCACACAAGACACTGGATAATAACATCAGATTTAACAAACTGACCCTAGCCCCCCGGCACATAGACTATTGCAGCATAGATACTGGAGGCTGAGACAGGGGGGTCAGGAGACACTGTGGCCCCCTCCGACAATACCCAGACAATACCCCCGGACAGGGCCAAACCAGGCAGGATATAACCTCACCCACTCTGCCAAGCACAGCCCCTACACCAAAAGAGGGATATCAACAACCACCAACTTACTACCCTGAGACAAGGCTGAGTATAGTCCACGAAAGATCCCCTCCACTGCACAAGCCAGAGGGGGCGACAAACCGGACAGGAAGTGACGCACCCCTCCTAGGAATGGCATGGAAAGCACCAGTAAGCCAGTGACTCAGCCCCCGTAATAGGGTCAGAGGCAGAGAATCCCAATGGAGAGACGGGAACCGGCCAGGCAGAGACAGCAAGGGTGGTTCGTCGCTCCAGAGCCTTGCCGTTCACCCTTGCACCCCTGGGCCAGACTACACTCAATCATAGGACCTACTGAAGAGATGAGTCTTCAGTAAAGACATAAAGGTTGAGACGGAGTCTGCGTCTCTCACATGGATAGGCAGACCATTCCATAAAAATTGAGCTCTATAGGAGAAAGCCCTACCTCCACCTGTTTGCTTAGAGATTCTAGGGACAATAAGGAGGCCTGCGTCTTGTGACCGGAGCGTACGTGTAGGTATGTACGGCAGGACCAAATCTGAGAGATAAGTAGGAGAAAGCCCATGTAATGCTTTGTAGGTTAGCGGTAAAACCTTGAAATCAGCCCTAGCCTTAACAGGAAGCCAGTGTAGAGAGGCTAGCACGGGAGTAATATGATCAAATCTTTTGGGTTCTAGTCAGGATTCTAGCAGCCGTGTTTAGCACTAATTGAAGTTTATTTAGTGCTTTATCAGAGTAACCGGATAGTAGAGCATTGCAGTAATCTAATCTAATATGTTTGCATGTAAGAGGGGAAGTTTGTGTGTCTGTGTATGTCTATGTGTATGTTTGTTTGTGTTTGTGTGTGTGTTTGTGTGTGTGTGTCTGTGTGTGTGTTTGTGTGGGTGTTTGTGTGTGAGTGAGTGAGTGAGTGAGTGAGTGAGTGAGTGAGTGAATGGAAGGGAGGGAGGGAGAAAGTGTGTTTCTGTGTGTCTGAGTTTAAGCAAGAGGGTTTTTCTCAATTTCTGATTCTCTCCTGTTGTCCTGTTAGCTGTCCTGTTAGCTGTCCTGTTAACTGTCCTGTTAGCTGTCCTGTTAGCTGTCCTGTTAGCTGTCCTGTTAGCTGTGGTGTTAGCTGTCCTGTTAGTTATCCTGTTAGCTGTCCTGTTAGCTATCCTGTTAACTATCCTGTTAGATGTGCTGTTAGCTGTCCTGTTAGCTGTGCTGTTAGCTGTCCTGATAGCTATCCTGATAGCTGTCCAATTAGCTGTCTTGTTAGCTGTCCTGTTAACTATCCTGTTAGCTGTCCTGTTAACTATCCTATTAGCTGTGCTGTTAGCTGTGCTGTTAGCTGTGCTGTTAGCTGTGCTGTTAGCTGTCCAATTAGATGTCCTGTTAGCTGTCCTGTTAGCTGTCCTGTTAGCTGTGCTGTTAACTATCCTGTTAGCTGTCCTGTTAGCTGTCCTGTTAACTATCCCGTTAGCTGTCCTATTGCTGTGATCAGTGAGCTCAGTCTCCGGCTCAGGGTTTTGTTCTGTTCTAGTAGTTTGTTGTAAGACTGTGGATGTGTTTGTCCAGTTGACTGGTCTGGTGAGAACATCAAAGCCCCACCTTTCCCAATGGAACACATACAATCAAAGATTGTAATACCACTCTGCAGCATCATCCAGGCTACCAAATCATATCAGTCCATTCCACATCACCTCACCACACCACACCACATCTAACATCACACCACACCGCAGCACATTACATCATACCATACCGCACCACATCACATCAGTCCACACTGCACCACATTACACCACATCACATCATACATTTTTAGAAAAAAATGGTTCTTCGGCTGTCCCCGTTGGAGAACCCTTTGAAGAACCCTTTTTGGTTCCATGCAGAACTATTTTGGGTTCCATGTAAAGGGTTCTACATGGAACTCAAAAAGGTTCTGCCTGGAACCTAAAAGGGTTCTTCGAAGGGTTCTCCTATGGGGACAGCTGAAGAACTCTTTTAGGTTATAGATAGCACCTTTACTTCTAAGAGTGTACTAGACCACCACAGTGGGCTTATCTAAGGCTACCTCTACACCTGCATTTACCTTGGCTCGTTGGCAGATTCTGAGGAAGTTTCCCCCCAGGGGCAACTACCCCTGTTAGTCTACCACGACCCATTGTCCTCTCCCTTCTAATGTTAGTCTACCACCCCCCATTGTCCTCTCACCTACAATGTTAGTCTACCACCACCCCATTGTCCTCTCCCCTATAATATTAGTCTACCACCACCCATTGTCCTCTCTCAGATACAGGTCATATCTCTCAGATCCAGGTCATATCTCTCAGATACAGGTCATATTTCTCAGATACAGGTCATATCTCTTAGATACAGGTCATATCTCTCAGATACAGGTCATATCTCTCAGATACAGGTCATATCTCTCAGATACAGGTCATATCTCTCAGATACAGGTCATATCTCTCAGATACAGGTCATATCTCTCAGATATAGGAGAAAATGTAGAGAAGAGTGAGGGGAGAGAGAAAAGGGAGAATAGGACAGAGGGTAGGGATGAGTGAGGGGAGAGAGAAGAGGGAGAATAGGACAGAGGGTAGGGATGAGTGAGGGGAGAGAGAAGAGGGAGATGAAGACAGAGGGTAGGGATGAGTGAGAGGAGAGATAAGAGGGAGATGAGGACAGAGGGTAGAGTGAGGGGAGAGAGAAAAGGGAGAAGAGGACAGAGGGAGAAGAGGACAGAGGGTAGAGATGAGTGAGAGGAGAGAAAAGAGGAAGAAGAGGACAGAGGGAGAAGAGGACAGAGGGGAGAAATTAGTGAGGGGAGAGATAAGTGGGAGAAGAGGACAGAGGGTAGTGATGAATGAGGGGAGAGAGAAGAGGGAGAAAGGGTGCATGAGAGAAAGTAGACTAGAAGGAGGTGAAGCTGTTGCCCGAGGGCATGTGTCCAGTCTAGCCCCCTTCTCCCCCTCTCTCTCCTCTTTCTCTCTCCCAAAGCACAGTCAGTTAGTTAGACACACAGAGCAAATAGACTCCCAGTGGAGTACAGGGGCATCTCTGTCAGGGGCTCTGCTTTATCCCCTCAGGGCAACAGGAAGGCCAGACTGCACCACCACTAGGATCCTCCTCCCACCACCACACAGGGATACTATGGATCCTAAAATACTGGTCAGTGGGAGATGCTGTCCCAAGGGCAGGAGCAGAGCGAAGAAAGATACAGCCTGAAACAGTGAGTGACTGTTGTATCTGAGTGACTGGATGTCTTGAGCTAGAAGGCTCTGCAAAAAAAAAAGTGTGTGTGAATAGTTGTTTTTCAGGCAGGTCTGTGTGAATAGTTGTTTTTCAGGCAGGTCTGTGTGAATAGTTGTTTTTCAGGCAGGTCTGTGTGAATAGTTATTTTTCAGGCAGGTGTGTGTGAATAGTTATTTTTCAGGCAGGTGTGTGTGAATAGTTATTTTTCAGGCAATTTGTGTGTGAATAATTGTTTTTCAGGCAGGTCTGTGTGAATAGTTGTTTTTCAGGCAGGTCTGTGTGAATTGTTGTTTTCAGGCAGGTCTGTGTGAATTGTTGTTTTGTAGGCAGGCATGTGTGCACACCTGTACATCTGTTTATATGCTTTTGTATGTGTGTATACATGTGTGTGCGTGTGTAGGCACCTGTGGGTTCGTACGCATATGTCTGTCTCTCTCTCTGTGTGTTTGGGTCATATTAGGTGAGAATTAGCACACAAGTAGGGACCACCCCACCCTCATGGCTTCTGAAAGAGTTGTATGTTCTGAACTCCAGATGGCTGCATGTTGCTTACAGTAATGGATCAAGAATACCTTTACAGTGCAGGATCAAGGTTATCTTTACTGTACAGGATCGAGCTTATCTTTACAGTACTGGAGAGAAGTTATCTTTACAGTACAGGAGCAAGATTATCTTTACAGTAGAGGATCAAGCAAATCTTTACAGTAGAGGATCAAGGTTATCTTTACAGTAGAGGATCAAGGTTAACTTTACTGTACAGGATCAAGCTTATCTTTACAGTAGAGGACCAAGTTTATCTTTACAGTACAGGATCAAGGTTATCTTTACTGTACAGGATCAAGCTTATCTTTACAGTAGAGGATCAAGTTTATCTTTACAGTACAGGATCAATATTATCTTTACAGTACAGGATCAAGATTTATCTTTGTTCTGATATTCTGAATACTCTCTCTCTCTCTTTCGCTCTCTCTCTCTCTCTCTCTCTCGCTCTCTCTATCTCACTCTATCTCGGTCTCTCTTTCTCTCTCTCGCTCTCTCTCTCTCTCTCTCTCGCTCTCTGTGGCCTCTCTTTTCATCCTCCTGTTTTTGGAGGGAAATTCCTTCTCTTTGTGTCTTTGTGTTCCATTTTCAGGACATGACACATTCCACCAAACCTGTGACTCTCTTTCACTCCTCGGTATCCAGTGTGTGTGTGTGTTTGTGCCTACATTTCAACGTGTGTGTGTGTGTGTGTGTTTGTGCCTAAATTTCAACATGTGTGTGTGTGTGTGTGTGTGTGTGTGTGTGTGTGTTTGTGCCTACATTTCAACTTGTGTGTGTGTGCCTACATTTCAACATGTGTGTGTGTGTGTGTTTGTGTCTACATTTCAACATGTGTGTGTGTGTGTTTGTGCCTAAATTTCAACATGTGTGTGTGTGTGTGTTTGTGTCTACATTTCAACATGTGTGTGTGTTTGTGCCTACATTTCAACATGTGTGTGTGTGTGTGCCTACATTTCAACATGTAGGCCCTTCTCTCATTTGCTCCCTCTTTCTCTCTCCCCCTCTCCATCTCTCTCCCCCTCTCCATCTCTCTCTCCCCCTCTCCATCTCTCTCTCCCCCTCTCCATCTCTCTCTCCCCCTCTCCATCTCTCTCTCCCCCTCTCCATCTCTCTCTCCTTTTCATTATTTCTGGGGGTGAATAAAAGAGTCATTATCAGTGTGAAGAGGAGTGTGTAATGTCCTGTGTGACCCTGAAACAGAGCAGACCACCACGGCAGCCACATCACCAATGAGACGGTGGGTTAGATGTGTGTGTGGGATGTGTGTTGAACAGACTGTGATTGTTAAACTGGCCTGTTCAGACTGTTGTTCAGGTTGTTATAGCCACAACTGCTGTGGAATCTGTATTTGGAGAGGGATCCTGGACAGAGGCAGAGAGGGGAGAACACTGGATGGATGCATTACCTTTTGGTGAGCAGTCCTCACAGCCAGAAGTCTGTAACATGCTCTTGCATTGCTTTGTCCTGTATCCACTCTAACACCAGCTGGTGAACCAACTCCTACTGCAGTAGCACTCCAAGCACGTAGTAGAGATGGCCAAGGACAGATTCCAAAGGTTGTTCTTTTAAACATATCCTGAATAAAAGTGAGTTATTATGGCAGCTCATGTGATGTTGGAAAGATAAGGCATTGACTATATTTGCAGGGACATGTATTGGTGTATTATTTATGTGTTATGTATGAAGTGCCTGTCATAGATTGGAGTAGTTTGCTGTTGCTATGACCTTAGAAGTTGACAAGACCAAACAAACCAGGCTAGAGCCCTACCCAATTGAATCAACTGAACTGATTGGTTCCTGGATGTCGATAAAGGCAGCCCCCCGCACCTCTCTGATTCAGAGGGGTTTGGGTTAAATGCAGAAGACACATTTCAGTTGAATGCATGCAGTTGTACAACTGACTAGTATCCCCCTTTTCCTTTCCTACGGGAGTCAGTCCTTCCATGGCACTATTGGTTGTGTTAGTCTCTGCCGCCCTCTAGTGTATCTAGTCATTGATTACACTCCAGGGTCTTAATGGGGTTTATTAGCTGTGATGGCCACGGGACGGATTTATTTTTCTCTCCAGAACGTTGTGCCATCTCTCCTTCTGTCCATCATTCAGGTTTGTTAGGTCATTGTGTACTCCCCTCCACAGACCTGGCAGGAGTGGGCCCTATTTGAATGCTCTTAGGCCAGGGTTTACTTAGTGGTCCTCTGTAGCTCAGGTGGTAGAGCACGTCGCTTGCTAACGCCTGGATAGTGGGATCGCTTCCTGGGAACACCCGTATGTAAGATATTACATACATTAGATAAAATCGTCTGCTAAATGGCATGTATTATTTATTCAGTTCCACTTTAAACAAAGTACGACTTATAAAGGCTTTATATAGCTTCATAAGCACTACATAAATTACTTTGCAGATCTATAAGCGTATTTCATACTCTATAAATTGTGTATAAAGGCTGACAACAATTTCCACTGTAGAGTTGAACAGCGACTGATAATAGAATATACATGTAATCAGGGCTGAAAAGTGACTGGTAGTAGGAATATATATACTGTATATATTGTACTGATGGCAATATACATATGGTAATATATACATGTAATCAGGGCTGAAAAGTGACTGGTAGCAGGAATATATATATACTGTATATACTGTACTGATGGCAATATACATATGGTAATATATACATGTAATCAGGGCTGAAAAGTGACTGGTAGCAGGAATATATATATACTGTATATACTGTACTGATGGTAATATACATATGGTAATACATACATGTTTAGGAGTCTGTCAGTCTGAGCCTTGATGCACCGGTACTGTCTGCAGCACTGGAGCATGGAAAACACTCCATGTCTCTGCTGGACGGAGTCTTAGGCAATTTTTCTGGCCTTTCTTAGACATCGCCTGGCATGTACGTCCTGGAAGGCTGGGAGCTCAACCCCAGTGATGCTCTGGGGTTGAAGCCTTTATGTATGCTCTATAAAGCCTTTATAAGTTATAAATGTCCAGTTTTTCCAGATTTCTGTGAAATATGACCTATAATTACTTACAATATGAGTGAAATAGTTTTCCTCCCAATTTATTTTTATTAAGTATGTTAAAAAGTAGATTTTCTGTTTTGGAATGGTGTGGGCGTACAACAACAACAGAATGGTATGACGTATATACTGGTCATAAAAAACATTCATGTGAGTAGACCTCTGATTGGCCAGCTGATCCTTCTCTATACTTCATATTGGCCAGCTCATCCTCCTCAGGAGTATGAGATCATACTCTATGAGGAAATAGCAAGCATTTTTCAAACGGTTTGAGGTGGGGTTTTTCTCCAATATATGCTTTGGCCACAAATATGAGTATAGGACGAGTCAACAACATTATGTGGGTATCAATTAACAAAATATAAACTTTTAAAAGTTAGATTTTCTCTGGACAGTTACTTTAAAGTGGGACCATTTATTCAATGCAAGGAGGGTAATAGCACAGCCCTAAAGCAGTCTTTTATAGGTAATTTACACTTGAGCCGACATACACAGCGTTTAAAATGAATGTGATCTCCACAAAGGTGGTTGGGAAAATGCCTTTAAAAAGCGTATTGTCAGCTGAATAGCATGCTGCTCTTCAATACGGCTTACATTGAATCCCAGCCAAAAACTATCCTTCCTCCTTTCCTTGGGGTAATCACTGCTATTAAATGATTGTTGAAATCAATCTAGTGGGAGCATTTCCAATAATGTTAGATCAGTCATTACCTCAAGTAAGGGAGGAAGGAGGGTCGTTTCACCTCTAAAAGCACAAGAAAGAGGATTTTTACACTCACCATGATCTCTGAGCAATGAATTGATTGCTTCCAAATTGTCCATTTTAATTTATAGGATTCATATAATATTCAATAAATATAGTACCTAACATCCGATTTTGATTTTTTGTAACAATAACCACATTTCCATCCACAGTTTTAATATTTAGTAAAGCCATTCTGTATAATGGAAAAAGGTCATTTCGGTACAGTTTTATAAATGCCGACATGGTAGGATCTTTTTGAGTCTGTATAATTAATTATGTGAGAAGTGGTGGTGGAAACGCTTTTATGCTCAAATATTGATGTAATAACCATCATATTGAAGTAAATTTGGAGTCACAAGATAATATGGTGTGTGGCTCTCCCACTATGACTCATGCAATTTATTAGGCTACAGATTAAATAAGTTATGATGAACTTCCCAGGGTGGTGAAAGTGCACAGTGATCTTTGAAGCTTATTTCCAATAAATATTGAGGGTCTTATTCTGACAATATATGCTTGACTGCCATTTGACAAATAAAAATATTCTTGCTCCATAATAATCTCATCATGTAGACTAGCCTACCTACACTGTATCTGCAAGCTGTTTGCTAGAGAGCATGTGCCAATTCCAGAGTAGGCACATTTTCTATTTAATCCAACAAAACTATCGGTAGAGTTGAAGATGCGATGTCAACACATTAAACTTTATATTGTTATGCTGTACATGCGAACCTGAGCAAAAAATGACATTTGTGTGCACTATGTCATCACACACTGACTTCTATCTGCAGTCCGTTTCGTGGAAACGTTGCATATTCTTTCCCCCTGTTGAGAGAAAATAGTAATTGAAGTTGTTAGGTTTATATCTCATCTTGCATCCTGATATTACCATATTCTAACATTCTGACCACTAGGATAGCCTCTAAACATGGTTAAAACTATACTTTTAATATTATGGATAGTCAGTGCTTGCATCGGTAGCCCTGTCTATGAATTTGATAGCGGTTCTATTTCTCCAGGCCCATCCCTCAGCTGTTTTTCAATAACAGTGGCGTGGAAAATGCTTTTTTATTGTTTCAACTGCTGATTGACGCTTTAAGGAGAAAGGAGATATTATTTGGACACACTCCTACACGACCAGTTGCCTGCCTCGCGAAAGGGATGGGACAACTTTGGAATGAAACACAGCCTAGAAACTGATTGTATGGAGCGCTGCATTAATTCAGGATTATACCATTACAGGTTAGATGAAAGAGTATGATAATCTCAAAGCATTAGGATTTTTGTTTGATCAGATGTTCGATCAGTTGTAAATGAGAACTTGTTCTCAACTGGCCTACCTGGTTAAATAAAGGTGAAATAACATTTTTTTTTAAATGTATTGTAAGAAAGTTGTGCTTCTAATTCAACACCTGTTCAATTCTTCTGGAAGGATCTAGCAATACTAAGCCTGACCATAAAGCTTTATAGTGTATTTAGTTGCTGTTTTTATTCTAAAGACTGCTGAGGTTTTGTAGTTATGACATATCTTTTTCCAGATTTATGAGCACTCTATAATGGTTTGTGCCATTGATAAGAACAACATTGAGTCCTTGGGTCTGTCTCCCCCTCTGGTGAAAGAAATGTTTGCACTGTGTTGACTTTTTTTACGAGGTACAGCCGCTAGGGGCATGATTACATCTCGATCTTTACAAGGTATATTACCTAAGACTATTTTACCACTATACTTTTAACTTGACCTCATTGGAATGGGATGTATTAAACAAAATGCCTACATTTGTAGTTTTCCAGAGTTTTTGAAGCTTGCTTACTACTAGAAGCACAAGCATTTCGCGATACCCGCATTAACATCTGCTAAACATGTGTACAGTTGAAGCCGGAAGTTTACATACACTTAGGTTGAAGTCATTAAAGCTATTTACAGACAGATTAGTTCACTTATAATTCACCATATCACAATTCCAACGGGTCAGAAGTTTACACACACTAAGTTGACTGTGCTTTTAAACAGCTTGGAAAATTCCAGAAAATGATGCCATGGCTTTAGAAGCTGAGTCAATTGAGTCAATTGGAGGTGTACCTGTGGATGTATTTCAAGGCCTACTTTCAAACTCAGTGCCTCTTTGCTCGACATCATGGGAAAATCAAAAGAAATCCCAAGATCTCAGATTTTTTTTTTGTAGACCTCCACAAGTCTGGTTCATCCTTGGGAGCAATTTCCAAACGCCTGAAGGTACCACGTTCATCTGTACAAAGACTATTGCGCAAGTATAAACACTATGGGACCACGCAGCCATCAAACCGCTTAGGAAGGAGATGCACTGTCTCCTAGAGATGAACGTACTTTGGTGCGAAAAGTGCAAATCAATCCCAGAACAACAGCAAAGGACCTTGTGAAGATGCTGGAGGAAACAGGTACAAAAGTATCTATATCCACAGTAATATGAGTCTTATATATCGACATAACCTGAAAGGACGCTCAGCAAGGAAGAAGCCACTGCTCCAAATCCGCTACGATTTGCAACTGCACATGGGGACAAAGATCGTACTTTTTGGAGAAGTTTCCTCTGGTTTGATGAAACAAAAATAGAACTGTTTGGCCATAATGACCATTGTTATGTTTGGAGGAAAAAGGGGGGCTTGCAAGCCGAAGAACACCATCCCAACCGTGAAGCACGGGGGTGCAGCATCATGTTGTGGGTTGCTTTGCTGCAGGAGGGACTGGTGCACTTCACAAAATAGATGGCATCATAAGGAAGGAAAATTATGTGGATATATTGAAGCAACATCTCAAGACATCAGTCAGTCAGCAAGTTAAAGCTTTGTCGCAAATGGGTCTTCCAAATGGACAATGACCCTAAGCATACTTCCAAAGTTGTGGCAAAATGGCTTAAGGACAACAAAGTCAATGTATTGGAGTGGCCATCACAAAGCCTTGACCTCAATCCTATAGAAAATGTGTGGGCAGAACTGAAAAAGCGTGTGCGAGCAAGGAGGCCTACAAACCTGACTCAGTTACACCAGTTCTGTCAGGAGGCTACCCGAAATGTTTGACCCAAATTAAACAATTTAAAGGCAATGGAACAGACATACTTACTTTGTCATTGCCAATTTTATTACAGAAATGAGACAGAGCCAAGTGGTGTCATTTTATGAGAATCCAGAAATGTTGAAGAGTGTCACCTCCACTCAGAATCGGTAGCCGTCATTTTGGAGAAAAGAGCCTTGCTCTGTGCTTTTGACGTGTTCTCATTGATGTGCCCTCTGAAAACCTTCCTTGATAAGATCTTGTGATGTTTTATCACACATATTGACATTCCTCTTGTAACAGTTTACAGTGACAACATGTGGAAAATCTGGAAACATGTACCTGTTCACCTGTACCTGTTCACCTGTACCTGTACACCTGTCCACCTGTACACCTGTACCTGTACACCTGCACCTGTCCACCTATACCTGTTCACCTATACCTGTTCACCTGTACCTGTTCACCTGTACACCTGTACCTGTACACCTGCACCTGTCCACCTATACCTGTTCACCTATACCTGTTCACCTGTACCTGTTCACCTGTACACCTGTACCTGTACACCTGCACCTGTCCACCTATACCTGTTCACCTATACCTGTTCACCTGTACCTGTTCACCTGTACCTGTACACCTGTACCTGTTCACCTGTACCTGTTCACCTGTACCTGTACACCTGTAGCTGTTCACCTGTACCTGTTCACCTGTACCTATACACCTGTACCTGTTCACCTATACCTGTTCACCTTTACCTGTTCACCTGTTGCTATACACCTGTACCTGTTCACCTGTACCTGTTCACCTGTAGCTGTTCACCTGTACCTGTACTCCTGTACCTGTTCACCTAACACTCTGTAACAATGTATAGTGTACATATTCGGCCGTCCACCCATACTATGCAATGTCTTTTTATAGCTTTTTTAGCACTCCAGACTTCTTGTATTTCTATACTTTTTCATACTGCTGCTCTATGTATCATATATCGTGCATCTGTCTTTTTTCATTCTGGCATTTTGCACCTGCCCTGTGTTTTTTCGTAGCTGCTTGACAAAGAACTTTACCCTCAGGGATCAATAAAGTATCTATCCATCTATCCATCTATCCATCTACCTATCTATTCACCTGTACCTGTTCACCTGTACCTGTTCACCTGTTGCTATACACCTGTACCTGTTCACCTGTAACTGTACCTACAGAAACAGGAGATTAGCTCCTGCTCCTATAAGCTGTTCCGGCTCCAACAAACCAAGGCTACTTATTAACATTGTCATAACATGATCGGACGTTAGGAATGTGCCATGAGAACTATGAGAACTCATGACAACTACAGCAACGACTATTAACAGCTGGAGTTACATGAGCTCAGCTTGGTGGTAGTTGATGTTTCTGAGACACAGTTTGTTACTCATTTCTCACACAAGGCTCTGAACCCTAATTTGCTCCAGGGTCTGACAATGTAGGTAGGCTGTCATTGTAAATAAGAATTTGTTCTTAACTGACTTGCCTAGTTAAATGTTAAATAAAAATACAAATAAATAAACACCCTCTCCTCTGAGACGACACTACAATCTCAATCTTCTCCACCAGGGGGCAATGTGGCACCATGGAATAGATATAGCACCCACCCTGGCAGGGTAAGATATTGTTTCTACAAGGCCAGCGCAACTCTGTGATCTGTGAAGTAATGTCTCTAGATTGGCATTGGCTGTGTCCCAAAAGTCACCCTGTTCCCTATGTAGCGCACTACCTTTGACAGGGGCCCGTAGTGCTGTGTAGGGAATAGGGTGCCATTTGGGTCTCAACCCTAGGCGGTCATTATTATCTTGTTATTACCCTTCGTTGAAGCCCATCTCTCTTTGAAGATCAAAGCAGCAGTCTGCCTCTGTGTATACCGACCCACACAGATAACACATAACCTACAAGTGAACTTCAATGAAGTCAACTGTACCACTCTGTACATCTGTCACAGTGTCGGCTTTAAATCGGTTCCTGTGTCCAGAGGCTAATGCAATTCTGCCATAATCTGGTCCCAGATGTGTTTGTGCTCTATAGACAACTCTTTGGTGGAAGGTTTAGATAGACGTGGGTACGGTGGTACAGGACCAGTCAGGTTGGGTCTGTTGGAAACAGCATATTTTTCTGTGGCACAGGACCAGTCAGGTTGGGTCTTCTGGTATCAGGGTCTTTTTCTGTGGCACAGGACCAGTCAGGTTGGGTCTGCTGGAAGCAGGGTCTTTTTCTGTGCCCTGCTGGAACACACAGAAACTTGGCAACTCTGTATGGCTTACTGTTGGCCCACGTCCAGCTTTCTGTCTGCACTTCAGACATAAAAGAGAGAGAGAGAGAGAGAGAGAGAGAGAGAGCTGCAGGTGACATGGCGGAGGGAAGCAGGTGGGACGGCCTATGATTGGGTGACATAAATATCTTGGGTATAAATACAAGATCATAATTCAGTTCCCACAGGTGTCCAGTGTGTGTGTGACAATTTCAATGTCAGGATCATTCATTGGATCTCTATAGGCCTTTTACTTAGTTATCTCAACTCCCAGAACCAAATGAGACTACTTTCATAGCCTGTGTAAGCATTAGCAATACAGTCTCTTTCCTTGTGCACTGCTGTACTGACAATGCAATGACAGTTCATGAAGCAAAGAACAACACTGGTTACATGTTGATCTTTAAAGTTCCCCTGTAGCTTGGCCTTAGATCCACCAGATACAGTATCTAGCATTTGTATTCAATATACCTAACAGGCAATACCTTTACATCAATTTACTCTAATATTCCGATAATATATCAGCCAATCAGTACCTATTTTGCATGGTTTGTTTGGGGAGGCCAAAGTCTGTCAGGATAAACAGTGAAATGTCTCTCTGCAGCTGTACATACTTGAATGTCGACCAAATTTGCTTTCAACAAATCAGATTTTGTGTGATTCAACCCGCTTAGTTCTGCAGCTTCCTGGCTTTCAGGGATTCTGAAGAAAGAGAGGGAGGGAACCAGGTTTAGGAGAGAGAGGCTGTGGAGACATGAGACATGTACTTTGCCCTGTGTCTGCAGTGCACAGTATACTGTGTGTGTGTGTGTGTGTGTGTGTGTGTGTGTGTGTGTGTGTGTGTGTGTGTGTGTGTGTGTGTGTGTGTGTGTGTGTGTGTGTGTGTGTGTGTGGTGTGTGCCAACATGCATATATTTATTAATGGATATGTACTGTGATGCATTTCTCTCTGTGAGTGTGTGCGTTCGTGTGTGTGTGTTGTCTGACCACACCTTTCCACTCTTGTGCAGTGGCAGCCGGCAGCCAATAAGAGCAGTCTTTGTAGGCTTGTCACCTGCCACCTGCCTACAGAGACAGACACACTGTTCACTGTAGAATTATCCAGAATTCAATCAGGTTTCTTTATAATATAAGACATTTAAAACCAAACTGATGCTTGTCCACTTTCTATTGTTTTTTACATTTGTAATAATATTTAACACTTTTACTCGTTCTCTCTGTCTCTCTCTCTCTCTCTCTCTCTCTCTCTCCTCTCCTCTCTCCTCTCTCTCTCTCTCTCTCTCCCTCTCTCTCTCTCTCTCCTCTCAGCTCTCTCTCTCTCTCTCTCTCTCTCTCTCTCTCTCTCTCTCTCTCTCTCATCTCTCTCTCTCTCTCTCTCTCTCTCTCTCTCTCCTCTCTCTCTCTCTCTCTCTCTCTCTCTCTGTCTCTATCCTCTCTCTCTCTCTCTCTCTCTCTCTCTCTGTCTCTATCTCTCCCTCTCTCTCTCTCCTCTCTCTCTCTCTCTCTCTCTGTCAATTCAAGGTCTTTATTGGTATGGGAAACATATGTTAAACATTGCCAAAGCAAGTTAAATAGATAACAAACAAAGTGAAATAAACAATAAAAATGAACAGTAAACATTACACTCCAGAAGTTCCAAAAGAGTAAAGACATTTCAAAATGTCATATTATGTATACATAAAGTGTTGTAACAATATGCAAATGGTTAAAGTATAAAAGGGAAAATAGAATAAATATGTGGTTGTATTTACAATGGTGTTTGTTCTTCACTGGTTGCCCTTTTCTTGTGGCAACAGGTCACAAATCTTGCTGCTGTGATTTCACACTGTGGTATTTCACCCAATAGATATGGGAGTTCATCAAAATTAGATTTGTTTTCAAATTCTTTGTGGATCTGTGTAATCTGAGGGAAATATGTGTCTCTAATATGGGTCATACATTTGGCAGGAGGTTAGGAAGTACAGCTCAGTTTACAACTCATTTTGTGGGCAGTGTGCATGTAGCCTGTCTTCTCTTGAGAGCCAGTCTGCCTACGGAGGCCTTTCTCAATAACAAGGCTATTCTCACTGAGTCTGTACATGGTCAAAGCTTTCCTTAATTTTGGGTCAGTCACAGTGGTCAGGTATTCTGCCACTGTGTACTCTCTGTTTAGGGCCAAATAGCATTCTAGTTTGCTCTG
>CM042398.1:7047335-7056683 GCA_023634145.1 Thymallus thymallus | reverse complement strand
TTTAAAACCAAACTGTTTCTTGTCCACTTTCTATTGTTTTCTTTTGACACTTTACTCGTTGCCCCCCCCCATCTCTCTCTCTCTCTCTCCCTCTCTCTCTCTCTCTCTCTCTCTCTCTCTCTCTCTCTCTCTCTCTCTCTCTCTCTCTCTCTCTCTCTCTCTCTCTCTCTTCTGTCTCTCTCTCTCTCTCTCTCTCGCTGTCAGGCCAAACTCTGTCTACTGTTTCTCTGGTTAATCATTCACACTGGGCGTCTGCTCTCCTCCACCAGTCACTGACACACAGACCTCAGGTGTATGGACTGGCCTGGGCTGGGGTGGGGTGGGACTGCAATATGCTTTAAAGCAGGCAGTCAAAGTGCATTTAAGCACCATTTATAGAATATAACATATATATATATATATATATATATATATACAGTGGGGAGAACAAGTATTTGATACACTGCCGATTTTGCAGGTTTTCCCACTTACAAAGCATGTAGAGGTCTGTAATTTGTATCATAGGTACTCTTCAACTGTGAGTGACGGAATCTAAAACAAAAATCCAGAAAATCACATTGTATGATTTTTAAGTAATTAATTTGCATTTTATTGCATGACATAAGTATTTGATACATCAGAAAAGCAGAACTTAATATTTGGTACAGAAACCTTTGTTTGCAATTACAGAGATCATACGTTTCCTGTAGTTCTTGACCAGGTTTGCACACACTGCAGCAGGGATTTTGGCCCACTCCTCCATACAGACCTTCTCCAGATTCTTCAGGTTTCGGGGCTGTTGCTGGGCAATACGGACTTTCAGCTCCCTCCAAAAATGTTATATATGGTTCAGGTCTGGAGACTGGCTAGGCCACTCCAGGACCTTGAGATGCTTCTTACGGAGCCACTCCTTAGTTGCCCTGGCTGTGTGTTTCGGGTTGTTGTCATGCTGGAAGACCCAGCCACGACCCATCTTCAATGCTCTTACTGAGGGAAGGAGGTTGTTGGCCAAGATCTCGCGATACATGGCCCCATCCATCCTCCCCTCAATACGGTGCAGACGTCCTGTCCCCTTTGCAGAAAAGCATCCCCAAAGAATGATGTTTCCACCTCCATGCTTCACGGTTGGGATGGTGTTCTTGGGGTTGTACTCATCCTTCTTCTTCCTCCAAACACGGCATGACCTTCTCCCATTCCTCCTCTGGATCATCCAGATGGTCATTGGCAAACATCAGACGGGCCTGGACATGCGCTGGCTTGAGCAGGGGGACCTTGCGTGCTCTGCAGGATTTTTGAGACTGTGGTCCCAGCTCTCTTCAGGTCATTGACCAGGTCCTGCCGTGTAGTTCTGGGCTGATCCCTCACCTTCTCATGATCATTGATGCCCCACGAGGTGAGATCTTGTATGGTGCCCCAGGCCGAGGGAGATTGACCGTCATCTTGAACTTCTTCCATTTTCTAATATTTGCGCCCACAGTTGTTGCCTTCTCACCAAGCTGCTTGCCTATTGTCCTGTAGCCCATCCCAGCCTTGTGCAGGTCTACAATTTTATCCCTGATGTCCTTACACAGCTCTCTGGTCTTGGCCATTGTGGAGAGGTTGGAGTCTGTTTGATTGAGTGTGTGGACAGGTGTCTTTTATACAGGTAACGAGTTCAAACAGGTGCAGTTAATACAGGTTATCATAGGTACACAGTTGAAGTGTACCTATGATAAAAATTACAGACCTCTACATGCTTTGTAAGTAGGAAAACCTGCAAAATCGGCAGTGTATCAAATACTTGTTCTCCCCACTATATATATATACAGTATACTCTGCATATTCGTTGCACAGTACACTAAGAGAAAAGGGTTATCCTACAGGAACAAGGGTTATCCTACAGGAACAAGGGTTATCCTACAGGAACAAGGGTTATCCTACAGGAACAAGGGTTATCCTTCAGGAACAAGCCAAAAGATCCCATTGTGCTTTCTAGGTGTTTTTCTAGATGTAGCAGTATACAGTAGCAGCTAGTTTGCAGGCGTCCACAGCAGGGCCGGCTGCTGATAGGGTCTACCCCACTGTGAGGGTGTCTAATGGGGCCAGTTTTGTGTATTTACCCCACCGGTCCCTCCTCTATCCCTGGTTTACCTCCCTGTAAACTGCCCCCCCCTCCAATGGGGACGATCCCACTAGTATGGTAACGTTATAGGACAGGAGAAACCCTGCCATAATGAACATTAACCCTTAAGAGTACAACAACGCACTCTATCAAAATCTGTCAGTTTAAGCTAGAGAGATATGTTTTTTTTTTGCATTTGCTCAATCCACCACATCAGCCTATGGCGGCCTTCCACATCTGTGGTGGAAAGTGAACGAGCTACAGCGGTGTTTGTCGGACCATGAGAAATCCCGAAAATCGGTCTTCTCACGTAAACGGATATAGCATCCGAACAGTTTGGCCTACAAACTATTTTGACCAGTCAAAAATAAGGGCTTAATCTCCTCTCCTCTCCTCGGCTGGATGGAGGTTCTTACAGGCCCTATGGGTGGGTAGAGCGTCCTACAGGCCCTATGTGAGGGCCATGCTTTTCCATTCTTCCCCAAAACTCTGGGTACCACCGATTGGACATTCGACTGGCAGTGTTCTGGAGTGGAGCTGGGAAGTGGGTCTGAAAGAGAGAGAGAGAGAGAGAGGGATTTTTATTTATTTAACTAGGCAGGTCAGTTAAGAACACATTCTTATTTACAATGACGGCCTACCCCGGACGATTGTGCGCCACCCTATGGGTCTCCCAATCACGGCCGGATGTGATACAGCCTGGATTCAAACCAGGGACTGCGGTGACACCTCTTGCACTGAGATGTAGTGCCTTAGACAACTGCGCCACTCGGGATATCAAGATCTAGAAATAAAAAGAGGGAGAGAGAGAGAATGAATGAACAAGCGAACTAGAGAGAGAACGACTAAATGAGAGAATGAGAGAAAAAATCTCTCCAAAGTTCTGGAAAATGTGAGTGCGGTGGTCCGAGGCTCTGGGAATTGCCGGTGGCCCGCTTCCCCGGCGTTCAGCTGCCAGCTTATCGACTTTAATGACTTGAGTGAGGCGATCATAAGTCCCTGTGTGCCCTGGGGTGTCTGCGTCCTCCACGCGCGCCAACGCAGCAAGGCCAGGAACAGATCGCCAGTAAAGCCCACATGGTACTGATTGAGATGGTCCAAGGATTTAATCCTTTCCACCCACACTCCACTCTTCTTTCTCTCTCTCGCTCCCTCCTCAACCCTTGGACATGGTAGTCTAATAAATAGATTGGACAAACCTACTGGGTGGATCAAATGCCGATACCTCTGGTTGTTATATATAGTCTTGATACAGGTTATTTGGATGAATGCTGTGCTAGTTGTGGCAAAGAAAGGAGATTTACTAATGTCGTGTTCTTGACACTGAAAGTTAGGCCAACTAAGGCCATGTTTTGGCTTGACAGTGGTGTAGATGCCTGACAGGGCGGCAGCTAGCCTAGTGCAGTGGTTCCCAAACTTTTTATAGTCCCGTACCCCTTCAAACATTCAACCTCCAGCTGCACACCCCTCTAGCACCAAGGTCAGCGCACTCTCAAATGTTGTTTTTTGCCAGCATTGTAAGCCTGCCACACACACACTATACGATACATTTATTAAACATAAAAATGAGTGTGAGTTTTTGTCACAACCCGTCTCGTGGGAAGAGACAAAGATCTCTTATAGGACCAGGGCACAAATAATAATATAATAATAATCACTAATGTTGCTCTATATTTACCCATCTTACATATAAAACCTTATTTGTTCATCAAAAATGGTGAATAACTCACCACAGGTTAAGGAGAAGGGTGTGCTTGAAAGGATGCACATAACTCTACAATGTTGGGTTGTATTGGAGAAAGTCTCAGTCTTAAATCATTTTCAACACACAGTCTGCGTCTGTATTTAGTGCTAGTGAGGGCCGAGAATCCACTCTCACATAGATACGTGGTTGCAAAGGGCATCAGTGTCTTAACAGCGTGATTTGCCAAGGCAGGATACTCTGAGCACAGCCCAATCCAGAAATCTGGCAGTGGCTTCTGATTAAATAACATTTTTACAGAACTGCTTGTTGCAATTTTGATGAGGCTCTCTTGTTCAGATATCGGTAAGTGGACTGGAGGCAGGGCATGAAAGGGATAACGAATCCAGTTGTTTGTGTCATCCATTTCGGGAAAGTCCCTGCGTAAATGCACACCCAGCTCCCTCAGGTGCTTCGCTATATCACATTTGACATTGTCCGTAAGCTTGAGTTCATTCGCACACAAAAAATCAAACAATGATGGAAATACCTGTGTGTTGTCCTTGTTAAAGCAGACAGAGAAGAGCTCCAACTTCTTAATCATAGCCTCAATTTTGTCCCGCACATTGAATATAGTTTCAGAGGTCCCTGTAATCCTAGATTCAGATCATTCACCCAGATAGGCCAGTCGTGTGAGAAACTCGTCATCATGTAAGCGATCATACAAGTGAAAATGATGGTAAGTAAAGAAGCTTGCCTCTCAATTTAAAGAAAAAAACGTGTCGATACTTTAACCAGGACACTTCTGTATGTTGTAAAAGTGTTACATTGTCGCTGCCCATATCATTGCATAATGCAAAAATACACAAGACTTCTGGGGCCTTGCTTTAACAAAGTTAACCATTTTCACTGTTAGGCATTCCCTTGGCAGAAAGAGCCTCTCGTGGATGCTGCAGTTTACCCAAGTGGTGTCAGGAGCAATTGCTTGCACGCGCGTTACCACTCCACTATGTCTCCCTGTCATGGCTTTTGCGCCATCAATACAGATACCAACACATCTTGACCACCCAAGTCTATTTGATGTCACAAAGCTGTCCAGTACTTTAAAAATATCCTCTCCTGTTGTCCTGGTTTCCAGTGGTCGGAAGTTTATCATGTTAACAAAAAATAGTTTTGTCATGTCGGTTAGGACATCTATTTTGTCTATTTTGTTATCTATTTTGTGCATTACACAAGTAATTCTTCCAACAATTGTTTACAGACAAATTATTTCACTTATAATTCACTATATCACAATTCCAGTGGGTTACACTAAGTTGACTGTGCCTTTAAACAGCTTGGAAAATTCCAGAAAATTATGTCATGGCTTTAGAAGCTTCTGATAGGCTAATTGACATCATTTGAGTCAATTGGAGGTGTACCTGTGGATGTATTTCAAGGCCTACCTTCAAACTCAGTGCCTCTTTGTGGAAATCAAGACCTCCACAAGTCTGGTTCATCCTTGGGAGCAATTTCCAAATGCCTGAAGGTACGACGTTCATCTGTACAATCAATAGTACGCAAGTACAAACACCATGGGACCACACAGCCGTCACACCACTCTGGAAGGAGACGCGTTCTGTCTCCCAGAGATGAATGTACTTTGGAAATCAATCCCAGAACAACAGCAAAGGACCTTGTAAAGATGCTGGAGGAAACAGGTACAAAAGTATCTATATCCACAGTCCTATATCGAGTCCTATATCGACATAACCTGAAAGGCTGCACAGCAAGGAAGAAGCCACTGCTCCAAAACCGCCATAAAAAAAGCCAGACTACGGTTTGCAACTGCACATGTGGACAAAGATTGTACTTTTTGGAGAAATGTCCTCTGGTCTGATGAAACAAAAATATAACTGTTTGGCCATATTGACCATTGTTATGTTTGGAGGAAAAAGGAGGAGGCTTGCCAGCTGAAGAACACCATCCCAACCATGAAGCACAGGGGTGGCAGCATCATGTTGTGTGGGTGCTTTGCTGCAGGAGGGACTGGTGCACTTCACAAATTAGATGGCAACATGAGGATGGACAATTATGTGGATATATTGAAGCAACATCTCAAGACATCAGTCAGGAAGTTAAAGCTTGGTCGCAAATGGATCTTCAAATGGACAATGACCCCAAGCATACTTCCAAAGTTGTGGCAAAATGGCTTAAGGACAACAAAGTCAAAGTATTGGAGTGGCCATCACAATGCCCTGACCTCAATCCTATAGAAAATTTGTGGGCAGAACTGAAAAAGCGTGTGAGAGCAAGGAGGCCTACAAACCTGACTCAGTTACACCAGTTCTGTCAGGAGGAATGGGCCAAAATGTAGCCATTGTGGGAATATTGTGGAAGGCTACCCCTAACATTTGACCGAGGTTAAACAATTTATAAGCAATGCTACCAAATAGTAATTGAGTGTATGTAAACTTCTGACCCACTGTGACCAGCGGTTACGCAAGTGCAGCTGCAAGGAGCCAAGGTAAGTTGCTAGTTAGCATTAAACTTATCTCATAAAAAACAATCAATCTTCACAAACTACACATGATTGATGATATTACTAGGTTAACTAGCTTGTCCTGCATTGTATATAATCAATGCGTTGCCTGTTAATTTATCATCAAATTACAGCCTACTTCAACTTCGCCAAATCGCATTTGCGAAAAAAGCACAATCGTTGCACAAATGTACCTAACCATAAACATCAATGCCTTTCTTAAAATCAATAGAAGTATATATTTTTAATTCTGCATATTTAGTTAAAGGAAATTCATGTTAGCAGGCAATATTACCAGGGAAATTGTGTCACTTCTCTTGCGTTCAGTGCAAGCAGAGTCAGGGTATATGCAGCAGTTTGGGCCGCCTGGCTCGTTGCGAACTGTGTGAAGACCATTTCTTCCTAACAAAGACCGTAATTAATTTGCCAGAATTTTACATAATTATGACATAACATTGAAGGTTGTGCAATGTAACAGCAATATTTAGTCTTAGGGATGCCACCCGTTATGGAACGGTTCCATATTTCACTGAAAGAATAAAGGTTTGGTTTTCGAAATGATAGTTACCGGATTTTACCATATTAATGACCAAAGGCTCGTATTTCTGTGTGTTTATTATATTATAATTAAGTCTATGATTTGATATTTGATAGAGCAGTCTGACTGAGTGGTGGTAGGCAGCAGCAGGCTGGTAAGCATTTATTCAAACAGCATTTTACAGCGCTGTTTATGACTTAAAGCCTATCAACTCCCGAGATTAGGTTGGCAATACTAAAGTGTCTATAAGAACATCCAATAGTCAAAGGTATATGAAATACAAATGGTTTAGAGAGAAATAGTCTACGCGTCATAATAATAATAATAATAACTTGTGGCTGAACTTGAAAGGGGTTCCTTCTTACAATGCTCTTTATTAAAATAGGATTAATTTTTTTTTGTGTGTATACAGCGGGTGAAATAAGTATTGAACACGTCACCATTTTTCTCAGTAAATATATTTCCAAAGGTGCTATTGACATGAAAGTTTCAACAGATGTTTGTAACAACCCAAGTAATCCATACATACAAAGAAACCAAAACAAATAAGTTCAGAAATTAAGTTATGTGTAATAATGTGAAATGACACAGGGAAAAAGTATTGAACACATGAAGAAAGGGAGGTTCAAAAGGGCATGGAAAGCCAAGACAACAGCTGAAACTATCAGTAATTACAAAGCAATCCAGCCCCCTGTCAGTGCAAATTAATATCAGCTGGTTCAGTCCCAACTGATGGCCTACAAAAAGGTCTCATTGCCAAGGTGTCACACAAGACACATCTCATGATGGGTAAAAGCAAAGAGCTGTCTCAAGACATTTGCAACCTAATTGTTGCAAAACATAATGATGGCATTGGTTATAGGCACATTTCTAAGCTTCTGAATGTTCCAGTGAGCACTGTTGGGGCCATAATACGGAAGTGGAAAGACAATCATTTCACCATAAAATTGCCTCGACCAGGTGCTCCTCGCAAGATTTCTGACAGAGGAGTGAAAATAATAATCAGAAGAGTTGTCCAAGAGCCAAGGACCACTTGTGGAGAGCTTTAAAAAGACCTGCAATTAGCAGGTACTGTTGTCTCAAAGAAAACATTAAGTAATGCACTCCACCGCCATGGCCTGTATGCACGCTCACCACGCAAGACTCCATTGCTGAAAACAAAGCATGTTGAAGCTCGTTTAAAGTTTGTTGCAAAACATTTGGAAAAGCCAGTGAAATACTGGGAGAATATAGTGTGGTCAGATGAGAGCAAAATTGAACAGTTTGGATGTCATAATACACACCATGTTTGGAGGAGAAATGGCACTGCACATCACCCTAAAAACACCATACCAACAGTGAAGTTTGGAGGTGGGAACATCATGGTGTGGGGCTGCTTTTCAGCAAATGGTACTGGCAAACTTCACATAATTGAAGTAAGGAAGAATGGGCAAATTTACGAGGAGCACCTGGTCGAGGCAAATTTATGGTGAAATGATTGTCTTTCCAATCATTGAAAATTTGAATCACATTTTTATTTGGCGTACCGCCGACGGCATTTCGCATACCCCTGGCCTAGTGGTTGAGTGGTTAAGAGCATTTTGACATTAACCGAAAGGTCGCTGGTTTGATGTGATCTTGAGCAAGGCACCTAACCCTAGTCGCGCTAAATGTAGTGTTGTGTTTTGTTTAGAGCTAAGGTGACACTGGGGATCTTCTGATCAAGGTGTTGTAGACTTTCTGCTCTGGAAAGTTTGTTTTAGTTTCTGGTTCCTTCTAAGATGAGAATGCAGACCCCCTCCTTCCCCCTCTCTCTTCTCTCTCTCTCTTTTTCTCTGCCTCCTTCCCTGTTCTCCTTGAGCTGTTTTGAAAGGAGCTCTGGGCAAAGCATTCATTTAAGACTGAGATATAAACAGGCGTTAAAAGGCAGTGTGGTCTTAATTAGGTGATGGTGTGTGTCTGTGTGTGTCTGTGTCTGCTTGTGTGTGTGTGTATGTATGTGTGTGTGCTTGTATGTTTGTGTGTAATGCTTATGCATGTGTGTGTGTATACACACCACATGAGGCCAGTGTGCTAATCACCTAGCCCATGTTTTATTGCTCTCTACGCAATCATTTAATGATTCTGGAATGAAACAAGCAACAAGAACATTAATTAGCAGAGAGAATCAGAGTAGTAAGTAGGCACCTTCATCAATGAGATTAACAGCTAATAAATGTGTCACTGTAGCCATGACGATAAAGTGAATAAACCATTGTTGACAATTTTTGTTCCTTTTGTGCTTAAAACATTTTTTTCATGCTATTATGTTTTAGTGTGTGCCTCTAATGTGGATGATGTGCATATCATAAAATCACAAAATACGTTTAAGACGAGAAAGAGACAAAACACTCCCCTGAAATCGATTATTTTCTCAAAACACTCCCCTGAAATCGATTATTTTCTCTAAACAAGGAGAAATGTAACAGAGAGTTGGTTTCAGGGCCCTTCCACAAGATTTGTTGAATGTGTAACTTGGCTTTTGAACTCTCCCCCATTTGTTTTTGTTC
>CM042398.1:6904835-7042335 GCA_023634145.1 Thymallus thymallus | reverse complement strand
AATCTGTGGAGTGGTTGAAAATGAGTTTTAATGACTTCAACCTAAGTGTATGTAAACTTCCGAATTCAACTGTATATATATTATTATTTCAGCTCATGAAACATGGGACCAGCACTTTACATGTTGGGTTTATATTTTGTTCAGTATAATTACAACAGTTAATGTTACTTTTTTTACATTCTAATGAGACCATGTTTGTGTTTTTGTCCTTAAAACATTGTAATTTATACTAAACCCAACAGTCACCAAGGGGTCTGCATTTTTGGGGTTCACCCTCAAGTTGCCTGGATGACAGGATCCCTGATGCATGCTAATCAAGACATCTGCTCGGCAAATGTGGGACGGATGAGAAAGGTTGGAAAAGGAGTCAGATTCCTTTTTGATATGTTCTGATGTTAAACATTGCTGACATCTCTAATACTGTGTTTTTATTTCTGAATAAAATAAATACATTCCACACTGGCTTTAAATGTGCAGGCAGGGGTGGAGAGTCTTTTCCATACAGCAAGGCCTTGTAGTGTGAGAGATTTGAAGATTGATAGATTGGTAGATTCAGCAACATTCCTGTGGAACAGAGTTGGTTCGATTAACCACATTCGTGTGATGAGTAACCTTGCCTGAGACCTTAAAACTTGAGTTAGCTCCGCAAGCTAATGCCTAAACCTAAGCTCAGCAGGTTAACTCAGGCTTCATTCATTCCCAGTCTATTAATTTGATAACATTTCAGTATAATACTACAACATTCTTGGTTTCATGAATGAGTAATGATGATGTAACTACACCCCTGACATTTTACTCCTACATAGCTGTGTTTGTGGACGGCCAGGAAGGTAATTATAATAACCATTACAACCCTGTGTGTGTGTGTGTGTGTGTGTGTGTGTGTGTGTGTGTGTGTGTGTGTGTGTGTGTGTGTGTGTGTGTGTGTGTGTGTGTGTGTGTGTGTGTGTGTGTGTGTGTGTGTGAGTGTGATGCTCTTTGCCCTCCACTCTGTGTGATAATATGAGTGGCACATGAAAGTGTGTGTTTCTCCCCTGCTGAGACCTGTGTGTTACATAAATCAGGACTAAACAGCTGGGGCTTTGTGGAGGGGAAGGAAAGAGCTGGGGCTTTGTGGAGGGGAAGGAAAGAGCTGGGGCTTTGTGGAGGGGAAGGAAAGAGCTGGGGCTTTGTGGAGGGGAAGGAAAGAGCTGGGGCTTTGTGGAGGGGAAGGAAAGAGCTGGGGTTTTGTGGAGGGGAAGGAAAGAGCTGGGGCTTTGTGGAGGGGAAGGAAAGAGCTGGGGTTTCGTGGAGGGGAAGGAAAGAGCTGGGGCTTTGTGGAGGGGAAGGAAAGAGCTGGGGCTTTGCGGAGGGG
Source organism: Thymallus thymallus (assembly GCA_023634145.1). NCBI lineage: Eukaryota > Metazoa > Chordata > Actinopteri > Salmoniformes > Salmonidae > Thymallus > Thymallus thymallus. The sequence continues at coordinate 7,040,981 of CM042398.1, read as the reverse complement.
TAGGAAGGAGCTGGGGCTTTCTTATTCTTTCTGCCTCCTCTCCTCCTCTCCACTTGTGCTTTTGAAAATGATCTGTGTGTACAGAAAGCGTGGTCAAATAAACAGGGTGTTAAATTTCCCTGTCTGTACCCAACCTGATCTCATAGTTTCAAGTCGGGATTTGACGTTATGTGGATGAACGTTTAATTTTCACTCATTCATTCCGCGTGGTCACAGGGTTTACACAGAAACAACTCAAAGGGTTCATTTTAGGTATTCATTCTGAGTGGTTAAGGTTAGGGCTATGGTTTGGGGAAAGCATAAATAATAATTCAAATATGTGCTGTTTCCATTTAGTATCATCAGATACTCTCCCTGGTTGCTGGAGAGTTGTGAACTGCTTAGGTGCAGCGGCCCAGTCTTCTAAGCAGTGTGCTCTGGCTCTGTGTGTTGTGAGTTCAAGCCCAGTGCTGTCTCATTGTTTGGAACTTTTTCGCACAGAGGAAGGTATACATCGACGTCCTCAGGACCTTCTCAAACGTCCGAAATCGACGTGTGTTTCTGGCGACCAGGCAGCTGTACCAACCTGTCAGAAAGTATTCGAGGTTCACCTTTCATCACACATACACACACACACACAAACTGCACCCCAGAGAAAGTAGAATGCCTGTATCTTCATGCGTGAAACTCTAGAACCCAAATTCTAAAATAGGGCCTCCTTCAATTTCAATGTCTAGGTCAAATCTGTGCTTCCTCTGTCTGTAACGGTGTTACAATGTTCTTGTCTTACGTTAGACCTTACATGCTGTCATTGTAATCATTGTGAAAACGTGTTATTGGATATGCCAACACAGTGCACCACACCTAGAAAATTATAATATAACACCTCATGTTGGCTTTAGACTCAGTCTCCACCTACATTAATGCCACACAGCTGGCACACTGATAGTGTGTGTGTACACACCTGGTCGACGTTCTCTGGCTGGCACTCAGACTGGCACTATCTGTAGCTGTAAGTGTCCCAAGTCTCTACCATCTTCCCCAAGTATGCACCTGTTAATGAAGTGTGCACTTGTGTATGAAGTGTGCTCTTGTGTCCTCTGAGTGTCCCTGTCCCATGCAGTCAGCCCCAGCCACAGGAGGAGGAGCAGGAAGTCCTGACTCCTCGCCACAGGGTCCTTCCTCTGCTACATCCCATGGAGAGGTGCCCCTGACAGTGCCTGAAGATAACTCACATTTGTTTTGGAGACTTCACAAAGGCCTTTCTCATTCTCATCCACACATCAGAAGGACTATTTTTACCACAGATAACAGAGATGTAACATCCTTTAGTGTCCTGCCACCTCAGGAGTCACTGTTTAGTTATTTTCTTCCCGTCACGCCCCCATCCCCTTGCATATTTAAATATCTTGTGAATAGAGCAGTCAATTTAGCCTATTAGTTGATTTGAAACTGTGCTATTTTGGATGCATGGAATGTGTGAGAATGTGGTGAAAAGGGGGTTGCGACTTAGCTCTTCAGCCAATGAAAGGCCAGGGAAAAGAACAACTCACAGAAGAAGTGTCACAGCTCAGAGGAGGAGGGGGTTGGCCACAGTAGTACTCTGAGAGTGTAAAAACACCCCTTCCTTTGTTACACAACTGGTTTAGATCAGGGGTTTGGACATCACGGCTGCATGGTCATGGAGGTTTAGATCAGGGGTTTGGACATCACGGCTGCATGGTCATGGAGGTTTAGATCAGGGGTTTGGACATCACGGCTGCATGGTCATGGAGGTTTAGATCAGGGGTTTGGACATCACGACTGCATGGTCATGGAGATTTAGATCAGGGGTTTGGACATCACGGCTGCATGGTCATGGAGATTTAGATCAGGGGTTTGGACATCACGGCTGCATGGTCATGGATGCATTGGGTTTGTTACTGCAGCTTGACCTGACCGACCAAAGAGTGGCACAGCAGCATCAACAATCTCCATTAGATCTGCTATCAAGTTTAGGATGCAAATGACTCGGTACATAAGGTTGCATTGCATGGTTCGGTTTAGGCTCTGACCATAGGGAGGCCTCTGTCAGGCTCTGGCCATAGATTAGCCTATTTGCTTCTCTATGTAACCATGGTCAGAGTCTGACAGGTCTTTTCTTTCTCTTTCTGGTGGTGGTTTGTGTGGGATCCCTAATTAGAGGCAGCTGTATCGTCTCTAATTAGGGATCCTACATAGGTTGGTGCATTTTCACACTGGGTTGTGGGTCGTTGTCACGGTGACAGTAAGTGTGCCACATTCGTTACGTCTAGTCATTCGTGTTTGTTTTTTGTAAACGTGACGTTTGTATATCGTGTTTTGTTTTGTGTTGTATAGTTTGTTCTTTTTTAAAATGTATATACATTGTATATTAATAAAATGTCGAACTATAATCCCTGCGCTGCGTCTTGGTCGAGGTATGCGGCCTCACGTGACAGCCTCTGGCATTCTCTATGTTGGTATGGTCAGAGCCTGACAGGGGTTTTCTATGTGTGTCTATGTTGGTTTTTTGTTGGTCCCCAATTAGAGGCAGCTGCTTTACATTGTTTCTAATTGGGGGCCATATTTAAGTTCATGTGTTCCACCTGTGTCTTGTGGTAGTGCCTACTGTGAGTTACGTTTGTGTCGTTCTCGTTGTTGGTTTTTTCGTGTTTAAGTTTGCGTTTAATAAAATGCATGTCGAACTACCACTGCGCCGCGTTTTGGTCTGACGCTCGTGACAGATTTACAGGATGTATAACATTATCAGAAGTTATTACATTGTCTTGCCTGTTTTTTCCCAGGTTTGTTTTACACAGAGGAGAATATGTAAATGAGAAGTTGGAACTGGTGTAACCAAAGATGCTGCTAAATTGCTGAAATATAAGACAGACTACTGTTCCTTATCAACTACTGGTGGTAGTAAAGGTGACTGGTTTGGTCAAGTTTAAACAACAGGAATGGAGTAACACTAGTCATGTACTGTGATGTACAGCTAAGCAATCCACATTGTGACTGAGTTTTTATCTAGATCCTCTGAGTGGGGTACTAAACTTCTCTCCCTGTGTGGAATGAGTAGCTGGCCCTCGCTCTCTCTCTCTCGCTCTCTCTCTGCTATGAAGTTTGGGAATCAATATTGGGTGTGTTTGGAACAGGCCTCGTGCTGTGCTGCTGCGGGGGAGGGGGAGGGGGAAGGGGGTGAGGTGGAGAGGGGAAGCTGTAATTGCCACATTAAGGGGAAGGAATTTTAAATAAAGTTAATCTTCCCCCCTCCCTCTTACAGTGAGCGTGCTCTGTCTTGTTATGAGATACAAGTGGAGCACAGAGAGAGGAGTTTGGAAAAAGGACAGCTGTGTGTGCGTGTGTGTGCACGTACATGTTCACCTGTACACAGGCACACCATCACTGTACACCCCATGCAAGTCAATCACCTTTCCCTTTGTTTATCCTTTACCCGTCAACACAGGTTGTACCTCTAGATGTCTGTTTCTACCCAGGCCTTTCCTCAACACAGGTTGTACCTCTAGATGTCTGTTTCTACCCAGGCCTTTCCTCAACACAGGTTGTACCTCTAGATGTCTGTTTCTACCCAGGCCTTTCCTCAACACAGGTTGTACCTCTAGATGTCTGTTTCTACCCAGGCCTTTCCTCAACACAGGTTGTACCTCTAGATGTCTGTTTCTACCCAGGCCTTTCCTCAACACAGGTTGTACCTCTAGATGTCTGTTTCTACCCAGGCCTTTCCTCAACACAGGTTGTACCTCTAGATGTCTGTTTCTACCCAGGCCTTTCCTCAACACAGGTTGTACCTCTAGATGTCTGTTTCTACCCAGGCCTTTCCTCAACACAGATTGTACCTCTAGATGTCTGTTTCTACCCAGGCCTTTCCTCAACACAGGTTGTACCTCTAGATGTCTGAAAACCCTTTCAGAAGCATTTTTTGTTGTCCTGGGAATGGGTTAAAGGCTGCCTAGCTGCTTCCTGCTGTGTGTTATTCCGTAGTTTGGGCTCTCTCTAGGACATATGATGTCTTTTTATAATGTAATCATTCATCACTTAGAACAACGCTGATGCTGGGTCAAGAATTCAGTCAGAGCCCTGTTACTGACCCAGACACAGTGGAGTTAAACAAGGCAAGGCTGGAGAGGGCCGAGGGAGGTAGAGGCGTACAGGGCTACCCCATTCAGTTTGCACGGGCTTACAGGGGCTCTCGAGACACAATACATTAGGGGGGATTGGCAAGGCTTGGAGCATATGAGGTTATTCTTCAAGGGGCTGACTGGGAGTAGTAGTAGTTCTCTCCAATCTACATCAAATCAAATGTTATTGGTCACTTGCATTTAGAAGATGTTATTGCGGGTGTAGTTAAATGCTTGTGTTTCTAGCTCCAACAGAGCAGTAGTATCTAACAATTCACAACAATACACACAAATCTAAAAGTAAAAGAATGGAATTAAGAAATATATAAACATTAGATTGAGCAATGTCAGTGGCATTGACTAAAATGCAGTAGAATAGAATACAGTATATACATATGAGATGAGTAAAGCAGTATGTAAACATTATTAAAGTGACTAGTGTTCCAAGTGACTAGTGATTCCAAGTCTATGTATATAAGGCAGCAGCCTCTAAGGTGCAGGTTTGCGTAACCGGGTGGGAGCCGGCTAGTGATGTCTATTTAACAGTCTGTTTTTTGTTTTTCAGTCTCTCGGTCCCAGATTTGATGCTCCTGTACTGACATCAACTGCATCTCAACATTCATCTATGGACTCCTTTCCTTGGCACCTGAACTAGCTGGGTGCCGTTACAGTCTGTTGGTCGTATGATACAAGGAAAGATGGCTAGTAGGCACAGTTGAGACACAGCCAGGTATTTATCTGTTGCCGGGTTGTAACCTGGATACTGAGATGTGAGTCATCAGTTATCTATCTTCGAGAGAGAGAGACACTATGAGCACTTGTCACATTGATTTGAGCTGTCAGGTCTTAGATTGTCTTATAAGTAATAGGATCTGTTGTTACACAAGCCCATAATTATGGCTTCCTTTCGCCATGTGTCACCAAAGCATTAGGGCAGTCCACTTTTTACACAGACACACAGTCATTATCTGGTTCAATATCTTACCTGGAAGTTAGGCTCCTGCCCTCTCCTCAAGGTGTTGCACAACACCTTGTTGACTGACTCCTTCACTTACTGAACAAAAACACACCCTTCCACCTCGTTTTAAACAGCTCAGCTTGCCTATCACTTTAAACACTCTAGATTAGCTTCCTGGAAAAAAAGCAGTGTAAACGTATCCCTCTTTTTTCCATATGATTTAATGATCAGCCTCTCTCTGTTTGAAAAGACGTTTCCTGTGAGGAATGACAGGCATTGACCAGGTTTGCATCCCAAATAGAACCCTATTCCCTATGTAGTGCCCTACTTTTGACCAGGGCTCATAGGGAATCCTATAGGGCTCTGGCCAAAAGTAGTGCGCTATGTATTGTAGGACATAGGTTGCCATTCGGGACGCATGCTTTGACATACTTGTCACCGGACCTGCCGCCAGCGCGGCAAGAAATGGCAGCATGATTGAATGGGATTGTCTTTAGCTGTATCCCCTGTGCTCATTAGGGATACAAACCCCGTGTTTTATGGCGGTGACAGCTTGATTTAATGTGATTGGTTGCCCCGGGAGTGTACAACAAATCCCACATATCCCCTATTGGTTGTCGGGGAACACTGCGCTCTGTGTTAGCGGCACGGTTGGCGGGCGGTGGGTGACTGTGAACCGGATCGCCTTTCGCCCAGAAGCAGGAAGTGAGAATTGGAGGGTTCCTGCCTGTTCCTGCTACCAGGTCCTCTCCTTCCTCCTCCTCCTGTTCTCTACATGGGCCCTAATCCCAACCATGTGTGTTCCCAACCGGCAGACCGCCATACTGCCTACCTGACTGCCTGTATACATGTCTGCTACAGTGGGGTCTTACTATAGGCGCACACACACACACACACACACACACACACACACACACACACACACACACACACACACACACACAGATAACCTAGGATGTATTTCAGGATAGATTTTTGAAAATGTCAGCCCCTCCTCCTGTCATCGTTATTGGAGCCCCTGCATACCAACAGCCATAGTTTTTTAAACCACCAAAAAGCGGCAAGGTATTTCCCCCATGTCTGCTAGTGGTCTCCTCAGACGCTGCTCCTCTCGACCCCCCCCTCTAAAGGCCTTCGCTCAGGGTTAAGTACAGTAGCCCATCCCTAGGGGTCAAAGGTTATTTCCTGTTCCACATAGCAGTTCTGGGTTAACTCAGTGAATAGAGAGGAGAAATAGATTAACATCACAGCTTTTTTTTTGTTGCTTTATTCATTTATAAGTATGTCAGCAATAGTTGTTTGTTATCCAATATTCGATCATAACAAGTGAAGGGTTTTGTTATGCTTGTAATACAGTATGTGGTTATTTTACGTAATGCACGGATTGTAAGTCATCTGAATTACTTAAATACTAAATGTAAATGCAACAGCTTTCTCAGAAGAGATCTGTCCAAATGTCACAAGATTCCCATCAAGTTGCAGAAACCCTTCCAGAATAACCCATTTTGAAAGTGGTTCCCGGTAGGCTACAGGAAGGGGTTAAAGTTATCCCGTCTCTACCGTTGGCTGCCTGCTGAAATGCTAATCTGTCAGCAGTTGACATTTAGATTATAAGTGCTGAAAACATGTTACCAACAGTAGCAAAAAAACATTACAAATCGATACTTGGTGTCAAATATCGATATAATATTGTCCAAAAATAATTCTGCGATATGTAACTATCAATTTTTTACCATACACTAGTATGTGTTATCAGTTGGGTCCCGTCCTTGTTGTCAAGGCTGCATCAGAGAACTCTACAGGTCTCGGCCTGGACCTTCTTTCATTTTCCCACTCATGTGAAAGTCATCCCTCCATCTTGTTTTTATTTAACTAGGCAAGTCAGTTAAGAACACATTCTTATTTACAATGACAGCCTACCTACAGGGTAGAAATTAGGGTTAAGTGCCTTGCTCAAGGACACAACGATAGGTTTTTCACCTTGTCGGCTCAGGTATTCAAACCAACAACCTTTCAGTTACTGGCCCAACACACTAACCCCTAGGCTACTTGCCGCCCTGGACTTTAATGCGTTGTGCAGACACCTGTAGGCCAACATTACAGAAGGGGAGAGGGGATTGGGTTGCCATCGCAAGGCTTTTAATCAAGACGTGTTGACTAATCGTCCTGGGATTAGGCTCTTAGACAAGGAGTCTTTCATCCTGACAGAACCACAAGGGGGTGGAGGGGTGGAGGAGTGGAGGGGAAAGTACAGCTGGCATACTGTACCTGTGTTGTGTGCTTTGTTTGGTCACGCCTGACACACACACACACACACACACACACACACACACACACATACTCTCCCCCCCTCTCTCTCCTGCTGTATACCTCTCTCTGTTTTTGTCTCTGTCTCGTTCACTCACTCTCTCTGTCTCTCTGTCTCTCTCTTTCTCTCTCTCCCTTTCTCTCCCTCTCTTCAACTCCCTCTCCCTCTCCCTCTCCCTCTCCCTCTCCCTCTCCCTCTCTCTGCACCCTTACACCTAGCTAGGTGTTTGGATGTTTGGAAGCCTCACCTTTTTCTCTCTTGCTCAGACAGACAAACGGTTGCTTTTGACTGAGATTGAGTTTAGCGTGCAGTTGATGGTTTGTTAGTGTATGTTAGGGAGCGGGCCGTGCGCCTGTATATTGTTGTATGTAAATGAGGCGGCGAGCTGGTGTCGGGCCGACCGGGCCATGGGCCTGATGTTACCCAGACTTCTCTCTTCTGTGTGTACTCCTGATGAGGTAATTTATAACACACACAGGGCCCACAGACATGATGGAGCAAGAGACAGAATGGGGGAGGGGCTTGGGATGTTGTAAAGATCAGCTGTAGCTATACCTGACTGCTAGTCCGTCTGTTTCAAACAGGCATGATGAGTAATGCTTGGTTACTTCTTGATTCCTATGTGAGTTCTTCATGTCTTGGGCAGACTCGAGAGCATGTAGGACAAACAAACTCATCAGCTCCTGTGTGGCGCAGCGGTTTAAGCCACTGCATCTCAGTGCTAGAAGTGTCACTGCAGACCCTGGTTCAATCCTGGGCTGTATCACAACCGGCCGTGATTGGGAGTCCTATAAGGCGGCACACAATTTGCCTAGCATTGCCTCAGTTCCTGTTGTGAAATATTTCCCAGCTAATCTTAAACTCATGTTACCTGTGGGGCCAACTGTCTGAAGTTCCTGGATTAGGACATATATAGACAAATACATGCCGGTAGGTTCAGGTTGGATTTACAGGAGGAGGTGTGTTTTATCTCAATTTACTGGAAGGTGTGTGTGTGTGCGCTTGTGGGTGTGTATGGGTGGCTTTCAACGGTGAGGTCAAGTGTGGGAACCAACTTGGTTTTCTCTCTCTCTCTTATAGGCGGTAGGTAAGTAGGTAGGAAGGAAGGGAGGACAGCATGTTTTAGACATCACATCAAAGCCTTGTGTGTTTATTTAAAAGCCTTATATTAGCAGACAAAGTGAAGAGATGTGGGAGGTGTCTTTCTGTGGAGCCTCATAACCTTACTTCCTCTCTACAGACTCAGACTGACGCCAAACACACATCTATAACACTCTCAGGCCCTCTGTGTGTGTGTGTGTTTTCTGTATACTATACCACTTGCAGGCCCTGCCTGTGTGTGTGCATGTGTGTGTGTGTTCTCTGTATACTATACCACTTGCAGGCCCTGCCTGTGTGTGTGTGTGTGTGTGTGTTCTCTGTATACTATACCACTTGCAGGCCCTGCCTGTGTGTGTGTGTGTGTTATGCTATACCCCTCTCAGAACTCTTTCCTCTCCTCTACAACTCTTTACCAGGTCATTTGCTGTAAACGGAAATGTGTTCTCAGTCAACTTACCTGGTAAAGTAAGAGTTAAACAAGAAACAAGGCAATCAGAAAGGACCTCGGATCTTTGGGTGTGGCCTTGCCTTCCTGGTCAGTGATTTTAATAATGTTTAAGACATTGGTCAGACGTAAATCATCGGTGGAGTAGAGTATGCATATAGTATAGTATGACACCTATATCCTTCTCTAAGAGGTATAGTCCTGAACTGTATGTGTTCTCAGAATGGCTGTTTGGCTGTTGCTGCTCCTGTTGGTACAGCCAGTCAGCCAGTCAGCCAGTCAGCCAGTCAGCCAGCCAGCTCACCTCCCTCGGCACCAGTCACATCAGTGTGCTGTTTGAAGCATGTGTCTACATGGTAAGCCCCCTTTGAATAGAGACTTGTGCGGAGCAAGCAGCGAGCCACGTAGAATGACAAAGGGCAGAAAACAAAGTCAAACACCACTGTGACTTTTGCTCTTTTCAAAAGCCCCTGTTGAATAGGTTGTATGGTTCGGCCCGGAGCTCTCCATTGTTCCCTGATTAACTCTTCCGGAAGTTTCTGTTTGTAGTTTGTTCAAGCTTTGTACAGGCGTCCTAAAACACCAGCAGGTTGGGGTCTTAAGGAGGTTTGTGCATCGATTTGTCACACTGACAAGGGTTTTGAAAGGTTGTGTGTGTTTGTGTGTAGCAGGCTTCAGCTCAGGTGTGTAAAGTCAGGCCATGCTTGTTCAGTGCTCTTACTCTTGTGCGCTCAGTCAACTGTGCACACACCCTCCCTCCTGCGCTTGGCAAACCTGAGTCAAACCTGTGTCAAACCTGTGTCAAACCTGTGTCAAACCTGTGTCAAACCTGTGTCAAACCTGAGTCAAACCTGAGTCACATCTGAGTCACATCTGACTCAAACCTGAGTCAAGTAAACATAGCTACACCTAAGAGAAGTCTAGAGCAGACTAAAATAATGTATATATTGTGTATTTCCTTCATTGAACCAGGATCCAATCTACCTCAATACATTGTGGTTTCTAGTGGTGTGTTCCTTACGTTGGCTAAAATGGGAAGTTTTACTTCTCAGATCCTGTTTGTGTTGCTCCTGTCTGAATGGCTTCTCTTCTAACTGACTGCCCATGTTGCCTGTGTACCTACCTAATGCACAGCTCTCTATCCCACAGACCAGGCCAGTGTTCATTAGGCACAAAACACATGAAAACTGCTTGAAACGAGGAGGTAATACTGGAAAAACTTCCGTTGCAACAATTTTTGCTACAGCTTGCCCTATTGAACATGACCCAGGACTGACAGATACAGACTGACAGACACAGACCAACTGATACAGACCAACAGATACAGACCAACAGATACAGACTGGCAGATACAGACTGGCAGATACAGATTGGCAGATACAGACTGGCAGATACAGACTGGCAGATACAGACTGACAGCTACAGACTGACATATACAGACTGACAGATACAGACTGGCAGATACAGACTGGCAGATACAGACTGACAGCTACAGACTGGCAGATACAGACTGACAGCTACAGACTGACATATACAGACTGACAGATAGAGACTGGCAGATACAGACTGGCAGCCTACCTACTGTACTGTAGAACATCTGTAAAATTAAGTGTAAAATTGCCTTGATATAAGTGCATGAAAACGTTTCTATTGTTTGTTTATTGAAATCTACCACATGCCCGGCTAAAGTGCAGGAAGTTGAGAGAGCTCCAGTAGCTTCTGTACTGTGCCTTCAACATAGGCCTACCAGAGCAGCCTGCCCTGTCCTCCAGCAGCATAGCTACAGCAACATGTACTGGATTATAGCTAGTGTGTAGAATTAAATTGATCTTAGGACTGTACTGTACTGTCCTGTTCTGTACTGTGTTGCACTGTGCTCTGCTGTGCTGTACTCTTCTGTACTGTACTGTGCTGTGCTGTGTGTACTGTGCTGCACTATGCTGCACTGTGCTGTACTGTACTGTGCTCTGCTGTACTGTACTGTACTATGCTGTGCTGTGTGTACTGTGCTGTACTCTGCTGTACTGTGCTCTGCTGTACTGTACTGTACTGTGCTGTACTGTGCTGTACTCTGTTGTACTGTGCTGTGCTGTGTGTACTGTACTGTACTGTGCTGTGCTGTGTGTACTGTACTGTGCTGTGTTGTGTGTACTGTACTGTGCTGTGCTGTGTGTACTGTACTGTGCTGTGCTGTGCTCATTGTACACTCCTGTGCTGTACTATGCTGTACTGTACTGTGCTGTACTGTGCAGTACTCTGCTGTACTGTACTGTATTGTACTCTGCTGTACGTTTCATTAGGCCTACAGGAGCGGCCTGTCCTTTCCTGCCAGTCTGGCTCTGAGTCCTACTTCTGCTTCACTCTGCAGGAATGGAGAATAATAACAAAGGAAATCAATTAAACATTCTGCGGTTGAGGAGAGAGAGAAAAGAGACATACCTTGAGAGAGGAAGGGACTGAGGCTTCAGAATATGAATAGGAGTTTGTGTGTGTGTGTGTAAAGGAGCAGGCTGGGAACAGTGTGCTTGGCCCTCCAGGTGTGTGCCGATGGCTGTCGAGACTTGTGGGGGCTCACTGCGGAGGTGGCTACGTGACAGGAGTAATGACAGCCTGCAGTGGGGGAGGACATGAGTGTGTGTGTTCACCTGCGGGCGTGTGTTGGTCTGGCCCCCATCAGCACAGACACACACAGAACCACACGGAAAAACACACTCACAAAGGTGCATGTGCACATACACACACACACACATACACACACGCACACACATACAACAATGCACCATACAGTATATCAGACTGCACATCCCAGGCAGTACAGTCTGATACAAGAGTAACAGCAGGAGGAGTGAGCAATCTCCTCTCTTCCTCTCTTCCTCTCCTTCTCTCTTCCTCTCCTCCTCTCCTCCTCTCCTTCTCTCCTCCTCTCTTCCTCTCCTTCTCTCCTCCTCTCTTCCTCTCCTTCTCTTCTCCTCTCTTCCTCTCTTCCTCTCCTTCTCTCCTCCTCTCTTCCTCTCCTTCTCTCCTCCTCTCCTCCTCTCTTCCTCTCCTTCTCTCTTCCTCTCTTCCTCTCTTCCTCTCTTCCTCTCTTCCTCTCTTCCTCTCTTCCTCTCTTCCTCTCCTTCTCTCCTCCTCTCTTCCTCTCCTTCTCTCCTCCTCTCTTCCTCTCCTTCTCTCCTCTTCTCTTCCTCTCCTTCTCTCCTCCTCTCTTCCTCTCCTTCTCCCCTCCTCTCTTCCCCTCCTCTCATCTCCTCTTCTACTCTCCTCCTCCCCTCCAAGGGCTGTCTAAACTCTAAACTATGGAAGGAAACTAAAGCCCTGTTCATTAGGTTATGCAATTGAAAAAGCTGTATAATTCTTGGAAAAGTTGAAGAAGTCACTCCCTGTTTCAGTCTGTTTAGTGCCTAATGAACATGACCCAAGGGCCTGTTCAGGACACTGAAACGTTACAGAACAGCATGGTGTAGAAGAGGTGTGATTGTCTGTCAGGTAACAAGGAGTCCTGCTATGTCCGTCTTCAATGTTGTTTCACCCTACTGTGCAGTCAAGTTCAGAAGGCAAGTTCAGATGAACTTGCCTTGAGAGGGTCAAGTGTGACGTCCCTCACCTGATAATGGCTGGTTGATCGTCAGCATTAGATCTTGAGGTTGAGTACCTTGAGGAAGTTCTACGTTCAGGTTTGACATCGTTGTGTTTCAAAGATGCCAATGTGTCAATTCCTGTATACGTCTGTTGTAATGATATTCTAGTTACACTGAATGTGTACACTAATCCCCTGTTTGATGAAGAGCACATACTTAGTACATCACAGTGCTATTTGAAGAGCACAATGATTTGTAGACACAGACAGACAGGACACACACCGACAATGGTTACTATACAACAATGAACATTATTGTTGCGGCTTCCCGGAAGGCTTCAAAGCTTCAATCACAGGGAAGGAGAACTGTGCGTGTGGTCAGCGGTACTCTCCTCGACACAATACAGGTCTGAGGAGAGCCCTTCTCCAGCGGTGGGGGTTCCACAGTGGGCTCACCACGCCGGCCGCATCCGCCAGCACTGTTTCTCCATTTCCCCGTTCCTGAGGTGCTCAGAACCACAGTGAATACAGACACACCATTGTCTTCTCTCTCATATAGGACATAGTTGAAATGTATCATACCCAATTATGTCTATCAGTGGTGTGTGTGTGTGTGTGTGTGTGTGTGTGTGTGTGTGTCCATCTCTTTGCTATTACTCTCCCCTCACCATCCACTACCAATTCACTATTAGCTTAGACTCTTATTAGGAGGCAGAAAAATCGAATTGCTAACATCTTTGAAGTTAAGTCAAGTATGAAAGGCCCTGCCATGCCATACTCAGTGCTACCAGTCATGTGAACCATCCACAGGTGGGTCATCCCGTAGACTGTGGCCAGTAAACTGGGCTATGTCCTGCCGGGCTACAGCTCAGTAGCTTTTGTCACAGAGGATCAGACAACATTGTCATGAGATTATTTCTTCTTATTTTTTTCTCAATTAGATAGATACCTTATTGATTAGGGTCCAATGTTGCTGTGTGTTCAAAGGAGAGGAGAATTATGTTTTGTTCAGGTTGTTTGGGAGTTCTGGGATCTTAGGGGAAGTTCAAAGCCATCCCACGGTTGAGAAGAGCAGCTGACCCTCTGGACTGCACTGTCTAGGTCTGTCCTACAGTACAAAGTGGCCACCGCCGCTCCCTGTTTCACTAGATCTCCCAAAATGCAACACCAGGCCTATACGTCTCTCAGTCAGAATTGTTATGATTCAGATGGTATTAAAATGTCTGGAGATGTATCAAAGCTCAAAGCGTCATTTCCTCTTCAGTCTTGTTGTCATAGCTTTTTACTCTTCTGTTCATTGTTGTTTTCAATTATACAGAGAGACACTCAGACACTCACCACAGCGCCCTGCGGCGACGCCTACACGTATAGTTGTGTTTTTTTTCTTGGCCTCTGAACATTGCTTTAGTTAGGATGCATTCCTGATTATTGACACACTCCAATGGAGGGGTGGATTAGAGAGAAGCTCCATGCTGTATGGCCTTCTGGTTCTTCTGCTCAGCTTGTGAGCTACACATGGGGGGTTGTCTCCATGACAACGGGGCACCACAACCACAACAAAACAATGGTTTCGCCACCAACCGGTTTGACTGAGAGTTAGTTGGTGGCGCTCCTTGAGAGGTGAGGAGATTTAAGAATTAGAAGAAAAAAATACAACTTTCTATGATGCATAAACTCTATGATTTGTTGTCTTCTTGCTATGCTAAACAGATACCTTTCACTCGCTCAAATGTCAATGGATTGAGTTCTACCCCAATAGTGCTTGACAATAGGAGATGCTAATGTAACCAACTGGGGCCTGAACCTAGGTCTCCTGATCACTTTAATAATCTGAAGCCTAGGCATTAACTCATTTTGCGTCTCATGCAAGGTAACTCATCACGCAAGTGTGGTTCACTGAACCACTTCCATTACACTATCAATCAATGAATCCAATATCTTTATAAAGCCCCTTTTAACGTACATCAGCATTTGTCACCAAGTGCTTGTACAGAGTGCAACAGTATAAAGTTTCTGAGTTGAGCAGTAGTAGTCCTTCCCAGTCCCCATTCTGACTGCCCTGATTACCTGCGTCCGGCCTGCCACATGTGGCCCACTGTGTTTAAGAGCAATTGGAGGCCACGGAAGGAGTGTTGTATGGCATTGAAGCTTGTTTGAAGGTTAGTTAACACAGTGTCCAAAGAGGGGCCAGATGTATACAGAATGGTGTCGTCTGCGTAGAGATGGATCAAAGAGTCACCAGCAGTGAGAGCGACATCGTTGATGTATATAGAGAATAGGGTTGGCCCAAGAATTGAACCCTGTGGCACCCCCATAGAGACTGCCAGGGTACCGGACAGCAGGCCCTCCGATTTTACGCACTGAACTCTGTCTGAGAAGTAGTTGGAGAACCAGGCGAGGCAGTCACTTGAGAAACCAAGGCTGTTGAGTCTGCCAATAAGAATGCGGTGATTGACAGAGTCGAAAGCCTTGGCCAGGTCCATGAAGACGGCTGCACAGTACTGTCTTCTATCGATGGCGGTTATGATATCATTAAGTACCTTGAGCGTAGCTGAGGTGCACCCATGACCAGCTCGGAAACCAGATTGCATAGCAGAGAAGGTCCGGTGGGATTCGAAGAAGTCAGTGATCTGTTTATTAACTTGACTTTCGAAGACTTTAGAAAGGCAGGGCAGGATGGATATAGGTCTGTAACAGTTTGGGTCTAGAGTGGGATGACCTTTGAAGAGGGGGATGACCGCGGCAGCTTTCCAATCTCTAGGGATCTCAGACGATACAAAAGAGAGGTTGAAAAGGCTGGTAATAGGGGTTGCAACAATTTTGGCTGATAATTTTAGGATGAAAGGGTCCAGATTGTCTAGCCCAGCAGATTTGTAGGGGTCCAGATTTAACAGCTCTTTCAGAACATCAGCTGTCTGGATTTGGGTGAAGGAGAAGCGGGGGGGTTTGGGCAGGTTGCTGCAGGGTAGAAAGCATGGCCAGCCGTAGCAAAATGCTTGTTGAAATATTCGATTATTGTGAATTTATCGGTGGTGACAGTGTTTCCTAGCCTCAATGCAGTGGGCAACTGGGAGGAGATGCTATTATTCTCCATAGACTTTACGGTGTCCCAGATCTTTTTGGAATTAGTACTACAGGATGCAAATTTCTGTTTGAAAAAGCTGGCCTTTGCTTTTCTAACTGACTGTGTATATTTGTTCCTGGTTTCCCTGAAAAGTTGCATATCGCGGGGGCTATTCGATGCTAATGCAGTGCGCCACAGGATGTTTTTGTGTTGGTCAAGGGCAGTCAAGTCTAGGGTGAACCAAGGGCTATATCTATTCTTAGTTCTAAGTTTTTTGAAAGGGTCATGCTTATTTAGGATGGTTAGGAAAGCACTTTTAAAGAACAACCAGGCATCCTCTACTGACGGGATGAGGTCAATATCCTTCCAGGATACCTGGGCCAGATCGATTAGAAAGGCCTGCTCGCAGAAGTGTTTTAGGGAGCGTTTGAGTTGGAGCATTTTAGCATTTTTCAAACACCTAAAATACAACAACTTTTTCCTGCAATCTAGAGCCATAATCATTATGATTAGTTCTACAGTTGAAGTCGGAAGTTTAAATACACCTTAGCCAAATACATTTAAACTTAGTTTTTCACAATTCCTGACATTTAATCCTAGTAAAAATTCCTAGATAGATAGATAGATAGATAGATAGATAGATAGATAGATAGATAGATAGATAGATAGATAGATAGATAGATAGATAGATAGATAGATAGATAGATAGATAGATAGATAGATAGATAGATAGATAGATAGATAGATAGATAGATAGATAGATAGATAGAAAACATAGGGCAGGTGCAAAATGCCAGAACGAAAATACACAAAAGACAGATGCATGATATATAGAGCGGCAGTATGAAAAAGTATAGAAATACAAGAAGTCTGGAGTGCAAAAAAGCTATAAAAAGACATTGCATAGTATGGGTGGTTGGCTGAATATGTACACTATGCATTGGTGGATGGTTAACTATACTATACAGGTCGATGGCAGAGAAATACTTCAATAGCTAAAAATGCGTATGATATGAGTGAGGGTAATAATAGTTTACTTAATAGACAGACTGGTTAAATGAACAGGTAAGTGAATATTGTTCATGGTTAAATTAACTGTACAGGTAAATATACAGTTACATTTACAGGTAAGTGAATATTAGCATGGTTACATTAACTGTACAGGTAAATGACAGGAAGAGATACTTAAATAGCTAAATGTGTGTATGATATAATTTGGAGAAATAAAAGTAATTCCCTTAAAATACAGTCCTAAGTGCTCAGGGTTTAATTACAGATAAATGCACGTATTGCACATTCAATATACTAAAAGCAATGAAAAAAGATACAACTGACAGGATACTAATATGCATTCCTGAGTGAATGACTACGTAAGTTAAGTCCAAGAATTACTTGCAATATTGCACGTGATATGATATGACAACTGTACATGAGTATGTATATACAGACCTGAATGAATAAATAAGTCCTGAGTGAATGAGTGATTACAGACCAGAGTTACTCACGGATGGATGCACAATTGTTAAACTAGGTCGTAACACCCCAACAGTTCCAGGTCTGTGTTGCCGACGGCACGGCACCCTGGTGAGGCATTAAATAGTCTAATAGCCGCCGGCAGGAAGGACCTCCTGTAGCGCTCTCTGGCACACCAAGGTGGGATCAGTCTGTGACTGAAGGTGCTTCTCTGCGTCATAACCATGGCATGCAGAGGGTGGGTGACGTTGTCCATGATGGCCAGCAGTTTGGCCAGGATCCGTCTCTCCGCCACCTCCTCTAGAGTATCCATGCTCATCCCCAGGACAGAGCTAGGCTTCCTGATCAGCTTATTTACCCGAGAAGCATCACCGGCTTTTATGTTGGCTCCCCAGCACACCACTGCAGAAAAGATGGTACTGGCTAGAAGGTATGCAGTAGTTTACTGCACACGTTGAAGGACCTGAGCCTCCTCAGAAAGTAGAGTCGGCTCTGGCCCTTTTTGTACAGGGCCCCGGTGTTACCAGCCCATTTATTTCAGCTTTTATTTCTTTCATCACATTCCCAGTGGGTCAGAAGTTTACATACACTCAATTAGTATTTGGTAGCATTGCCTTTAAATTGTTCAACTTGTGTCAAACGTAGCATTCCACAAGCTTCCCACAATAACTTGGGTGAATTTCGGCCCATTCCTCCTGACAGAACTGGTGTAACTGAGTCAGGTTTGTAGGCCTCTTTGCTCTCACACGCTTTTTCAGTTCTGCCCACAAATGTTCTATAGGATTGAGGTCAGGGCTTTGTAATGGTCACTCCAATACCTTGACTTTGTTGTCCTTAAGCCTTTTTGCCACAACTTTGGAAGTATGCTTGGGGTCATTGTCCATTTGTAAGACTTTAACTTCCTGACTGATGTCTTGAGATGTTGCTTCAATATATCCACATAATATCCTTCATCATGATGCCATCTATTTTGTGAAGTGCACCAGTCCCTCCTGTAGCAAAGCACCCCACAACATGATGCTGCCTCCCCCGTGCTTCACGGTTGGGATGTTGTTCTTCGGCTTGCAAGCCTCCCCCTTTTTCCTCCAAACATAACAATGGTCATTATGGCCAAACAGTTCTATTTTTGTTTCATCAGACCAGAGGACATTTCTCCAAAAAGTACGATATTTGTCCCCATGTGCAGTTGCAAACCGTAGTCTGGCTTTTTTATGGCGGTTTTGGAGCAGTGGCTTCTTCCTTGCTGAGCAACCTTTCAGGTTTTGTCGATATAGGACTCGTTTTACTGTGGATATAGATACTTTTGTACCTGTTTCCTCCAGCATCTTCACAAGGTCCTTTGCTGTTGTTCTGGGATTGATTTGCACTTTTCGCAACAAAGTACGTTAATCTCTAGGAGACAGAATGCGTCTCCTTCCTGAGTGTTATGTCTGCTGCATGGTCCCATGGTGTTTATACTTGCATACTATTGTTTGTACAGATGAACATGGTACCTTCAGGCATTTGGAAATTGCTCCCAAGGATGAACCAGACTTGTGGAGGTACAATTTCTTGACTGATTTCTTTTGATTTTCCCATGATGTCAAGCAAAGAGGCACTGAGTTTGAAGGTAGGCCTTGAATTACATCCACAGGTACACCTCCAATTGACTCAAATGATGTCAATTAGCCTATCATAAACTTCTAAATTCATGACATAATTTTCTGGATTTTTCCAAGCTGTTTAAAAGCACAGTCAACTTTGTGTATGTAAACTTCTGACCCACTGGAATTGTGATATAGTGAATTATAAGTGAAATAACAATTGTTGGAAGAATTACTTGTCATGCACAAAGTAGATGTCCTAACCGATATTACAAAACTATTGTTTGTTAACATAAAATCTGTGGAGTGGTTGAAAAATGAGTTTTAATGACTTCAACCTAAGTGTATGTAAACTTCTGACTTCAACTGTATGTCAAAACAGGTTTATTTTTCTGCAAATCTAAGCATACCTCTTGCTGTCTGTGTCCTCCCTTTTTCTCCCCAATTTCGTAAAATATCCATTTGGTAGTTACAGTCTTGTCCCATCGTTCCAACTCCGTACGGACTTGGGAGATGTCGGAGGGAACACTGTACACCTGGCGACTGTGTCAGCGTGCATGCGCCCGGCCCACCACAGGAGTCGCTAGAGCACGATGGGACAAGGAAATCCCGGCCAGCCAAACCCTCCCCTAACCCGGACGATGCTGGGCCAATTATGCGTCGCCTCATGGGTCTCCCGGTTCGCGGCCGGCTGTGACACAGACTGGTATCGAACAAGGATCTGTAGTAACACAGCTTGAGGTTGGGAGATTAGGAACCTATCTGGGCTAGCTGAAGCTAGTTATGAGGTTGGGAGATTAGGAACCTATCTGGGCTAGCTGAAGCTAGTTATGAGGTTGGGAGATTAGGAACCTATCTGGGCTAGCTGAAGCTAGTTATGAGGTTGGGACATTAGGAACCTATCTGGGCTAGCTGAAGCTAGTTATGAGGTTGGGAAATTAGGAACCTATCTGGGGTAGCTGAAGCTAGTTTTGAGGTTGGGAGATTAGGGACCTATCTGGGCTAGCTGAAGCTAGTTATGAGGTTGGTAGATTAGGGACCTATCTGGGCTAGCTGAAGCTAGTTATGAGGTTGGTAGATTAGGGACCTATCTGGGCTAGCTGAAGTATTATGGAGGATTCTGACTGTAAACATCATTATGTACGCATTTACATCATCATAATCATCAGAATCATATATAGAGCTCTCTGAAAAATGTAAACAGTGCATGCTATGAATATGTCACCTCTGTTGCATTTATCAACAACCACCAATCATTTTCTAATCAGGATCAGCTTGGTCCCACCTCCCCACCATTGTTGGAGTGACAGTTAGAGGTTTCAGTGGGTTTTATTACATGACATTAATTATATTTATTGCTGGTATTTATAAGCTGGGTGTTGCCGTACACCCAGGTAATTTTTCTGTCTGGAAACACCCCTGTTTTGATTGACTGCTCCAATTATCAAGTGCGGTTGCAACAACAACATATCATCGTATAGCCATTATGAGAGGAGTTTATGGTCATTGATTAAGTGTCATATTACTTTTATTTCTTAGTATTAGTGTGACCCTTTGTGTGTTATGTACAATAGCTTGGGACACAGGATAGGGGCAACTTTTAAGAACTACATTTACTGCATGTAGGCCTACATTACTGCATTTAGGCCTACATTACTGCATTTAGACCTACATTACTGCATTTAGACCTACATTACTGCATTTAGGCCTACATTACTGCATTTAGACCTACATTACTGCATTTAGACCTACATTACTGCATTTAGGCCTACATTACTGCATTTAGGCCTACATTTTATGTCTACATTTAAAGTTTGTCACACACTCAGTGTCTGAAATGCAAGGTTCGAGATCATCTGGAGAGCCAATGTACAGGTGAGCTTTACACAGAACAAGTCAGTTATTTCTAATTTAGGTTTCTGTCAATTGTGAGTGGTAAGTCTTTATATTTTACTGGTGAAACATCCAAACTGCACGCCAATCATTTGATCTCGATCTTTCATGGGAATATGCATTTAGATCTTCTTGAAATACTGTTTTGTGAACGAATTAGAGCAGATAGTGTTAACAAACTATTAGCCTTTCTTGTATTTTGTTGCAATCGACGCATACATCCTGCCTGGTAGTTGTACGGTTGAGTTTTGGCTCATGAGGGAAAAAAATTGACTGTTTAGCTTCAGATAAGAGATAACTGAGGAGGTGTTTTTGGTGTGATATATTATAGGCCTACTATGCTACAGTATATGCTATTATCTTAATTTCTGTTATGAACATCAGTGCAGACAAAAGGTGAATTTGGATCCTAGGTCTGTAAAGTAAGACACATTCAGAAACAGTTACTGTCCTCAATGTTTCTCAGAGGTGACTACAACACTCCACAAAATATACTTCATCTGGAACTTAAACCACAATGTTGTTAATGAATGGTGATAACAGTGGTATGTAGGGCAGCCAAGTGTACCCAGGATACCTTGTTGTGCCATTAGTGCTGATAGGACTACATTTGGCAGGCAGCTGACAAATGTGTGCGTATGTGGGGGGAAACCCAGTGATATTCTAATATCGTTGAGTCATTTAAAATATTAAGTTGGGTGACTGGCCTTATGTTTCCTGGAGTTTACTTATGAAGTGGCACTTAGCTAAACTATAAGTTGTGGTCTGAACACATTGCCTCTGTAAACGTGATTGTTTGATCTACTGTTTGATGTAGTTCCTGGTCATCCAAGATTCTGATGATCTTATCTGGTGTGAGGTGACGGTTGCGTGCGGAGGTGGTCCTAGCCAGCCTTCGCTGCCTCCCCTACCCCAGACCAGTCTGAAAGCGAGAGTGGCAGCAGGCATGATGGGAACAGGGAAGGTGCGGTCATGTGGGTCTGCTGTGCTCCTGCAGCGACAGCCTTCGTTTCCTCCTTCTAGAACACTGCCCTCATCCCTCCTCCCACCACCCCTCCTCCTCTAAGCCCCCCACCACCCGCTTACTCTCCCAGAACCTTGCTGTCTGTCTTTCTGTCTGCTGGAGGCCTAGGCCTACCATTTCTTCAGTGTTGCTTCAGTAATTGGCAGGCATGAGAAAATACACAACCTCACTAATAGACAACCTCACTAATAGACAACCTCACTAATAGACAACCTCACTAATAGACAACCTCACTAATAGATAACCTCACTAATAGACAACCTCACTAATAGACAACCTCACTAATAGATAACCTCACTAATAGACAACATCACTAATAGACAACCTCACTAATAGACAACCTCACTAATAGACAACCTCACTAATAGACAACCTCACTAATAGACAACCTCACTAATAGATAAACTCACTAATAGACAACCTCACAAATAGATAACCTCACTAATAGATAACCTCACTAATAGACAACCTCACTAATAGACAACCTCACTAATACAAAACCTCACTAATAGACAACCTCACTAATAGACAACCTCACTAATAGATAACCTCACTAATAGAATACCTCACTAATAGACAACCTCACTAATAGACAACCTCACTAATACAAAACCTCACTAATAGAATACCTCACTAATAGACAACCTCACTAATAGACAACCTCACTAATAGACAACCTCACTAATACAAAACCTCACTAATAGACAACCTCACTAATAGATAACCTCACTAATACAAAACCTCACTAATAGACAACCTCACTAATAGATAACCTCACTAATAGATAACCTCACTAATAGACAACCTCACTAATAGACAACCTCACTAATAGACAACCTCACTAATAGATAAACTCACTAATAGACAACCACACAAATAGATAACCTCACTAATAGATAACCTCACTAATAGACAACCTCACTAATAGACAACCTCACTAATACAAAACCTCACTAATAGACAACCTCACTAATAGACAACCTCACTAATAGATAACCTCACTAATAGACAACCTCACTAATAGACAACCTCACTAATAGACAACCTCACTAATAGATAACCTCACTAATAGAATACCTCACTAATAGACAACCTCACTAATAGATAACCTCACTAATAGACAACCTCACTAATAGACAACCTCACTAATAGACAACCTCACTAATAGATAACCTCACTAATACAAAACCTCACTAATAGACAACCTCACTAATAGACAACCTCACTAATAGACAATCTTGTTCACTCACATATTTTTCTTCTGGATCCTTGTAATTAAAGAGGAATTAAATGGACTGTACACAAAATATCATCTTATTGAAGATGATTGTTTTTCAAGTAGATAGATAGATAGATAGATAGGTACTTTAAGTGCTAGCCATTCATGCTCTATGAGCAGCAGAAATGTAGGCCTTACTTTTTGTTATATACATAATGATTTATTGTCACATACCTGTGAGATCTGTATGTGACAATAAAACATATTTTTAAAATATATATTTAACAAAAATTTGATCAACAAACCAAAAAGAAAGCAGACACACTGACGATGTAAACTGTGTGGGTAGCAGGCCTAAAATAGAACAGAAATGGTAAAGAAAAATTTACTGTGGAATGTTCTTTTCCTGATAGCTGAGATGTCAAGGAGACTAAACTGTCTGCGTCCTCAATGGCACCATATTTTACATATAGTGCACTACTTTAGACCAGGTCCCATAGGAGCTGTTTTGCTTGGCAGCATCTCTTTGTTGACGTTGTCAGGTTCTCATGCTTATTACGTTCCCGTTGACGACCAGACTCGATGATGGTGTGGCCCTGCACAATTTTCTGGCATTTTGTAGCGTGTTAAGGAGCTAGGCTATGCATGTCAGTTGTGATAGTTGTTGCACAGAATCTCCATGCCCATTTTTTCCGTAACAGTGATGTTGTCCGATTGTCATTGGTCAGAGTTTGACAGGTTCTGTAAGGTTTTACTGGAATCCCATGAGGAAATAGCATTTCTTAGTACCGATATTTGTTTTTGGTCTTAAATGCCAGCTTTGTTCTTTCCTGTTGTGCTGCCACATGATTGGTGTATCTTATGCCTCGTCACCCTGAAGAGGAAGTTGTGTTTTTTCTACTTGCTCATCCTTGCGTGAGAACTTGAACTGAGGTGAGGCCGGCCTTTCCGGAAGCAGAAACTCACCCTATACCATGAAGAACGTATTTTATTCCTTCCCTGTTGCTGTTCAAACTCCAGCACTCTTGAAGTGGGAGAGCAGTTTTTTAAATACATGCTATTGAGTGACGATCGCTGCCTTGCCATTCTTCACCCCATTATCTCAGGTTCCTCTGGTGTTCTCTGGAATAGAATTTGCATCTCTCCCTCTCTCTCTCTCTCTCTCTCTCGTACCCTTCTAAATCACTTCAAAGCACAGCTGAAGCGCTTTTCACTCAGGCAGGCACAAAACTTATGGCATAATTTGGGCCTGCACACACTGAGAGAATCAGCCCCCTTTCTCTGGCTAAAAAGTTTGAAACGGGAGCGACAACAAAAGCTTGGCCCACTGAAGCGCATCTCGACCTCGCCGGGCTGAGTAGAGGGGCCCCCATTCATGCTTGTTTACATGAGCGACCCCTCTTATACAACACATACAAATCACATTGGATCGTACCACCGCCTTCTGGTGGGGGGGGGTGGTGCTTCTGTTTCCGTTCTCTCACCTTACGAAGACTGTGTCAGTTGAAACTGACAGTTGTATTTGTAAAGCTAATAGCTTTATTGAAATATGAAAGACAGAAACTTGTATTACAAATTGAGCGGTCACCCCACCTGTTTTATCAGCATGTGTTGGATGATACCATCCAGACATTGTTTCAATGCCAGCCCAGTTCTTCTTGAAAAACACCACTAGTTTATCTGAACGTTGAATGATAACTTTATAGCAAATCAGGCAGTGGTAGGGAGCCTAGAACGTCCATAAGCCTGTCAATTTTTGACAACTTTTACTCCACTACATTCCTAAAGAAAATGATGTA
Source organism: Thymallus thymallus (assembly GCA_023634145.1). Lineage (NCBI taxonomy): Eukaryota > Metazoa > Chordata > Actinopteri > Salmoniformes > Salmonidae > Thymallus > Thymallus thymallus. The sequence continues at coordinate 7,016,419 of CM042398.1, read as the reverse complement.
CTTTTTAATACATCAATTTTCTCTGACACCAAAAAGTAGTCGTTACATTTTGAATGTTTAGCAGGACAGGAAAATTATACATGAAAAAAACAAGATACTTGTGCTGTCTGGTTTTCTTAATATAAGGAATGTGAAATTATTTATACTTTTACATTGACTTTTGATACTTAAGCATATTTAAACCCAAATACTTTTAGACTTTTAATCAAGTAGTATTTTACTGGGTAACTTTCACTTTAGCTTGGGTCATTTTCTATTAAGGTATCTTTTACTTTTACTCAAATATGACAATTTAGTATTTTTTCCACCACTGGCATCAAGGAACTGGCAGTGATTATCTGGAAGGTATGGTTACTAGTGGAGGGGTGGTTATGGGGTAGGTAGGGTTTACTAGTGGAGGGGTGATTATGGGGTAGGTAGGGTTTACTAGTGGAGTGGTGATTATGGGGTAGGTAGGGTTTACTAGTGGAGGGGTGATTATGGGGTAGGTAGGGTTTACTAGTAGAGGGGGGATTATGGGGTAGATAGGGTTTACTAGTGGGGGGGGGGATTATGGGTAGGCAGGGTTTACTAGTCAGGAAGGGCAGGATATCTAAGCCATGCAATGTGAAGAGGGGTGGTTATGGGGTAGGTAGGGTTTACTAGTGGAGGGGTGATTATGGGGTAGGTAGGGTTTACTAGTGGAGTGGTGATTATGGGGTAGGTAGGGTTTACTAGTAGAGGGGTGATTATGGTGTAGATAGGGTTTAGTAGTGGAGGGGGGATTATGGGGTAGGTAGGGTTTACTAGTGGAGGGGTGATTATGGGGTAGGTAGGGTTTAGTAGTGGAGGGGGGATTATGGGGTAGGTAGGGTTTACTAGTGGAGGGGTGATTATAGGGTAGGTAGGGTTTACTAGTGGAGGGGTGATTATAGGGTAGGTAGGGTTTACTAGTGGAAGGGTGATTATGGGGTAGGTAGGGTTTACTAGTGGAAGGGTGATTATGGGGTAGGTAGGGTTTACTAGTGGAGGGGTGATTATAGGGTAGGTAGGGTTTACTAGTGGAAGGGGGATTATGGGGTAGGTAGGGTTTACTAGTAGAGGGGGGATTATGGGGTAGATAGGGTTTACTAGTGGGGGGGGGGGGATTATGGGTAGGCAGGGTTTACTAGTCAGGAAGGGCAGGAAAATACACTGTGTCCCAGGCTGGCTGTGGTAGTAGGCATGATGTCAGTATTGTGGAGCTGTTTGTGGACAGACTTCTGTGGAAGGGGTGTGTGTAGTGGTGTGTGGAGGGGGTTTGCGTGCATGCTTCTGCACATGCACATGTACAAACACCAATCCTCACTGGCAGACTGAAATTTTAAGAGACAGCGTCAAACACGTCGAAAAAATCCTTGATGAAATTGCAAACGAATTTCCATTCCAATATCTGAAACATGACATTCTCTTCCTCAAATCCTTTTCCGTTTCGTCTCGTTACCCTCTTACCCCGTGTAGTTCTGCAGGTAATGTTTGATGGACAGGTGGAATGCAGAGATATTGAGCTTGCAATGTATTTTGTTTTTGGGTGTTCTTAAGCAAACAGAGTGGTGCTACGTCCTGTTTTTACTGGTTTCACTTGTCACTGTTCAAACTGTCAAACAGGCAGGTCTCCTGGAGTACACTGGGCAGAGCAAACAAAACACATGGCTCTAATACTTTACAGCACTGACATCCAGTTAAGGAAAAGGATCACAGATATCTAAGCCATGCAATGTGAAGAGACTGAATTAAAATAGTAACCATCTTTTCATGTTTAAAGTTCAGCATTGTATTTTTTCAAGAGCAGCATTGGGTTTGATAATCCAGTGTTATAAGTGGTATGGAATGATAGACAATAGGAAAGGTTCATGGCTGAAATGTACAGTAGAGTTCAGCCTGGTGGTGGTTATGCTGCCTTTAAGTGTTCATGTGTAGGCCTACATCTTGTTTATGTCTTTACTGTATTTTCTTCAGGCCTGTATACTACAATATCAGAATTGATACAGTTTTAAATCAACCTCTATAATGTTTGAGGCATTCCTTTGAGGTTGTGAAACATTGTGGTTTAACCTGAGGAAGGATGACACACACAGACACAGAGAGAGACAAAGAGACAGAGAGAGAGAAAGACAGAGAGAGAGAGAGACAGAGAGCGAGAGAGACGGAGAGCGAGACAGAGAGAGAGAGAGAGAAACAGAGAGACAGAGACGGAGCGAGAGAGAGAGAGACATGTGCTACTTACTGTCAATCATTATACTGACTCACTGGAAAATGGCTTGTGTTGCTCAAGAGCTTAGTTCTCACACCTTTTTAGATTAGTGTTGCATAGGAAATAAGTGCACAAGAGGTTTATTTGAAGAGTTGATCTCTAGCAAGGGAGGAGAAGGAATTATATTGGTATGGAGTAGGTTTGATCATTTGTTGTTTTGTGTTTGAGTTTTGAAAACTAAGTGCTATTGGAACACCCACAACAGTGTGTGGCCTGTGCTGCAGTACATACAGTAAAATGCCTGTTTTGAAGACTTTAATTCCATTTGAACCTGTCAAAATGGCAGTATAGTTTAACAGGGATTTGTGGTAGAGAAACAACTGATTTTACGAGTATGTGTGTGCAGAAAGAGACGGGTACAGGGACAGAGAGATGCAGGATATGAAGGGTGGAGGATACTGCTCTAGAGGGTGCTGTTCACTGAAGAAAACATGTTATCATTCTCTCTCAACTCCACCCTCTCCCTTCTCTCAAATCAAATCAAATTGTGTTGGTCGTATTGCTGGTGTAGCGAAATGCTTGTGCTCCTAGCTCCAACAGGGCAGTAGTATCTGACAATACTGTCTCTCTCTCTGTCTCACACTCTTTCTTTTAATCAAAAACAGTAACCTTTAACTTCAATTCACAAGCTTTATCAGTTTATCACTAGCTAGAGAAGTAATTATATCTTTCCTCAAAGCACATACCCTCTATCTATCTTTCCTCAAAGCACATACTTTCCTCAAAGCACATACCCTCTGGGCCAGATGGAAATACATTTGCGAACGCAGCGTTAATAGCGCCATGGCCAAGGCTTGATGTGAAACCGCAGTGTGCGTGTTATGTACCAAACCTGCAGTTCATCAGGTAATCAGCCCCCTGTCCCCACCCACTATACCGTAAATTGCGCGTATTTAAACGCGCAATTGAATGGGCCTCCTCTCTTTCCATCATGGATCCGCCACCAAGTCAGGCAAAACAGCGAAAACAAAAATTAATCATTGTAATGTAGCGAGGAGTTTAACAACTGCTGGAATGGAATGTGAACGCTGAGTCGGAGATTCCATGTCATCTTTGATTTCTTCCAGTAACTGTAATATTGTGTAGCTGCTTAATCTGTAACGCTTAATTATTTATTTTTCACTCAACTGAAAATCTCCTTAGCCTATGTCTTCGTCTTGCTCGGATTACTGCTGCCATTTCACCAGGAGGCATATGCCAGGAACCCCGCTTCCTAAATTACACCTGCTTTTAAGAGGCGGAGAATTTTCAGCGCAAAATAGAGGCGTGCTTTCACCGGCTTTTTCTGTACATAACGCGGAATACATAATTAGGCGCAGTTTACGCTTCCCCTCCCATCTCTTTATGTGACACTCCCACTTTCCCCTTGACCATCCCATGAATGCATATGCATGACACGAAAAGCGCATTTTGCCATTTTCAGTTCCCGCGACAGGCAGTCTGCGCTTTCATCTCGGTGCGTCCCGTTCGTACATACCTCGCCATGGTTTTATGCGCACTTTGCGAAACAAATACGCCTGAAGTGGGCGCAAAAGCGTTAGTACATCTGGCCCTCAGTGTCACGTTAAGAGGGTTATACTATATGTCAGGTATGAGACCCAAAGGGCACCCTATTCCCTACATAGTGCACCACACCACACACACTCGTCCATACACAAACACACACACCGCCTGGAGACGTTTACACAAGTTCCTCACAGAAACGGGGATGGGTGCATTGTGCGCATTTTTCCTCTGTAGCCTTGGTTACCTGTCCTGTTGGTGGTCTCCCCCCTCTGTGGCGGTTTCTTCAGGGTGTAATCCCTGACATCATCTGTGTTTATCAGTCTGTTTTAGTTACAGGAAAGGATCGGTGCATGCTTTAGACCAGAGTTTAGGACTTTTTTCCCCATTACCTCCTCAGCCTGGCCCTGAAACATCCTGCCCAGCCTGACACACACACACACACACACACACACACACACACACACACACACACACACACACACACACACACACACACACACACACACACACACACACACACACACACACACACACACACACACATATATACACACACACACACACACACACACACACACACACACACACACACACACACAGTAGACAGACAGACAGACAGACAGACAGTCAGTCAGTCAGTCAGTCAGTCAGTCAGTCAGTCAGTCAGTCAGTCAGTCGGTCAGTCAGTCTTTTGAATCCCCGATCCAACTACCCTTTAGCAATGTACTTAACCCTAAAAGACTGATCCCATGCTGTGACCCCACTCTCCTAGGTGTCTCCAGAGGAGTGGTATATGCAAAAACATATTTCCATTTCACCACACACTTGTACAGGTTACATGCTTGAACAGGTTACACACTTGTACAGGTTACATGCTTGAACAGGTTACACACTTGTACAGGTTACATGCTTGAACAGGTTACACACTTGTACAGGTTACATGCTTGTACAGGTTACACACTTGTACAGGTTACATGCTTGAACAGGTTACACACTTGTACAGGTTACATGCTTGTACAGGTTACACACTTGTACAGGTTACACACTTGTACGTGTTACACACTTGTACAGGTTACATGCTTGAACAGGTTACACACTTGTACAGGTTACACACTTGTACAGGTTACACACTTGAACATGTGTGAAACAGGACAAATATTATCACCCTCTTTATTTCAGCATTGGCTATTGTTGCTGCCATTACATGTCAGAAACACTTGATTTGTGTAAGCCAAAACCAGGCTTTTCCTATTGGAAAAATAACATTGTGAATGCTGGTTTGACGCATAATATATCCTCTAACTCCTCTTAAAGTTAGAATTACAGTGTAAAGGGCCTTATTTTTCACTTAAACAGTGATTTGGATTCAGGTCTGGAATGTGGAGCCATTTGGACATTATACTCGCTCTGTTTCCTGATGTACTGAGAGTATCTGAGGAGGGATGTTATATTGCGAGAATTTCGTCAGAAGTGACGCAGACAGGAACACTGAGGTCACCGATGGGGAGGAGAAATCCTTCTCCCAGGCCAGTCTTTCAACTCGCTTTTAATTTTAGGAAATATTCTAAATATAGAACCCTGGCTTTAGCCAAATGGTTTTGCCCCAAACTTCTTCGTCGACACACATTTAGAGAAATGACTCTCCACATTTGGTATTTTTATTGTAATATATGTGTGTGTTTGTATGTGCTTGTGAGAGCTAGTGGAGTGTCTCTCTCTCTCTCTCTCTCTCTCTCTCTCTCTCTCTCTCTCTCTCTCTCTCTCTCTCTGTGTCTCTCTTTCGGTCACCCTCTCTTAATGATAAATGGACTCCAGGTTGTGTTTCTCATTTATGAGATTTGTTGGTAAGGGATTAGATAGACAGAGCCCTAATTACAAGTCAAGGAAGGACATGCTTCACTGCTGTTTATTAAAACACTGTGTTCTGACATGGGGAGTATAGGAGGACTGGGTAGAGAGTAAGGTCTCCTCCTGTTCAGAGAACCAGCCAGTCAGCCCTGTTCAGAGAGCCAGACAGCCAGCCCTGTTCAGAGAACCAGCCAGTCAGCCCTGTTCAGAGAGCCAGCCAGCCAGCCCTGTTCAGAGAACCAGCCAGCCAGCCCTGTTCAGAGAACCAGCCAGCCAGCCCTGTTCAGAGAACCAGCCAGTCAGCCCTGTTCAGAGAACCAGCCAGTCAGCCCTGTTCAGAGAACCAGCCAGTCAGCCTTGTTCAGAGAACCAGCCAGCCCTGTTCAGAGAACCAGCCATCCAGCCAGTACTGTTCAGAGAACCAGCCAGTCAGTCCTGCTGAGAGCACCAGCCAGTCAGCTCTGTTCAGAGAACCAGCCAGTCAGTCAGTGAAATGTTTGTTGGGATTTGAAATGTGGATTGTGTGTGTGTATGTGTGTGTTCCTTTTGGGGTACACACACATACACATACACTATCACTATGACAAAGCAAAGCTGCCTATTGACAATGTGTGAGGTCCCTGTGTCCCTGAATGACACAATACCTATGAAATAAGTTAACATCATTTCAGTGGGTTGTGTACTTTTGTGTCAGGAGTGACCAGACCTTCAAATAGTATTGAAATCTTATCAGTGCTTGATTGAGCTTGTCTTGGGCAATGGAACCAATGGAATAGTCACATTTGGAACTATTTAATTGTTTTTATACAGACATGCTCAATCAAGCCCAGGTTTCTAAACACAGGCCCAAATGTGATATTGGTGGAAGGCACGGCCCTGTGATTGTCAATCGGTTCTGCTCTGCTATATAGTGAAATGGTAAAAGCTCTGGACCCTGGTCCTGTGGGTTGCGGATTCGAATCCCATTCCAGCCCCGTCCCCTTTAGCTTATTTAGTTCACCACAAATCTACCAGAAAGACCCCAGCGGAATACATCTCAAGGGGCAGAGTTAAGTATAGTGCTGTAACCCAATACTGTTGATGTGTTGGCCATTGGCACTGTGTTACTGTAAAACCGGTCAAATATGTGACTTTTCCCTCTTTTAAAATGTTGTTTTTGCCTACAGAAGGTATCAAAATTCCGGGAATCGAGAATGAGACGACTTCTGGTGGATTCACAGGGCTTCTTGTGGTGAGTATATATGTTTCCAGAGACGTTACAAACGGTGTCAGCTTGCTTGTGGTGTTCCAGTGTCAGAGTTCTGGCCTGTAAAGCTCAGCTGTGTATACCTTATAACCTCTGACCATGTGGCCTTGTGTGGGTCTACTTTCTGTGGCCTCGTGTGGGTCTACCTCACTGTAGCCTAGCAACCAGACAAACCACAGCTGTACTTCGGCTGACCCGGCCACCTTTCACCCCAAGCTATCATGGATGTTGTTTGTGTGTTGTTCTACAGACCCACTTCTTTGACAACCTCACCCTAATGTTATTAAGTTTTTCTAACTGTAGGATAGGAATGGGGCGGATGCCAAGGGATTATAGTGTTACTGTGGTTTAGGCTTATAAAATTCTAACTCCTGACGCAACTCATACTTTGCTGTAGGCATAATTGTTCGCCAAATGCTATTAACTACTTAACTTGTTTTAATGCCAATAGTTTTCTTGCCAGTAAGGGCCTTTTTGAACAAAATCAGTGATAGAGCTTTCGACTTTCTCAGATTGTTTTTGGGCTTTATTGTTTTAGAGATATTCGTCAGAATCTGGATTTGGACAAAGCGATGTCAGTAATAGTTGTCGCCGTGCCAAAGATCGCCTCATGTAGTTTTTGTAAACTCTCAACGTACTTCACCTGCATTTAAAAGACACTGTCAATCTGACTGCAAATACCAAAGATGGCATTTGAAACCAACCTTTTAATTGCAGAGCAGCAGCCAGCACTGAAGCACTGAACTATTGGGTATCGAGGCGCTTTGGCCACCAATCCTCCATGTAATTTTAACATAAATATTAAATGTGATGACGTTGAAACAACATGGAAAGTAAATGGATTTGCAAATAGTCATTAACGTAAGCAAATGTAGTATTATTTTCAGCTAACTTTTAACCTAAATCCAAAGTCATGGTGACATTGTTTTATAATTTAACGTTGAATTCGTGTTAGTTGGCATCTCAACCAATAGTAAAATGAAATAGATGTTGAATTGATGTCTGTGACCAGTGGGCTGTAGTCCTACTGTACTGACTGTGCAGTGTGACTGGGCTGTAGTCCTACTGTACTGACTGTGCAGTGTGACTGGGCTGTAGTCCTACTGTACTGACTGTGCAGTGTGACTGGGCTGTAGTCCTACTGTACTGACTGTGTAGTGTGACTGGGCTGTAGTCCTACTGTACTGACTGTGCAGTGTGACTGGGCTGTAGTCCTACTGTACTGACTGTGCAGTGTGACTGGGCTGTAGTCCTACTGTACTGACTGTGCAGTGTGACTGGGCTGTGGTCCTACTGTACTGACTGTGCAGTGTGACTGGGCTGTAGTCCTACTGTACTGACTGTGTAGTGTGACTGGGCTGTAGTCCTACTGTACTGACTGTGCAGTGTGACTGGGCTGTAGTCCTACTGTACTGACTGTGCAGTGTGACTGGGCTGTAGTCCTACTGTACTGACTGTGCAGTGTGACTGGGCTGTAGTCCTACTGTACTGACTGTGCAGTGTGACTGGGCTGTAGTCCTACTGTACTGACTGTGCAGTGTGACTGGGCTGTAGTCCTACTGTACTGACTGTGCAGTGTGACTGGGCTGTAGTCCTACTGTACTGACTGTGCAGTGTGACTGGGCTGTAGTCCTACTGTACTGACTGTGCAGTGTGACTGGGCTGTAGTCCTACTGTACTGACTGTGCAGTGTGACTGGGCTGTAGTCCTACTGTACTGACTGTGCAGTGTGACTGGGCTGTAGTCCTACTGTACTGACTGTGTAGTGTGACTGTGCTGTAGTCCTACTGTTCTGACTGTGTAGTGTGACTGTGCTGTAGTCCTACTGTTCTGACTGTGTAGTGTGACTGGGCTGTAGTCCTACTGTATTGACTGTATAGTGTGACTCCTTCTAGTACCCCCTCTTCCTCCCATGTGTCTGCTCTCTCTCTCTCTCTCTCTCTCCCTCTCTCTCTCTCTCTCTCTCTCTCTCTCTCTCTCTCTCTCTCTCTCTCTCTCTCTCTCTCACACACACATGCACACACACACACACTCCCCCCTCCGCCCCTCACCCAGGGGCTGTGTGTGCCTTACAGCGTGTCACCCCTCAGGGTGATGGCTCCTCTCTCAGCCCCTTTGGGGCCCCGGGGCCTTTTGACTCTGAAACGCTCTGTGTTTGCCCAATAATTTTGGAGCCGGATACGGGGATGAATCGTTAACGACTCCCGGGGTCAGCCCGGTGATTCTCTGCAACTCTGACCCCCCCACCCGCTGTTGACTCATCGCCATGGTGATGGGGCACAGGATTCTTTTTTTCTCATGTGTTTCGCTGTCAACCAGCAACCAACTGGAAACGCTACTCAGCTGCATGTATGGTCGGTTTTGTTTAATTTACTCCGTTTGTTGTCTCTCGCCAGTCTTCCTCTCTCTCTTCTTGCTGCTGCTTCCCCCACACACCAAGCCCCGCACCCTGTCACTCAAGCAGGCACACTCAGAGTCTGCGTGATTCTGTTAGTTATAGGCAAATGCATGCAGTCAACAAACAAGAACAATGCTGCTTTCAGCTCTGCTTCTTCATATTAATCCATGTGTTCTGTATCATATGGGTGCAAAACATTAGTTAGCCTTCGCAAGCTCCAAATAAATATGCGTTAGCCGCTAATGCTAATTGCTAACTTCCTAGCTGGTAAATGCAGCTAGCAAAGTTCTAGAGCTAGTTGGGCAAATCTGGCTTGCTAACGTAAGCTCCAATACAGGCTGCAAACAGTGGTTGTGTCAACCTTTTGTTTGTGCAATGATTGTTTTGAATCAGGTCAGCTTTCGACATCCATCAATGTCTGAGGACATTGGGAGATGATGTAGAAACCGGCCACTAGGGGCAACAATGAGTACTGTTACCTTTCAAGTAGGTTTTGGTTTTGCTAGAGCGTTGTGGACGTGGATGGGCGGAAGCATCAGCCTCTGATTCGTAAGGTTGCAAGTGTGTGTGTGTGTGTGTCATTGACTTTCTGTGCTTGTACATGTATGTGTGTGTGTGTGTAACTGTGTTTATGTGTGTTATTACCTGAGGGCAGGTGAGTGTTTGACTGGCAAGTCACTCTTTATGAGCTGACTGTTTGCTCAGGGAATGCACCCTGTCCGATTTGTCGTTGCCTCCCATTGTTTCGCTCGTCCGACCATTGCCTTGAGGTTGTTTTCTGGCTGTGCCCCGGTAAGTGAGATATACAGGATTTTTCTTATTTGTGTACATCACATAACTCCTTGAACTGAAATGATGCAATGTTTGAATATACAGTATGAGATGGCATATATTATATTATTAATACACCACAAAAAAGTCCACATAAGCCATGCCGATAGGCCTATTCTAAGACTTAGAAGTCATAGCCTAAAGGCATGCCAATAATGTTCAACCCTAACATGTAGGATTGTCACAGCATTTCTGGTAACAACTACATTAATGTTCAGAAACTTTTCTTTCCAACCATCATTTCCTTTTATGTTTGTTTACTAAGTAAGTCCACTGTCTGCTAACCTGTGACAGAACTCTGGATAGCACTCTGAATTGGCTCAAATGATATTGTCTGACTGAAATTGTCAAGATTAAAGCCACTGGTCTTTGTTGAAGCTACCTCTCTGTGCAATGACGATGAGGAGGATGAAGATGAAGGCTTGTCCTGTCCGGGCCAACTCTCTGTCCTTTTATCTAGGGAGATTGCATGCAGCTCTCACACTACAGACCTTAAACCCTGGTACGCACTGTATCGGCTCAAAGAGCTGCAGCGTTCATGAAGATAATGCTGTTTGTATTGTTTGGAATAATAACACTCCATCTAAATGGAAAAAGAAACAACAGATAGAGAGAGGAATACAAACACAGAAGATGAAAGGAGAGAGGAAAAGAGAGAGAGAGGTATCCCACTCATCCACATCCCTCTTTGGATTTGATGGACTTCATAACAACATGCTCACACACAAATGGACTCAGAGTGGCCCCATTATTGGCCCCTAGTGGCCCCCACTCTGTGCATCTTGACCGATGGAAGCCGCGATGCGGCTAGGATCACAGAGGGAGGTTGCGCTGTTTTTTTATGAAACTGTTTTTCTTGTTGCTGTTGCTGGAGTGCAATTTATTTTGATGAGCAGGTGGTCTCTTTTGAATCTCGCATACGCCACTTTTTTAGCTTTCACCTGTGGTGAAAGTGTGAGCCCTTCAGTCAGAGTCAGTCATGTAGACTAGGATTAGAGAGGAGGAGGGAGGATGAGGAGGAGGAGGAGGAGGAGGAGAGGGAGAAGGGGTGTAAGGGGTGTTGTGGAGGACCTTAGCGCCCTGCAGTCAGTCATGCCAAGTAGGGATTAAAAATAGTATTTTGTCTCAGACTGGCTCTGAAGGGCCTGAATCAGGCCTCCAGATGGCTTTTGTGGTGGCCAGGGGAAGAGGCCTGGAGACATGGGCACACACGCACGCACACACACGCACAAGCTCCTCATAAGAAGTGTGTGTGTGTCTTCATGACTCACCTCTGCCCCAGCAGGCCTCTCCTCGGAGTGTAAGTCCTCTTAATAACCAGCCCAGTAAGACACAGTGAAGCATGCTGCCTGATGTCCTCTGAATAACCAGCCCAGTAAGACACAGTGAAGCATGCTGCCTGATGTCCTCTGAATAACCAGCCCAGTAAGACACAGTGAAGTATGCTGCCTGATGTCCTCTGAATAACCAGCCAAGTAAGACACAGTGAAGCATGCTGCCTGATGTCCTCTGAATAACCAGCCCAGTAAGACACAGTGAAGCATGCTACCTGATGTCCTCTGAATAACCAGCCCAGTAAGACACAGTGAAGCATGCTGCCTGATATCCTCTGAATAACCAGCCCAGTAAGAAACAGTGAAGCATGCTGCCCGATGTCCTCTGAATAACCAGCCCAGTAAGAAACAGTGAAGCATGCTGCCAGATGTCCTCTGAATAACCAGCCCTGTAAGAAACAGTAAAGCATGCTGCCTGATGTCCTCTGAATAACCAGCCCTGTAAGAAACAGTGAAGCATGCTGCCAGATGTCCTCTGAATAACCAGCCCAGTAAGAAACAGTGAAGCATGCTGCCTGATGTCCTCTGAATAACCAGCCCAGTAAGAAACAGTGAAGCATGCTGCCTGAAGTCCTCTGAATAACCAGCCCAGTAAGACACAGTGAAGCATGCTGCCTGATGTCCTCTGAATAACCAGCCCAGTAAGACACAGTGAAGCATGCTCTCTGATGTCCTCTGAATAACCAGCTCAGTAAGAAACAGTGAAGCATGCTGCCCGATGTCCTCTGAATAACCAGCCCAGTAAGACACAGTGAAGCATGCTGCCTGATGTCCTCTGAATAACCAGCCCAGTAAGACACAGTGAAGCATGCTGCCTGATGTCTCCTCCAATACGGAGTGGAATGTTGCTCTGTCTGATCTTCAAAAGCCCTCATACTTTTTCACACTCATGTCTTATTCTCACTATAGTGCTGACCCCAACCGTACTGCCCTGGCTCTGATATTCTCCTTCTACATGGTCGGGTGCAGCAACTAGTGGATGCGTAACCATGACAACATAGCACAGCTCAGCTTGGCTTTGGTCAGCAGTGTGAAAAAGGTAACTCTCTGTCTGTCCGTCCGTCTGTCCATCCTGAACATGGGTGAACTAACCTGCTTTTCAATTTACTTTTATCATGGTTCAATTGAGTTCTATTAATGACCTTTTAGTAGCTGTTGTGGTTAATTTCTGACAGAAATTATATAGTTATGACAGCCTTATCTGTGTGAGACATTCCTAAATGATTAACTCCATGGATACGTCAAGCCAAACAAATCAATATTGGTCAATGACACCAACCGGCACTGCTTACCAGAATACACCAGCCTTTCCGGTGCATTTCCCCCACTGATGGTTATGGTTAGGATTGGGGGAGGGGAAGCTGATCCTAGATCTGTACCTAGGGTAAACTTCACACCCGAGCCAGTCTTTTCGGCTTTACTTTCTGAATCAGTGTCACGGATGGGTGCACACACAGACCAAGACGCAGCGCAGGGATAGTAGTTCAACATAGTTTTATTTACTTACTATGTAATATAAAACTCAAAAGACGAACTACCACAGGAAACAAAACACGATTGACACACGTAACACTCAACACTGAAGCGCGACACTCAAATGTAAAATAAGCACACTTACTTCTCACCGTGACTGCGACATATAACGACAACGACCCACACCAGAGTGAAGGACAGACTCAACATATATAGGATCCCTAATTAGAGACAATGCGGTGCAGCTGCCTCTAATTAGGGATCCAACCCAAACCCCACACAGAAACAGAAAAGAAAGACACTGTCAGACTCTGACCATAGCTACATAGCTGTCTCTAATGCATTATAAAACCTGCCATAATATGTATAATATCATGTATAATATCATGTTTAATATCATGTATAATATCATGTAAAATAGCATGTTTAATAGCATGTATAATAGCATGTTTAATAGCATGTATAATAGCATGTATAATAGCATGTTTAATAGCATGTATAATAGCATGTATAATAGCATGTTTAGTATCATGTATAATAGCATGTATAATAGCATGTTTAGTATCATGTATAATAGCATGTATTATAGCATGCATAATATAATGTATAATATCATGTTTAATATAATGTATAATATCATGTTTAATATCATATAAAATATCATGTGTAATATCATGTATAATATCATATGTAATAACATGTATAATATCATGTATAATAGCATGTATATTAGCATGTATAATATCATGTATAATATGTATAATATCATGTATAATAACATGTATAATACAGTGCATTCGGAAAGTATTCAGACCCCTTGACCTTTTCCACATTTTGTTACATTACAGCCTTATTCTAAAATGGATTAAATTATTGTTTTTCCTTGTCAATCTACACACAGTACCCCATAATGATAAAGCAAGAACAGGTTTTTAGAAATTGGTGTAAATTTACTAAAGAAAAAAAAACTAAATATCACATAAGTATATTTACATAAGTATTCAGACCCTTTACTTTGTTGAAGCACCTTTTGGCAGCGATTACAACCTGGAGTCTTCTTGGGTATGACGCTACAAGCTTGGTACACCTCTACACAATCTTGTCTACGGACAATTCCTTCGACCTCATGGCCTAGTTTTTGCTCTGACATGTACTGTCAACTGTGGGACCTTATATAGACAGGTGTGTGCCTTTCCAAATCATGTCCAATCAATTTAATTTACCACAGTTGGACAAGTTGTAGAAACAGGATGCACCTGAGCTCAATTTCGAGTCTCATAGCAAAGGGTCTGAATACTTATGTAAATAAGGTATTTCTGTTTTTTATTTTTAATAAATTTGCAATAATGTCAAAAAACCTGTTTTCACTTTGTCTTTATGGGGCATTGTGTGTAGATTGATATATAAAAGTCAAGGGGATACTTTCCTAATGCGATGTATAATGTATAATAGCATGTTTAATATCATGTTTTATAGCATGTATAAAACAGTACATTATTATAATATCATTATAATCCTGACTAAATAGCAATTCTCCCTGGTTGATCTCATCTAGGATCAAACTCTGTCGCTGTCCCAAATGGACCCTTTTTCCTACATAGTCCACTTCCTTTGACCAGGGCCTATAGGGCTCTGGTCAAAAGTAGTGCACTATGTAGGGAACAGGGTGCCATTTGGGACACAGACTGTGTCTCAGTGAGGATCAGGAGTCTTCAAGACCTTCTCGTCTTAATCAAAGCCAATAGTTTTCTCTGAGGTTGGTCCTCCCAGTGTTTGTCATGGAGGTTTCACCAGTGGCTGCTGGCTCTGATAAACATTGAGGGATTGGATCCAGACCAGGCAGTGGTACAGGGCTGGGTTATGGAGGGTTAGTTGTGGGTTTATGTGATGTTTGCCCTATTTCCTAATGCCTCCATGGTGGGATTAACCATTGATTTCCTCATCCCACCTTTTTCCACTAGCCCCTGACGTTTGTACATTGGAGTGGAATATTTTAGTTGGGCAGGATGGCTAGTGTGTGTGTTCCCCTGGGATGTAGAGATACTGACACAGAGACATGGCACTACCATGGATATTGATAGAAACTGGGAGGGATATTGTTTAATCCTCTGCCATGATGTCCTCTCCTCTCCTCTCCTATGTGGCTAAGTGGTTGAAGGTGTGTTTGGGTCTAAAGACTGAGCCATCATGGAAGTGTTGTTTTCAAAACATCCTTGGACTGGAGGCCCTGTAAGATCTGCTTAGTCAAAGACAATGGTCTGTCAGTGTGGCGTCATGACGAGCTGAAATGTGTGATGTCATAAAAGGGGGACAGGAAGTGTAGGGCCGTCACTCTCATTAGGGGCCCTGGGACACAGACCTTTTATATTGGAATCAGCTAACTTACTGCATTTCAACACATGTTGCTATGGTGCAGAGAGAAATGTGCCATTTTATAATGCTATTCTACACATTTTGTCATGAGGCTAAGAGAAAATGTTGCAGTTTTAACGCACATTTCCTGCAAATTTACACTTTTTGCCATGGGGCAGAGAAAGACGTGATGTTTTATAGCTCATCTCATGCTTTTGCTCATGCCATTATGCTGAGAGAAAATGTTGCAGTTTTAAAGGTAATTACCTGCTATTCTACACATTTTGCTATCAAATGCTATCTGGGGTTGGGATCTCCCTGGAGGTCGGGGGCCCCTGGGGAAGTTTCCTTGTTTGTTAAACCGGCCCTGAGGAAGTGAGGGTGGTTAAACAGTTAGTGCTATCCGGGATCCTTTGGATGTCCCTACCCTAAACCCTAACCTTAACCATATCTCTTACCTAACCTTAACCCTTACAGTAACCATTTTAAATGTCAACTTCAATGGGGTGACGTCAGAGTTGGGACGTCCCAAGGATTCAGTTTAGACTTTTTTGTGTTGACATCCAGGATCAGAGGTTTTGATTAGATGAGATGCCACGAACTTACGCAGCAGGTTAGGTTAATTCATGTAGCAGGTAAGGAAAAGGGTTAGGGCTAGCTAAAATGCTCAAATTGACTCAAACATGCAACTTTGATGTCACTTAGCGGCATCCATTTTAGACATGACCAGGATCAGACAGTACTCTAAGGTGACATTTCCCCCTGGGTACAGACCTAGGATCAGCCCGTCCTCCCCCAATCCTAGCCTTCACCTTTAGTGGGGAAAATGTAAAAACAGAATGGAATGACCTAGAGTACCATGTTTTTTTTGGAATGGAAAGCAATGTTGTTTACTGCTAACATTAGCTTAATCTTTTGGATTTCATGATCCTGAACACAACACACTGCTGTTTTATGTGTTGACACATCTACACCCCAAGTAACGCACACACGCACACACACACCCACACAATAAAAAAGTGACAGATACATACTGTATAATTATATCTGTTTACGTGTGTGGGCTATGGGGTCACATGGTCGCGGAGGACCACTTGTGCCTGTTTGGAATAGTTGACACCATACAATCAGTGAATCCCTTCTCACCATAGAGTTGTGGGATATTTGGCCAGAATGGATCCCATCCCTAGCCCTTTGGATGTGGAGATAGATGCTTTGTCAGGGTGTGACCATATAATACTGCCTATTCAACCTCCAGTCCACATGGTCAGTGTGTGTCTGTTCACATCAAGTGTGTCTGTGTGCGTGTTTGTGCGTGTCTGTGCGTCCATGTCAAATCAAATAGACGTGTTTAGCAGATGTTTTTGCGGGTGTAGCGAAATGCTTGTGCTTCTATATCTTAGGAAATGTTGCACCTAAGAGCTAGTCGCAAGGCATCCCTCTCTGTCAGCGCTATTGTGTGTGTGTGTGTGTGTGTGTGTGTGTGCCTGCATGTGTCTGTCTCACCGTGTGAGTATGTGAGTGTGTGAGTGTGTCTGTCCCACCATGTGTGTATGCGTGTGTGTATATGCGTGTGTGTCTGTCCCACCATGTGTGTGTGCGTATGCGTGTGTGTTTGACTCACCACACATAGTAGCCGTCCCTCTGAATAGCAGCTGAAGCTTCATATGGGGTCATGATTAATTGTAGCTGGGTTCAGTGAGTGAAGATGTGCTCCACCATGCATGTCCTGCTTAGTGTCCTCCTGTCTGCACCGCAACAAGCCTTTTAATTGGATTAAAATAGTCACAGTCTCCTGGTTCAACTGTCCCCTGTGGTACCTGAATGGGGTAACTCCGTTGCCCCTGCATCTCTGGGGATTAAACCCTGTCCCTGTCCCTGTCTGTGACCCCGTTTCTCTTTTTCTTTTAACCTTTTTTGGCGCCATTCTTGTCTGTCTGTCTGTCCGTCCGTCCGTCCGTCTGTCCGTCGTCCGTCCCCCCCCCCAGTGTTTGTGTGAGTATCTGCAACCCCAGAGCCTGGCAGACCTGGGTTGTCAGCAAGGGGACACGCCTGCCTCTGTTGACCTGATCGGTTCTTCCAGACTGGGCTTCGCAGGCCCCTCTACACCCCCCTCTGATGCATCTAACCAGCCAGTGTTCCCTAAACACCAGTCACTTTGTTACATGGTCTCATTATAATACATCAAAATTGTGACATTCAACCAGTATGTCACCCGAGTTGACATATTAGTTACAATATATGTCACTAACCCTCCAACCTGTATCAACAGTATTCCTTAGACCTGATTGAGATCACAGCAAAATGCAACCATTTCAGTTATATGTCACTTTATTTGTCATATTAGTTATAAATGTCCCTTACCCTCCACATTGGCTGTATCAGCATTATTCTGGAAGGACCTGATTGAGAGCATTCTGACATCACCATGGGGTGAATGATGCTCCGCCTTGCTCCTGCTCCTGGTTCTAATCCTCCTTCCCTTTAAACCACAATGGGAAACATGTGCTCAATCTCTGTAGGGTATAGAGCAGCCGGGCCCACCCTGAGAGACAACACTATTTACCTCCTGCTCGAAAACATTTCACTACACAAACCATACCTACCTAAGCTATTCTATGACAACAGCTCCTGTGACCAATTCTGGGAGGCCTGGGAGGTTGGAGGTGCACTGCCATTAGTTTACAACTAGTGTATCCATTAACAGTGAAGGTTAGAATGTTTGTTATTTGGTTATTTTATTAGGATCCCCATTAGCTGTTGCTCCTACAGCAGCTACTCTTCCTGAGTTCCACACAAAACATGAAACATGACATAATACAGAACATTAACAGACAAGAACAGCTCAAGGACTGAGCTTTATAAAGTCCTGAAAAGTTTCTTGGAGTTCAATGTTTGGCCTGAAGGTTTTCGTCAGTCTCACTGCTGTTACCTTTCTGAGACACAAGGCAGGGAGTAGAGGAAGTAGTTGGTTACTTTGGGTACAATCGGGTCGTCAAGATTCTTCTTGAATGTTCAGAGAAAGTCAACAAGACATGATGAATTCCTACTCGTTGGAATAGTCCCATAGCTTCTCACCTCGTAAAACGTTACGCACAACGTTTTCTTTCCACATTATCCAGCTACAAAGTGAAAGTAGGCCAGCATGGTGGGTGTAATTGGTCTGTTTTATTAAAAGCCTCAGCGCTCTAACTTTCTTATCCTACTTTCTGTCTCTTTCCACACCTCACTGACTCACAGGTCAGAGTTTTGATATTGATAATTGCAGGGCTTGGCTCCACTGTGGGAGTATTAGGGTGAAGACGAAGAGTTGGGCTTGTAAAAACCATCTCCAAAAACAAGATAATCCTCCATGTCGAATATTTCCACATTTGGGTAATATCTCCCAAATCTCTCTGGTGTTACCCTGAAAACGAAGGAGATGGTTCCTTCCTCAGTCTCAGTCCCAGTCTCGGAATCTCTCTCGCTCGTATTCTGAGGTGATACTGTTGTTACAGTATGGTTTTCTGGGGCTGGGCAGTAGAGAGATAGCCGTGTAAAACAGTTGTGTAAAACAGGAACCAGTAATTTATGTGCCAGCCCTTTGGCTAGGAAATGCGCTCCAGATGAAGATAGATAATTTCTTTACTTCTGTGCTACTGAGGACTGAGGACTGAGGACTGAGGACTGAAGACTGAAGACTGAAGACTGAAGACTGAAGACTGAAGACTGAAGACTGAAGACTGAAGACTGAAGACTGAAGACTGAAGACTGAAGACTGAAGACTGAAGACTGAAGACTGAAGACTGAAGACTGAAGACTGAAGACCGAAGACCGAAGACCGAGGACCGAGGCTGCCCCTGTTTTATAAAAAATGTCATATATTTATCTTGTTTGAAGTTGAAATCATATTTATTTGAAAGATAATTCATTAAATCACTTTATTATCATCACATTGACTAACAACCGATAAGTTATTACTAGGGCTGTCAGAAGTAATCGGTTAACTCTGTAAGGGTTTGGCTGTGGTTAGTACTCACTCCCAATAAGGGGAGTGGTAGGACCACAGCCGAGCCCTCACACCCTAACTAGGGGAAGTAATAATCCTCAATCAGAGACAGCTGTACAGGGTTGTCTCTGATTGGGGATTGTATTTAGGCTCCCTACACATCCACCTGTGTGTGGATCATTGTTTGTGCCTGTCTACACTACGTCACAGAGAAGTAAGTCACTTTGTTTGTTATACTCTCCTGTTTATTGTATGCCTTGTGATACCACCTCATTCAATAAACAAGGATGACACTTCACCAACGCTCCATTTACCGTCCCATTACTACAACACGTGACAGAATGATCCACCACCCAGGGACGCAACGGGGATTAACATTGGGAGATATCCTCCTCGGTATGGGGAAGATCACCGAGGGGGAATACTCCCATTATCGTTCGGTGGAGGAGGGCTGGTGTCCAGAGCAGAGGCGCCGAAGAGGAAAAAATCGTTGGGCCAAAAAGGCGAAGGACCAGCCTGGAGCCCAGAAGAACCCCCAAACTGTTTTTTGGGGGGGGCTATGGGGGTGGTCGGGGATCGATGGAAAAGAACCCCGACCACTGCACTTGTGGGGGTTCCAGGAGGAGCCCCTACAGGCATGGGAGCAGGAGTACAGAGAGGAGTCGGAGGAAGACGACGATGTGCTGCTGTTCCCTCACTCGTGGGGGTTCCCGGATGTCTGACATTTTACGGGTCTTTGTCTCGCCTGGAAAGCCATGCTTGTGTGAGGTCGTTGAGGATAGAGGATATTAGGGGATATAGATGGGCAGCAGGTAGCCTAAAAGTTAAGAGCCAGTTGGGCCAGTAACCGAAAGGTTGCTTGTTCGAATCCCGAGCAGAGTATGTGAAAAATATTTTGTGTGCCATTGAGCAAGGCACTTAACCCTAATTGTGCCTGTAAGTTGCTCTGGATAAGAGTGTCTGCTAAAATATAAGTGTATTTGAACGCTGTTTTCACAATGACCTACTATTGTCAGTATAGTACATTTAATCTCTGAATGATAGGCATTATAGTTAATAGCCATATGCACACTATGCCTGCCCATGCCTCTAGTTTTAAATACTACTGTAACTAATGAACAGTAAACCTGTAAACGCTCCATCAGATAGTTTGGCCTGATGTTATCTAGGCCTATATACGGTATGATGGGTGGTAGTGGAGCCATGGGGAGCGTGCTGATTTAGTTGGAGGGCCTTTCTGAGGGTGCATAGCCTCCTGATTATGCCGGCTCTTATGTTGAGCCGGCAGGCGAAGGAGACTTGTATCTTCTCCAAACGTCTGTGTTTGATTAAAACAGCCCAGTCCACAGCTCGGTCCCGAATGGCACCTTATTCCCTTCATAGTGCACTGCTTTTTGCCAGAGACCAATGAACCCTGGTAGTCCACTATATAGGGAATATTGTGCCATTCGGGACATGGCCCGTATACCTTCATTGCCAGGCAGCCTGGTCCGTCTTTTTGATTCGTCCCTACTGGAAAGGGCTGAAATGGGAGAGAAGGGTTCCAAATGACCCCAATGTCCCTTGATATTTATCACTGAGCTTTTTCACAGTTTCTCTTAATCTAATTTTGAACCAAATCCTGCTACTCTATTTAACTTGATTTAACCTTCAGGCTATGGTAACAGTCTGTCACAAGACACTAATGTTAATCAGCTGAGTGTTGTA
Organism: Thymallus thymallus; assembly: GCA_023634145.1. Lineage (NCBI taxonomy): Eukaryota > Metazoa > Chordata > Actinopteri > Salmoniformes > Salmonidae > Thymallus > Thymallus thymallus. The sequence goes on along the minus strand of CM042398.1, from coordinate 6,995,464 downwards.
CTATATTGTGATTACATTATGATGATGGAGAATGGCAGTTTAATGGGAATATAGTTTAAATTATTTGGGGCGGATTTTGCAGACAAGGATTAAGTTGGGTCCTGGACTGAAAAAATATTTAAGGGGCGGTTTCCAGGACACAGATTATGCCTGGTCCTAGACTAAAATACAAGCTCTATGGATAATTAAATATGACTGTTAGTCCAGGACTAGACTTCATCTGTGTCTGGGAAACCGGCCAATGATGTTCAGTTTGGATTGGGTAGTTTAACGTTTAGAGGAAGAATAAATAAAGTTTTTCTGTCAGTTCTAGCTGCTACGATGTATCAGTGTTTGGGAACTAGAACAGCAGTTGAATCCGTCATTTGTACATTTGTTATACTTGCCAAACACCCTATAAACATGTTTCCACATGTTGCTTATTCTGCTGTGGAGCTGCCAAGCCAGGAGTCTAACCCTGCTGAGTGGTAGCTTATCAAAATGTTTCCAACATTCCCTATGGTACCTCAAAGTTGTCTTTGAATGTGAAATCAGGGCCCATATACAGTTGAAGTTGGAAGTTTACATACACTTAGGTTGAAGTCATTAAAACTCATTTTTCAACCACGCCACAGATTTCATGTTAACAAACTATAGTTTTGGCAAGTTGGTTAGGGCATCTACTTTGTGCATGAGACAATTAATTCTTCAAACAATTGTTTACAGACAGATTATTTCATTTATTATTCACTATAACGCAATTCCAGTGGTTCAGAAGTTTAAATACACGAAGTTGACTGTGCTTTTAAACAGCTTGGAAAATTCCAGAAAATTATGTCATGGCTTTAGAAGCTTCTGATAGGCTAATTGACATCATTTGAGTCAATTGGAGGTGTACCTGTAGATGTATCAAGGCCTACCTTCAAACTCAGTGCCTCTTTGCTTGACATTATGGGAAAATCCAAAGAAATCAGCCAAGCCTTCAGAAAGACCTCCACAAGTCTGGTTCATCCTTGGGAGCAATTTCCAAATGCCTGAAGGTACCACGTTCATCTGTACAAACAATAGTACGCAAGAATAAACACCATGGGACCACACAGCCATCATACCGCTCAGGAAGGAGACACGTTCTGTCTCCTAGAGATTAACATACTTTGTTGCGAAAAGTGCAAATCAATCCCAGAACAACAGCCAAGGACCTTGTGAAGATGCTGGAGGAAACAGGTACAAAAGTATCTATATCCACAGTAAAACGAGTCCTATATCGACATAACCTGAAAAGACGCTCAGCAAGGAAGAAGCCACTGCTCCAAAACCGCCTTAAAAAAGCCAGACTACGGTTTGCAACTGCACATGGGGACAAAGATTGTACTTTTTGGAGTTATGTCCTCTGGTCTGATGAAACAAAAATAGAACTGTTTGGCCATAATGACCATCGTTATGTTTTGAGGAAAAAGGGGGAGGCTTGCAAGCCGAAGAACACCATCCCAACTGTGAAGCATGGAGGTGGCAGTATCATGTTGTGAGGGTGCTTTGCTGCAGGAGGGAATGGTGCACTTCACAAAATAGATGGCATCATGAGGAAGGAAAATTATGTGGATATATTGAAGCTGTCACGGTGCGCATTAATGGGACGATACACGGAGCGCTGATGGAGTGTCATTCCTCTTTTATTTAATGAGATGTCCTCCCGAAGCATTAAATAAAAGACGGAGATGACTAAATAAACAAAAACCACGATTACAAAACAAACACAGTGACTTACTTGCTTTCTGAAAACACGAAGCAGACAAGCAGGAACAATGATCCACACACAGGTGGATTTGTGTGGGGATTAAATACTATCCCCAATCAGAGACAACGCTAGACAGCTGTCTCTGATTGGGGATGATAATCTCCCTAGTTAGTGTGTGAGAGCTTGGTTGTGTGCCTCTCTCCTCCCCTAGGTGGGAGTAAGAGGCCTTACCACAACCAAGCCCTCACAGTACCCCCCCCCTAAGGTGCGGACTCCCGATCGCACACAAAACAAATCCCCCCTCTCCTGAAAGAAAAAATGTCCAAAACTCTAGGGGGGACATGGCGGGGTACTGAGGTGGTTGCTGGTGGGGGCTCCGGTTCCGGTTCCGGGCGTGGCACAGGCTGTGAGAGTAGCTTCTCTCCTACCTCTCCGTTGCACGCCAGGTCCGGTCCGGACCCCGGCGCGATGGTTCCCCCCTCAGTACTCCCGCCTTCCACCAAGTCCTGTCTGGACCCTGGTGTGGGAGCCCCCGACCCTGGAGAGGGGCTGACAACCGGCCCCGGACTGGGCACCGGTGGAGCGGACTGCTCCTTCCCTGGAGCGACGTAGACGACCGGCCCCGGACTGGGCACCGGTGGAGCGGACTGCTCCTTCCCTGGAGCGACGTAGACGACCGGCCCCGGACTGGGCACCGGTGGAGCGGACTGCTCCGGCACTGGAGCGACGCCGACGACCGGCCCCGGACTGGGCACCGGTGGAGCGGACTGCTCCGTCACTGGATCGACGTAGACGACCGGCCCCGGACTGGGCACCGGTGGAGCGGACTGCTCCGGCACTGGAGCGACACAGACGGCCGGCCCCGGACTGGGCACCGGTGGAATGGACTGCTCCGTTACTGGAGCGACGTAGACGACCGGCCCCGGACTGGGCACCGGTGGAGTGGACTGCTCCTTCACTGGAGCGACGTCGATGACCGGCCCCGGACTGTGCACCGGTGGAGGAGGCTCCAGGCCTTGAGCTGTGGCTGGAGGCTCCGGGCTGCTGACCTTCGCTGGAGGTGGCGGAACGCTGACCTTCGCTGGAGGTGGCGGAACGCTGACCTTCGCTGGAGGTGGCGGAACGCTGACCTTCGCTGGAGGTGGCGGGGCGCTGACCTTCGCTGGAGGTGGCGTGGCGCTGACCTTCGCTGGAGGTGGCGTGGCGCTGACCTTCGCTGGAGGTGACGTGGCGCTGACCTTCGCTGGAGGTGGCGTGGCGCTGACCTTCGCTGGAGGCCTCGGGCTGCTGACCTTCACTGAAGGCCTCGGGCTGCTGACCTTCACTGGAGGCCTCGGGCTGCTGACCTTCACTGGAGGCCTCGGGCTGCTGACCTTCACTGGAGGCCTCGGGCTGCTGACCTTCACTGGAGGCCTCGGGCTGCTGACCTTCACTGGAGGCCTCGGGCTGCTGACCTTCACTGGAGGCCTCGGGCTGCTGACCTTCACTGGAGGCCTCGGGCTGCTGACCTTCTCTGGAGGCCTCGGGCTGTTGACCTTCTCTGGGGGTCTCGGGCTGCTGACCTTCTCCGGAGGTCTCGGGCTGCTGACCTTCACCGGAGGCCTCGGGGTGCTGACCTTCACAGGAGGCCTCGGGCTGCTGACCTTCTCCGGAGGTCTCGGGCTGCTGACCTTCTCCGGAGGTCTCGGGCTGCTGACCTTCACAGGAGGCCTCAGGCTGCTGACCTTTACAGGAGACCTCAGGCTGCTGACCGTCACAGGAGGCCTCGGGCTGCTGACCTTCTCCGGAGACCTCAGGCTGGATGCCGTGCCCACCCTGGGCACCGACGCAGAGGTGGTCTTCAGCCCTGCAGCTGGTCTGGCTGTCGGCCCCAGACTGGGCACCGACACGCTATGGAGCTCCTGCTCCACAGCGGGACTGAACGTCGTGCCCACCCTGGGCACCGACGCAGAGATGGTTCCTAGCCCTCTGGTGGGGCTGGCTGTCGGCCCCAGACTGGGCACCGACACGCTATGGAGCTCCTGCTCCACAGCGGGGCTGAACGTCGTGCCCACCCTGGGCACCGACGCAGAGATGGTTTCCAGCCATCTGGTTGGGCTGGCTGTCGGCCCCAGACTGGGCACCGACGCGCTATGGAGCTCCTGCTCCACAGCGGGACTGAACGTCGTGCCCACCCTGGGCACCGACGCGGAGATGGTTTCCAGCCCTGTGGTTGGGCTGGCTGTCTGCCCCAGACTGGGCACCGACACGCTATGGAGCTCCTGCTCCACAGCGGGGCTGAACGTCGTGCCCACCCTGGGCACCGACGCAGAGATGGTTTCCAGCCCTCTGGTTGGGCTGGCTGTCGGCCCCAGACTGGGCACCGACGCGCTATGGAGCTCCTGCTCCACAGCGGGGCTGAACGTCGTGGCCACTCTGGGCACCGACGCAGAGATGGTCTCCAACCACAGAGCTGGGCTGGCGACCGTCGCGGTAGCCTCCGTGCGAGGAGTAGGCACGGGGCATACTGGACTGGGGGAACGCACCACTGTTCTGATGCGAGGCGCTGGCACAGGTCGCACCGGGCTGGGGAAACGCACCGTTTGGCTAGTGCGTTTAGCTGGCACAGGTCGTACCGGGCTGGGGAAACGCACTGTTGGGTTGTTGCGTTTAGCTGGCACGGGTCGCGCCGGGCTGGGGAAACGCACCGTTTGGCTGGTGCGCGGAGCAGGCGCGGGCCGTACCGGGCTGGGGAAACGCACCGTTGGCTGGGTGCGTTTAGCTGGTACGGGTCGCACCGGGCTAGTGTTGCGCACCGATGGTTTGGTGCGCTGAGTCGGTCTCCTCCTCCTCCGACTCTGGACCGGCGCTGGAGGCACCGGACTCGGAACTGGCGCTGGAGCACGACTGTCCCTGTCGTGCCTACTCCACCGCCAATCCCCATCCTGTGAGGGTTCTTCCGGGAACCCCCACGAGTGAGGGAACAGAAGCACATCGTCGTCGTCTTCCTCCGACTCCTCTCTGTACTCCTGCTCCCATGGCTGTAGGGGCTCCTCCTGGAACCCCCACGAGTGCAGTGGTCGGGGCTCTTCTCCCTCGATCCCCGACCACCCCCATAGCCCCCCCCCAAAATCAGTTAGAGGGGTTTTCTGGGCTCCAGGCTGGTCCTCAACTCTAGCCCGGTGAAGTGTCCTCCGTCTCCGGCGCCTCGGCTGCTCCGGACCCCAGCCTTCCTCCACCGAGCGATAATAGGAGTGTTCCTCCTCGGTAATTACCGAGGAGGATATCTCCTAATGTAATCCCCCGTTGCGTCCCAGGGTGGTGGATCATTCTGTCACGGTGCGCATTAATGGGACGATACACGGAGCGCTGATGGAGTGTCATTCCTCTTTTATTTAATGAGATGTCCTCCCGAATCATTAAATAAAAGACGGAGATGACTAAATAAACAAAAACCACGATTACAAAACAAACACAGTGACTTACTTGCTTTCTGAAAACACGAAGCAGACAAGCAGGAACAATGATCCACACACAGGTGGATTTGTGTGGGGATTAAATACTATCCCCAATCAGAGACAACGCTAGACAGCTGTCTCTGATTGGGGATGATAATCTCCCTAGTTAGTGTGTGAGAGCTTGGTTGTGTGCCTCTCTCCTCCCCTAGGTGGGAGTAAGAGGCCTTACCACAACCAAGCCCTCACAGAAGCAATCCCAAGACATCAGTCAGGAAGTTAAAGCTTGGTCGCAAATGGGTCTTCCAAATGAACAATGACCCCAAGCATATTTCCAAAGTTGTGGCAAAATGGCTTAAGGACAACAAAGTCAAGGTATTGGAGTGGCCATCACAAAGCCCTGACCTCAATCCTATTTCAGAACTGAAAAAGCGTGTGTGAGCAAGGAGGCCTACAAACCTCAGTTACACCAGTTCTGTCAGGAGGAATGGGCCAAAATGCACCCAACTTATTGTGGGAAGCTTGTGGAAGGCTATCTGAAACATTTGACCCAAGTTAAACAATTTATAGGCAATGCTACCAAATACTAATTGAGTATATGTAAACTTCTGACCCATTGGGAATGTGAAATAAAAGCTTAAATAAATAATTCTCTCTACTATTATTCTGACATTTCACATTCTTAAAATAAAGTGGTGATCCTAACTGACATAAGACAGGGATTTTTTACTAGGAATAAATGTCAGGAATTGTGATAAACTGAGTTTAAATGTATTTGGCTAAAGTGTATGTAAACTTCCGACTTCAACTGTACATAAGGTGTCTCCGAGTAGTGCTGATCTAACATCAGTTTTGCCTTTTAGATTATAATGAATAAGACTACATGTACAGTCGTGGTCAAAAGTTTTGAGAATGACACAAGTATTGGTCTCCACAAAGTTTGCTGCTTCTTAGATCTTTATGTCAGTAGTTACTATGGTAAACTGTAGTATAATTACAAGTATTCCATAAGTGTCAAAGGCTTTCATTGACAATGACATTCAGTTTATGCAAAGAGTCAATATTTGCAGTGTTGAACCTTCTTTTTCAAGACCTCTGCAATCCGCCCTGGCATGCTGTCAATTAACTTCTGGGCCACATCCTGACTGATGGCAGGCCATTCTTGCATAATCTATGCTTGGAGTTTGTCAGAAGTTGTGGGTTTTTGTTTGTCCACCAACCTCTTGAGGATCGACTACAAGTTCTCAATGGGATTAAGGTCTGGGGAGTTTCCTGGCCATTGACCCAAAATGTTGATGTTTTGTTCCCCGAGCCACTTAGTTATCACTTTTGCCTTATGGCAAGGTGCTCCATCATGCTGGAAAAGGCATTGGTCGTCACCAAACTGTTCTTGGATGGTTGGGAGAAGTTGCTCTCTGAGGATGTGTTGGCACCATTCTTTATTCATGGCTGTGTTCTTAGGCAAAATTGTGAGTGAGCCCACTCCCTTGGCTGAGAAGCAACCCCACACATGAATGGTCTCAGGATGGTTTACTGTTGGCATGACACAGAACTGATGGTAGCGCTCACCTTGTCTTCTCCGGACAAGGTGTTTTCCGGATGGCCCAAACAATCGGAAAGGGGTTTCATCAGAGAAAATACCCCAGTCCTCAGCAGTCCAATCCCTGTATCTTTTGCAGAATATCAGTCTGTCCCTGATGTTTTTCCTGGAGATAAGTGGCTTCTTTGCTGCCCTTCTTGACACCAGGCCATCCTCCAAAAGTCTTCGCCTCACTGTGCGTGCAGATGCACTCACACCTGCCTGCTGCCGTTCCTGATTAAGCTCTGCACTGGTGGTGCCCCGATCCCGCAGCTGAATCAGTCCTGGCGCTTGCTGGACTTTCTTGGGCGCCCTGACGCCTTCTTCACAACAATTGAACCTCTCTCCTTGAAGTTCTTGATGATCCGATAAATGGTTGATTTAGGTGCAATCTTACTAGCAGCAATATCCTTGCCTGTGAAGCCCTTTTTGTGCAAAGTAATGATGCCGGTACGTGTTTCCTTGCAGGTAACCATGGTTGACAGAGGAAGAACAATGATTTCAAGCACCACCCTCCTTTTAAATCTTCCAGTCTGTTATTCTGACTCAATCAGCATGACAGAGTGATCTCCAGCCTTGTCCCCGTCAACACTCTCACCTGTGTTAACGAGACAATCACTGACATGATGGCAGCTTGTCCTTTTGTGGCACGGCTGAAATGCAGTGGAAATGTTTTGGGGGATTAATTTCATTTTCATGGCAAACCATTAATTGCAATTCATCTGATCACTCTTCATGAGATTCTGGAGTATATGCAAATTGCCATCATCAACACTGAGGCAGCAAACTTTGTGGAGACCAATACTTGTGTCATTCTCAAAACCTTTGGCCACGACTGTACAGTGGGGACCTGATTCTAGATCAGCACATCTACTCTGAGATGTTTTATGAATACAGGCCTAGGTATTGTTTCATTTTCAACTGAATCGGAACTTAGATCCGTCAGGCAGTGGTTGAGGAATACTGGATGCTGGATAGTTGGTTATGATTATATGATTGAGGATAGGAAATGAAGACATCTGGCTACAGTACAGAACCTGATAAACCCTGCACCATCTTTTGTATCAAACCCGAATTAAACCCAATCTAACTACATGTAGATTACCTTCAAGAGAAAGGGTTAGGATGCCTGTTTTACCGTTATGGCTTTGCACTCTTGTAATGGGAATAACTGATATGGAGTTGTTAGCATATGACCACAAGGAGCCAGAGTTTGTCGGGCAAAATCTGATTAGTGTGTGTGTGTGCATGCGTGGGTGTGTGGACACAAGCCCAAAGCTGTAAGTGTGTGTCCACCTCAGCTCAGAGATGTAATCTGATTTGCAGAAGGGAGCGAGTCGTTTCACATGACTGGTTTAACGGGGCACTGGCGCAAGGTTGTGCCAGTGTCCCTGAGTTGTGTGCACGTGCTTTCAAGTGCATATGTTTGTGGATTATGTGTTTCTCCCCGTTTGTCCCTGTTTCTGTCTTGTATGCTGTTGTGTGGTTGGAATGAGGGAGAGAGGTTTGTGCTGGTAAAGGTGTTTCAGTTTGTTGCTGTGTGGTTGGAACGAGGGTGAGAGGTTTTGTGTTTGTAAAGGTGTTTTAGTTTGTTGCTGTGTGGTTGGAACGAGGGTGAGAGGTTTTGTGTTTGTAAAGGTGTTTCAGTTTGTTGCTCTGTGGTTGGAACGAGGGTGAGAGGTTTTGTGTTTGTAAAGGTGTTTTAGTTTGTTGTGTTGTTGGAACGAGGGTGAGAGGTTTTGTGTTTGTAAAGGTGTTTCAGTTTGTTGTTGTGTGTTTGGAACGAGGGTGAGAGGTTGGTGTTTGTAAAGGTGTTTCAGTTAGTTGTTGTGTGGTTGGAATGAGGGTGAGAGGTTGGTGTTTGTAAAGGTGTTTCAGTTAGTTGTTGTGTGGTTGGAATGAGGGTGAGAGGTTTCGTGTTTGTAAAGGTGTTTCAGTTTGTTGTTGTGTTGTTGGAACGAGGGTGAGAGGTTGGTGTTTGTAAAGGTGTTTCAGTTAGTTGTTGTGTGGTTGGAATGAGGGTGAGAGGTTTCTTGTTTGTAAAGGTGTTTCAGTTAGTTGTTGTGTGGTTGGAATGAGGGTGAGAGGTTTCGTGTTTGTAAAGGTGTTTCAGTTAGTTGTTGTGTGGTTGGAATGAGGGTGAGAGGTTTCGTGTTTGTAAAGGTGTTTCAGTTAGTTGTTGTGTGGTTGGAATGAGGGCGAGAGGTTTCGTGTTTGTAAAGGTGTTTCAGTTAGTTGTTGTGTGGTTGGAATGAGGGTGAGAGGTTTCGTGTTTGTAAAGGTGTTTCAGTTTGTTGTTGTGTGGTTGGAATGAGGGTGAGAGGTTTCGTGTTTGTAAAGGTGTTTCAGTTTGTTGTTGTGTGGTTGGAACGAGGTTGTAACTGTTGTTCTTTTCGGTTGTTGTTCTGGGGGTTCAAAGCAGATTTATTTGGGAAAGTTACATGAAAGTAAAAGTACAGCAAATCAGCTGAAAATCACACATCTGGAAAAGAGTACAAGCTGCAGCGCTGGACTCTGATACTCAATCACACATCTGGAAAAGAGTACGGGCTGCAGTGCTGGACTCTGATACTCAATCACACATCTGGAAAAGAGTACGGGCTGCAGTGCTGGACTCTGATACTCAATCACACATCTGGAAAAGAGTACGGGCTGCAGCGCTGGACTCTGATACTCAATCACACATCTGGAAAAGAGTACAAGCTGCAGCGCTGGACTCTGATACTCAATCACACATCTGGAAAAGAGTACGGGCTGCAGCGCTGGACTCTGATACTCAATCACACATCTGGAAAATAGTACAAGCTGCAGCGCTGGACTCTGATACTCAATCACACATCTGGAAAAGAGTACGAGCTGCAGCGCTGGATTCTGATACTCAATCACACATCTGGAAAATAGTACGGGCTGCAGCGCTGGACTCTGATACTCAATCAGTGGTTTGCACGTCCCTTTGAATCAGAGCTTTATTTTGAACTAATGGACCACCAGCAATATATAACATCATATACATCATCCTCTGGTTCCAATTCTGGAGAGAGGAATGTAGAGATCAAATCCCTTGAACATCCCGTGTGCGTCCCAGATGGCACCCATAGAGAATGATACAGAAAGCATCCCTATATAGTTCCAATTATGGCGTATGTGAGCATATTTTGAAGTAGTCCATTTTCTTCTTCACAATTGGCTAATCCCTCCTGATGACCCGGTTGGACATGACTCCAACAGTGTCACCAGGAGAGATCAGACAATAAGGTTGAAAGTCACACTCAGTTGACTACATTAAAATGGTGGAAGCCATCAATGGATCTGCCCCTGCTGATACAGCCTTTTGGCCACTAGAGGCCTCTATCATTCGCCATGACGACACCCTATTCCCTTTATGGTGCACTACTTTTTGTCAAGAGGGTACGTTTACATTTACGTCATTTAGCAGACGCTCTTATACAGAGCGACGTACAGTAGTGAGTGAGTACATTTTCATATGGTAGTGCACCATAGGATAGTGCACCATGGGCTAGTGCACCATGGGCTAGTGCACCATAGGATAGTGCACCATGGGCTAGTGCACCATGGGCTAGTGCACCATGGGCTAGTGCACCATGGGCTAGTGCAAAAGTAATGCACTTTGTAGGGCAGTGGTCACCAACCTTTTTAAGTTTAGGTCACTTTCTGAGTCAAAATGTAAGCCGAGATCTACCGTTCAGATTGTTTTTTTTTTTAACGTGACTTAAAAAAAAGGAAAGCCTATGCAACACTAACCTATTAAAAACAGTTATGTAGTAATGAGGTTTGTACAGTAGGCTATAGGCCCAATATATTATCATTATTGGCTTTGCTTGAATTGCCCAGCCAATGCATTGTTGCTCTTCTCAGACATTTAAAAATATATAAATTTCAGACTATATGATCACAATGGAGAGTCTCAGCAGAGGGAGAGAGCAGCAGACTAAGGGACTCTCAACGTCCCTCCGCTCCCTTTTCTCCACTGACTCTGACCAAAAAGGGACACCGTCTTCCAGCTGATGGTGAAACTCGAGTCGCACCGCATTATTTCTGCCTCATGAATCAATTCATGTTGTTACTCCTATGACCAGAGAAAGTGAAATATTCCCAAGCTGCTAATAATAACAAAACAAGCATTCCGATACACTTTCCTACTCGTTCATTATAGCTGCAGTGTTGGTTGTAGCGTTAGTGGAAGTACAGAGAATGTGCATTTTTTATAAAAGTATTGAATGGAAAGTGTTGGCAGTGCTGAGTAATATCTTAAATGTGAACTCACTCACTTTGCTGTATTCATTGACAGTCATTCTCTAGTCATGGTTTTAAAAGTTTAGAAATTAGGGTATTCTCTGTCTTCTGGCTTGGATGATGTTTTTTAGGGGATTCTCTGTCTTCTTCTGGGTTGGTTGATGTTTGTTAGGGGATTCTCTGTCTTCTTCTGGGTCCTCTGTCTTCTTCTCATCTCTCCTCCCCTCTCCCCTCATCTCCTCTCCTCTCCTCCCCTCTCCCCTCATCTCCTCTCCCCTCTCCTCTCATCCCCTCTCCTCTCCTCTCCTCCCCTCTCCTCTCCCCTCATCCTCTCCTCTCCCCTCATCACCTCTCCCCTCATCCTCTCATCTCCTCTCCCCTCCTCTCCTCTCCCCTCATCTCCTCTCCTCTCCCCTCATCTCCTCTCCGCTTATCTCCTCTCCCCTCATCCTCTCATCTCCTCTCCTCTCCCCTCATCTCCTCTCCCCTTATCCCCTCTCCCCCAATACCTCACTCATTGGCCTATCCTCCAACAGTGCCAGCTTTAAAGGCCTATTCTGTATGTCAACTTATTTGTCTACAGAAGTAAGAAAAATATAATTTTAGGAAGCTGTTTACCGAATGGAAAAAGCAGACTGGCATGCACCTAAGAGCAGTACCCTATGCCAGCACGAACAATCTTAAAGGTGTTTTAAAAAGTTATTTAACCATGTCATCTCATGAAACTCTGGGTTGAGTCTCTCTCCCCGTCGTCCTGTTATTTTATGTTTTCTCGGGGCCTAAACTCTCAGAGCTTATACAGTTTCAAGGAGGCTTTGTGTCACTTGGAAACAGTGCATTTGTTGCCTAGGTAACCGGTCTGGTCCGGCGAAACTCCGAAACGTAGACAAACTCTGTTTGGGGCAGGGCGAGGCCTGACTTATCAGTTGACCAATAGAGAGCTGCTTCAGTCCAGAACTCACTGGTCTTTTAAAGATACCTGTATGTCTCATTTCCAAGGCTTGAAGTAATCCGATAATCCTATAATATGAGCACACCGAATAGTTGTGAAATGGTACAATGGAAATGCCAACCTGTGATGCACTGAAACTGAAGCGTTGGCATGTGGGACACTTTTAAACATTGAAAAATGTTCTGTGGACGTGTTCCAGGTTGGGCTAGTTCTAAAAAAGGTGTTGTGAAGATAGAATGGAAAACACAGGGTAACCGTGAAGTAAGGCCTACACATTCATTTGAGCCAACACGCACCTGTAGTTCCTTTTAGTTCACAAGGTTTCACTCCTAAAGAGACCTTGGCCTGACAAAACTTTGTGAACTCATAAAGGCACAGCTACAGTATGTATTAGTGCAATTGAGTGTGTGAGCCCTAGTTCACTAAATAGATATCTAGAACATGAGCCATGCCAAGGCAGAGCCTGAGTCATGGAGTCATCATGGGGCATCTATCTGTGTGACTGTTAAAATGACTGTGTGCCTGCTGACACGACTGTGTGTGTTTGAGTATAGTCTATATACATGACTGTGTATATAGTCTATAAGCAGCTACATGACTGAGTTTGTGTACAGTCTATAAGCAGCTACATGACTGTGTTTGTGTACAGTCTACAAGCAGCTACATTAATGTGTTTGTGTACAGTCTATAAGCAGCTACATGACTGTGTTTGTGTACAGTCTATAAGCAGCTGCATGACTGTGTGTATAGTCTAGAAGCAGCTACATGACTGTGTTTGTGTGTGTGTTTGTATATAGTCTAGAAGCAGCTGCATGACTGTGTGTATAGTCTAGAAGCAGCTGCATGACTGTGTGTATAGTCTAGAAGCAGCTGCATGACTGTGTGTATAGTCTAGAAGGAGCTGCATGACTGTGTATATAGTCTAGAAGCAGCTGCATGACTGTGTATATAGTCTATAAGCAGCTGCATGACTGTGTATATAGTCTATAAGCAGCTACATGACTGTGTATATAGTCTAGAAGCAGCTGCATGACTGTGTATATAGTCTAGAAGCAGCTGCATGACTGTGTATATAGTCTATAAGCAGCTACATGACTGTGTTTGTGTATAGTCTAGAAGCAGCTACATGACTGTGTATATAGTCTATAAGCAGCTACATGACTGTGTTTGTATATAGTCTATAAGCAGCTACATGACTGTGTGTGTGTATAGTCTAGAAGCAGCTACATGACTGTGTTTGTGTATAGTCTATAAGCAGCTACATGACTGTGTTTGTGTATAGTCTAGAAGCAGCTACATGACTGTGTGTATAGTCTAGAAGCAGCTACATGACTGTGTGTATAGTCTAGAAGCAGCTACATGACTGTGTTTGTGTGTGTGTGTGTGTGTGTGTGTGTGTGTATAGTCTATAAGCAGCTACATGACTGAGTTTGTGTACAGTCTATAAGCAGCTACATGACTGTGTTTGTGTACAGTCTATAAGCAGCTACATGACTGTGTATATAGTCTATAAGCAGCTACATGACTGTGTTTGTGTATAGTCTAGAAGCAGCTACATGACTGTGTATAGTCTATAAGCAGCTACATGACTGTGTATATAGTCTATAAGCAGCTACATGACTGTGTTTGTGTATAGTCTAGAAGCAGCTACATGACTGTGTATAGTCTATAAGCAGCTACATGACTGTTTGTGTATAGTCTATAAGCAGCTACATGACTGTGTTTGTGTATAGTCTATAAGCAGCTACATGACTGTATGTGTGTAAAGGCTAAAAGCAGCTACATGACTATGTACTTGTGTAAAGTCTATAAGCAGCTACATGACTGTGTTTGTATAGTATATAAGCAGCTACATGACTGTGTGTGTGTATAGTCTTTAATCAGCTACATGACTGTGTTTGTGTATAGTCTATAAGCAGCTACATGACTGTGTTTGTGTATAGTCTAGAAGCAGCTACATGACTGTGTGTATAGTCTAGAAGCAGCTACATGACTGTGTTTGTGTGTGTGTGTGTGTGTGTGTGTGTGTGTATAGTCTATAAGCAGCTACATGACTGAGTTTGTGTACAGTCTATAAGCAGCTACATGACTGTGTTTGTGTACAGTCTATAAGCAGCTACATGACTGTGTATATAGTCTATAAGCAGCTACATGACTGTGTTTGTGTATAGTCTAGAAGCAGCTACATGACTGTGTATAGTCTATAAGCAGCTACATGACTGTTTGTGTATAGTCTATAAGCAGCTACATGACTGTGTTTGTGTATAGTCTATAAGCAGCTACATGACTGTATGTGTGTAAAGGCTAAAAGCAGCTACATGACTATGTACTTGTGTAAAGTCTATAAGCAGCTACATGACTGTGTTTGTATAGTATATAAGCAGCTACATGACTGTGTGTGTGTATAGTCTTTAATCAGCTACATGACTGTGTTTGTGTATAGTCTATAAGCAGCTACATGACTGTTTGTATGTACAGTCTATAACCAGCTACATGATTGTGTGTGTATAGTCTATAAGCAGCTACTTGACTGTGTTTGTGTATAGTCTATAAGCAGCTACTTGACTGTGTTTTTGTATAGTCTATAAGCAGCTACATGACAGTGTGTGTTTATAGTCTATAAGCAGCTACATGACTGTGTGTTTATAGTCTATAAGCAGCTACATGACTGTGTGTATGTGTATAGTCTGTAAGCAGCTACACGCACTCAACGCTGTGTATCTCACTCAGTCATGACAGCATGGTAAAGAATGCAGAGTCCAAGGAACAACAGAGATATCACTTCAAACACACAGGCCGGAGTCTGAGATCCTTTCAGTGTATTGAATGATTAGAGATATGCTTTGATGGGCCACCTCAGCTATGCAGTCGCCCAGCTCAAAGGGAACTGTTGATATCTGGGGTGTGGCAGCCTGAATGAGAGGTGTGTGTGGGACATAGAGGGAGAATCACACAGAATGGACGGTGCTCAGTGTGCCACTGTTAGGCTAGATTTGACCCTAACTCAACAAGAACACTCCCTCTCATGAGAGTGAGACATATACTTATCCCCCCTTCTCTCTCTCTCTCTCTCGCTCTCTCTACCGGTCCTCTCTCTCTCTCTCTCTCTCTCTCTCTCTCTCGCTCTCGCTCTCGCTCTCTCTCTGCCAGTCCTCTCTCTCTCTCTCTCTCTCTCTCTCTCTGCCGGTCCTCTCTCTCGCTCTCTCTCTCTCTCTCTACCGGTCCTCTCACACTCTCTCTCTCTCTCTACCGGTCCTCTCACACTCTCTCTACCAGTCCTGTCTCTCTCTGTCTCTCTGTCTGTATCTGTCTCTCTCTCTCTTACATTGTTCACTTCTGTGAGAAGGTAGATGTGCTGATGAGCCGATAAGGAGAGGGGTAGGCAGCGCTTCAACCAACTTGTACAGCCAAGGTACAACCAAATACATACAACGTCAAGAAAGACAGGTACTCACAACTAAAAGCTGACTAGGCTAATTTAGTATAGGCTACTTAGCGGTTAAAAATGTGATGTGTTGGCCGTCAATGGCCTAAATCAGATTGGGAGAGATATGGGCCAGCCTCAGGTCCAGGCACCACAGACACACAGACAGGAAGGAGTAGAGTGAAGGTACAGGAGGCAGGTACAGGTAGGGCCTTACAGGAAGGAGTAGAGAGAATGGAGGGAAGAGAGAGAGAGGAGGGAGGAGGGAGAGAGGAGGAGGGAGGAGAGAGAGAGGAGGAGGGAGGAGGGAAGGAGAAGAGAGAGTGAAGGGAGGAGGGAGGGAGAGTGGAGGGAGGAGGAGGGAGGAGGGAAGGAGGAGAGAGAGTGGAGGGAGGAGAGAGAGGAGGAGGGAGGGAGGAGGAGGGATGGAGGAGGGAGGGAAGGGAGAGATGAGGGAGGAGGAAGGGAGGGGAGAGAGGAGGAGGGAGGAGGGAAGGAGGAGAGAGAGTGGAGGGAGGGAGGAGAGAGAGGAGGAGGGAGGGAAGGGAGAGATGAGGGAGGAGGGAGGGAGGGGAGAGAGGAGGGAGGAGGGAAGGAGGAGAGAGAGTGGAGGAAGGGAGGAGAGAGAGGAGGAGGGAGGGACGAGAGAGAGGAGGGAGGAGGGAGGGAAGGGAGAGGAGGAGGGAGGGAGGAGGGAGGGAAGGGAGAGAGGAGGGAGGGAGGGAGGAAAGAGAGGAGAGAAGAGGAGGGGGGAGGGGCAGCACAGGGGAACAGGAGAGTGGGTAAGTCAGGTACTGTGGATGGAGGATGAGAGTTTAGCATAAGGCAGGGGAGAGTGTAGATGTAGTAAACTAATATTGATTATACAGTGGGGAGAACAAGTATTTGATACACAGCAGATTTTGCAGGTTTTCCCACTTACAAAGCATGTAGAGGTCTGTAATTGTTATCATAGGTACTCTTCAACTGTGAGTGACGGAATCTAGAACAAAAATCCAGAAAATCACATTGTATGATTTTTAAGTAATTAATTTGCATTTTATTGCATGACATAAGTATTTGATACATCAGAAAAGCAGAACTTAATATTTGGTACAGAAACCTTTGTTTGTAATTACAGAGATCATACGTTTCCTGTAGTTCTTGACCAGGTTTGCACACACTGCAGCAGGGATTTTGGCCCACTCCTCCATACAGACCTTCTCCAGATCCTTCAGGTTTCGGGGCTGTCGCTGGGCAATACGGACTTTCAGCTCCCTCCAAAGATTTTCTATTGAGTTCAGGTCTGGAGACTGGCTAGGCCACTCCAGGACCTTGAGATGCTTCTTACGGAGCCACTCCTTAGTTGCCCTGGCTGTGTCTTTCAGGTCATTGTCATGCTGGAAGACCCAGCCACGACCCATCTTCAATGCTCTTACTGAGGGAAGGAGGCCAAGATCTCGCGATACATGGCCCCATCCATCCTCCCCTCAATACGGTGCAGTCGTCCTGTCCCCTTTGCAGAAAAGCATCCCCAAAGAATGATGTTTCCACCTCCATGCTTCACGGTTGGGATGGTGTTCTTGGGGTTGTACTCATCCTTCTTCTTCCTCCAAACACGGTGAGTGGAGTTTAGACCAAAAAGCTCTATTTTTGTCTCATCAGACCACATGACCTTCTCCCATTCCTCCTCTGGATCATCCAGATGGTCATTGGCAAACTTCAGACGGACCTGGACATGCGCTGGCTTGAGCAGGGGGACCTTGCGTGCGCTGCAGGATTTTAATCCATGACGGCGTAGTGTGTTACTAACGGTTTTCTTTGAGACTGTGGTCCCAGCTCTCTTCAGGTCATTGACCAGGTCCTGCCGTGTAGTTCTGGGCTGATCCCTCTCCTTCCTCATGATCATTGATTCCCCCACGAGGTGAGATCTTGCATGGTGCCCCAGACCGGGGGAGATTGACCGTCATCTTGAACTTCTTCCATTTTCTAATAATTGCGCCAACAGTTGTTGCCTTCTCACCAAGCTGCTTGCCTATTGTCCTGTAGCCCATCCCAGCCTTGTGCAGGTCTACAATTTTATCCCTGATGTCCTTACACAGCTCTCTGGTCTTGGCCATTGTGGAGAGGTTGGAGTCTGTTTGATTGAGTGTGTGGACAGGTGTCTTTTATACAGGTAACGAGTTCAAACAGGTGCAGTTAATACAGGTAATGAGTGGAGAACAGGAGGGCTTCTTAAAGAAAAACTAACAGGTCTGTGGGAGCCGGAATTCTTACTGGTTGGTAGGTGATCAAATACTTATGTCATGCAATAAAATGCAAATTAATTATTTAAAAATCATACAATGTGATTTTCTGGATTTTTGTTTTAGATTCCGTCTCTCACAGTTGAAGTGTACCTATGATAAAAATTACAGACCTCTACATGCTTTGTAAGTAGGAAAACCTGCAAAATCGGCAGTGTATCAAATACTTATTCTCCCCACTGTATATGTACATATTATATATACCTCACATGTGAACCATAATAAGACTAAGCAATTAGCCTATTAAAATGTGGATCTGACTATAGTAAAACCAGCAATCAAGTTTGCGTTTAGCTAACTAAGATCAAGAAATGGTCATGAGATATGAATATCAAAGCAAGTTTGTAAACTGAATGGATTCACATACAAGGCATAAAGCTTAAGTTACAAGACAATACTGACATTAACAAAACATCATTCTAGACATATAAATCCTATGGTCAATGTACAAGACAAAGCACAGACAAAGAGATGCCTGCTAGGCAAGAGGCCTAGAAACCTAGGAAAGTATAAAATATCATGCAACCGTTCTCCAATGGACTGGATAAGAGAGAGAACGACAGACCTCCGTTCCATTTATAACATCTGAAGGTGGAACCTTTTTCAATCAAATCCAAACCACCATTGACCAATCAATCGATACCAGGTTTATGGTAACCTGATCACCCAGCCCAGTCTCCTCATGGTGCCACAGCATCTAAAAGCTTGTGTGGAGGATGAGACCAATGGAAGTAGACAATTAACCCCCTTTGCATAGAGTTCACCCTGTACAGATACTGTAGGGTCCTGACTGAGGCCAGGTCTCTGACTCCCTCTAGGGAGTGGGATGGCCACAGTCAGGTCCTTACATTCACTAGGTTGGTGTTGGGTTTTGGGTGATCCCCAATTAGAGACAGCTGTCTTGAGTTGTCTCTAATTGGGGATTCTATTTATGTGCACTTCATGTCCACCTGCAGGTGGATCATTGTGTGTGTGTGTGTTGGATACGTAGTCTGTGTGCTACACAGTTCACGGTGCTCACCACTTTACATTTGTTGTTGTTGTTTTTCTTTCCGTGTGAGTATTAATACATCTGTTTGCTCTCACCTCTCGCTCTGCACCTCGTTCCCTCACCTGAGACCGTGACGGATACAAGTTACCACTGAGATCATACATCCATTTAGATGGCATACACAGTAGGTTGGTGGTACCGTAATTGGGGAGTGGAATGGTATCAAATGTGTTTGTGTTTGATCCCATTCCATGTGCTGCGCTCCAGCCATGATTATGGGCCGTCCTCACCTCAGCAGCCTCCACTGGTGGCATAAAAGTTCTCCTCATCATGCGTTTTGTTACCAAAGCCCCATATACTACCCACCACTGCGACCTGTATGCTCTCGTTGGCTGGCCCTCACTACATATTCGTCGCCAAACCCACTGGCTCCAGGTCATCTATAAGTCTTTGCTAGGTAAATCCCCGCCTTTTCTCAGCTCGCTGGTCACCATAGCAACACCCACCTGTAGCATGCGCTCCAGCAGGTATATCCCACTGGTCATCCCCAAAGCCAACACCTCCTTTGGCCGCCATTCCTTCCAGTTCTCTGCTGCCAATGACTGGAACGAATTGCAACAATCTACCATCTCCCTCAATAACTTTAAGCATCAGCTGTCAGAGCAGCTTAACGTTCACTGCACCTGTACACCGTTCATTGCACCTGTACATAATTGTAATTATTTTGCCACTATGGCCTATTTATTGCCCTACCTTCCTAATCTTACTACATTTACACACACTGTATATATATGTTCTATTATGTTATTGACTGTCCATTTGTTTATCCCATGTGTAACTGTGTTGTTTTTTTGTCGCACTGCTTTGCTTCGTCTTGGCCAGGTCGCAGTTGTAAATGAGAACTTGTTCTCAACTGGCCTACCTGGTTAAATAAAGGTCAAATAAAAATAAACCGTAATCCGTCCTCTGGATACTGTAACAGAGAGATACATTTTGAACCCTCAGAGGGGGAAGGACTGACTGGTCCTTGGGCATTGTCTTCTGTGTTTTGTTGAGCCATTTGCCATGCAGCCTAATGACAGAGAGCACGTACATGATGGACAAACCTACAGAGGGAGATAGGGAGGGGAGGAAGGCCAGCACAGAGGTAGAGGAGGAGGGGGGTGAGTCAGGGATAGTGGATGTAGGGTTAGAGTGGGAGGTATGCCAGGTAGGAGTGAGAGAGGGATGAGGGTAAGGGAGATAGAAGAGGGAAGGCAGGTCAGACAGGTTGTGGTGGAACGTGACTCCCTGCAGGTATAGTCAGGCTCAGGGCAGACAGAGCAGAAAGAAGTGTGGCGTGTTGACAGATCACTCCCTGTCTATTGACACGTCCTTCCTCCCCTGAGGCTCTATATGATGAGACCGTCTCACTGACTAGTCTGCACCATCACCATGACAACCCGTAGGGGAAGTCAACATCTCACTGATGTCATTGTGTGGGTGGCTGTTGGAAAGGTGTGCAACACAAGTGAATTAAAGTGCATTGATTTGTAAACAGGCCACCTTCCTGCACTACCTCACCCTTTTATGTCCCTGTGCCGCCACAGACCCCATTGCAACTAGAGTAGTGTTGGAAGCACTGTGGTTACGAATCAGCAAATTAGTGAGAATGCTAAATGTCTCTCGTTCTCATATCAGAAAGCTAATAAATATATGATTTCCCATTAGTTCCTCACATTCAAATGTAACTCTAAGCACATGTGTAACATTTAAAGAACAGAATAGTATTCCATCATAATTCCTGGTAGATTGGGACTTTGTTTACACAAGATACAACTGGGTTCCTTTAATCAGATGGGTCTCCTGTCTCTGATTGAGCATTGTGCCATTCTAGAAGGGGAATTGCAGAGGGAGTGTTGATTTGATATGTAGTCCTCTAATCTACATTTGACTTTATAGTAATTTAGTTGACACTTTTATACAGTTTCATACTTTTTTCGTTGCGTTGAGTTAAGGCCCGCTGGTGCCTGAAGGCAACGCATTCTGCTCTGCTAGAGCCATCAACATTTATCATATCATTTATTAACTAAGCCTGTCCTCTGATTCCAGAATATTCTGGTTTAGATGTATTTATTTTTTTGTTTGTTGTTTCTATCATTTATGGGGTGGTTTTAGCCAAGGAAGATGTACTTTGAGTGCCTGTTTCCCAGAACAAGATTAAACCTACTTGTTGGTTGTTGTGTTTCAGGGATGGAGAGAATATGGCTACTGGATGTTTCCTGGACTGGATCCTGTCTCAGCAGCAGCAGTGGAAGTTTGATTTAGGATCTGGCTATCATTAATATAATGTATTAATATCAGAATACAGCCCTTTGGACTACTGTGAGGAGTGTAGTCCTCAGCCCCTTCTGGACAGGTACTTTATGGGACACTTCACGTTTCCTCAGCCCCTTCTGGACAGGTACTTTATGGGACAGTCCACTTGTCATCCCATCCCCTCTGGAAAGGGACAATCCACTTTTACCACCAACACCCCCTGCCCCCATAACGTACATGGGACAGTCTCACATTTCTTCTGGAATAAGACATGGCACTCATCTACTCCAGTTCACCCAATGTGATTGCAACACAATGGCTTTTATTCTACTGCATATGTCTATAGGACTGTCTTTCTGTTTTAAACATGTAATGTTTGAGCTGCTGATGTACTTTTTGAACATGGTGCATGTACTTATATTTTCTAATTCACTATACTATACTTTTATTGAATCTTGAAGAAACAGGTCAGTTGAAGATTTCTGAGTCACTATTTCAACAACAGAAAATAAACCTGTATATTGAGACATGTTTACCTTCTCATCTAATCAAATGTGACAATGTTACAGTGCATTGCAGCACTTGACACTTGTCAGGTCGCCATTGTAAACAATGATGTGTCTCACCTGGATAATGAAATGTTAGATAGAACAAATAATACAATGTTCCTCGCTGTAACAACTGTGCCTCCGACCTCGACGGTGCCCCTCCCGCTCCGGCTCGCCGGTATACTACTAACCACCGGCATGAGTATGATGGCAGCCGCGCTCACGTGCCCACACCTGATTCCCGTCCCCTTATTCCACACTTGCACACACGGACACCGGCATCCACTCACATTATTACACACCCTTTATATGTTCCCCTGTGTGGTGAGTGTGGATGGTTGTTTCTGAGCTGCGTCTCGGTGAGATATTAAAAGCTAATATATATATCAACTTCGTTCTTTATTGTTCTCCTTTTTGTTCGACCTCCTCCTTTTTTGTGCTCACCACTCTCGCACCGTCACACTCGCTGGCAGTCACATTTTTAGCAATCCAGTTGACATCTCTATCCAAACAGTAAATGTTGACGTGTTAATTACTGCTGTCAGATGGTCTTATCTTCTCATCCATGGTAGATTTATAGATGTTGTGTTTGTCTATCTGTCTGGAGAGATAGAGAAGAGCAATGCTTTGGCAATGTAAACATATGTTTTGCATGCCAGTAAAGCCCTTAAATTGAACAGGATGGGCAGGGCCTAAAGACACACTAACTGCTAGACCAATAGGACGCTAGGACATCCTATTGGTCTAGCAGTTAGTGTGTTTTTAGGCCTTGTTCCCTGGCCTGTTGTGTGGTGGCTGTTACTATGTGGGGTGATGATGACATCAAAACAAGGCAGTCTGTCATGATTATTTGGATTATTAAAACAGGCAGATGCTCTACAGACTATCAGTAACATTTCAAATAACTATCTACTAACCCTAACCCTAACCTTAACCCTTATCCCAACCTTTATTCTAAACCTTAACTTAATCGTAACCTTAGCAAGGAGTTGTTCATCAACAGATAGTTTGTTAATACTATAACCATGTAGAGAATATACAGAGGGAAAATACAGACCATCTAAATAATGTGTGACCCAACAAATTTCCCCTTGGGGATTCAAAAGCATACACACTCTATTATTCTCCTGGTAGAACCTGCCATTTGAAGGTCAGGAAATACCAATAAGAGTCTTTACCCACTGTGTGAAAGAGTCTTAGGTCACATAGAGATTACCCTTTCACTGACCTTAACATAATATGGTTAAGACTGGTATTGTGTAGGAGGTTGGGTTACTACTACTGTTTAAAAATATATGTTTTAATCAAAATGTTAACTGTTAGGTTAAAGATCAAGATCTGAGTGTGTACAGTGTTCACAGAGAAGTGCTACATGTCACAATTGCACTCTCACTGTGGGCCAGCA
This sequence comes from Thymallus thymallus, assembly GCA_023634145.1. Lineage (NCBI taxonomy): Eukaryota > Metazoa > Chordata > Actinopteri > Salmoniformes > Salmonidae > Thymallus > Thymallus thymallus. The sequence goes on along the minus strand of CM042398.1, from coordinate 6,972,580 downwards.
CAGGGAAATGCCTGCTAGAACTTCCCTCCCCAAGGGTTATGACATCACAGAGACACAGAGAGACAGAGAGACAGAGAGACAGAGAGAGGTGAACTGATCTATCCACTCAACATCCTGTTCATCTCTCTGTCATCATATCTCCTCGTAACTCCGATTGACTAGAGATAAGAAAACTAATAAGCATGAATTATGACAGGTACTGTATCTTATTACATCTCTTGGAACTCATAAACCTTTCTCTGGTGACTTCCCATCTCTCACTGTCATCTTCAACAGTGGCTCAATAATGTTTGGCTTAGTGAACGATATGGACTCAATAATGTTTGGCTTAGTGAACGATATGGACACAGCAGGGGGGATGGGATATAGGGGGTGGGGGTAGTATGGGTAGGGCTTTTCAGAGGGGGTAGTGGTGCTGTTGGGGGGGGTAAGCAATTATTCCTCAAGAGGGCTTGTTTATTGTCTTACTCTGTGAGATAAAACAAAGCGAACTGAGCACGGCTCCATTGCACTGTGCTTTAGCCTTTTGTATATGCGCTTGACAGGTTTCTGACAAGTTCAAAGTGTTTCGAGGGATTTTATTAAGGAGGTGGATACCAGGGCGGAGGATGTTTTGGAAGTTGTGTGTTCATGACATCTTTATGGGCCTGCCCCACGGTCAACAACATTAGCATGTCCTCAATGCTCCTCCCTGCTGGCCTGCCTCCTTCCTTTTAATCCCCTTCCCCTCTTTGTGTTGTCTTCCTCACACACAACTCAGGGGGAAGAGTGACCTCTCTGCAACTCTCAATTCACTGCTCCTCCATAGGCCTGAATGGACCGCCGCAACAAAAGGTGACATCATTTTCTCAGGGTTTGATTGGCCCCTACAGTGCCACAGGATAACATCATGCCGCCGACCCCCCCCCCATTTGCTCTGGGATGCGGGGTTCCTGTGACAACAGTATTGGTTAGGTCCTGGTTCCATGGCTGTGGGCAGGACTTGGCAGTGAGTGCTAGGCTCTGTCGCAAATGGCATTCTACTCCCTGTTGAGTGCAGTACATTTGGCCAATGTGCCATTTGGGACATAGCCTTTTCTCCTTGGTTTGCATGCCGGACTATAACAACACTCACAGCCCAGTACACCATATCACCCTAACAACCCTCACAGCCCACTACACCCTACCACCCTAACAACCCTCACAGCCCACTAGACCATATCACTATAACAACCCTCACAGCCCACTACACCCTATCACCCTAACAACCCTCACAGCCCACTACACCCTATCACCCGAACAACCCTCACAGCCCACTACACCCTATCACCCTAACAACCCTCACAGCCCACTACACCATATCACTATAACAACCCTCACAGCCCACTACACCCTATCACCCTAACAACCCTCACAGCCCACTACACCCTATCACCCTAACAACCCTCACAGCCCACTACACCCTATCACCCTAACAACCCTCACAGCCCACTACACCATATCACTATAACAACCCTCACAGCCCACTACACCCTATCACCCTAACAACCCTCACAGCCCACTACACCCTATCACCCTAACAACCTTCACAGCCCACTACACCATATCACTATAACAACCCTCACAGCCCACTACACCATGTCACTATAGCAACCCTCACAGCCCAGTACACCATGTCACTATATCAACCCTCACAGCCTACTACACCATATCACTATAACAACCCTCACAGCCCACTACACCATGTCACTATAGCAACCCTCACAGACCAGTACACCATGTCACTATATCAACTCTCACAGCCTACTTCACCATATCACTATAACATCAGACACAGCCAAATGTCCATTTCCCTCTTCGAAGAACTTGTATTGAGGTGAGGTTGATGGTGAGGCCGGGAGCCAAACCTCACTAGTTCCAAATGTTCCCAGACTCTTCCTAGAATCCCTTCAGTCAGCTTGAAGGGAGCTCCAAACTCCAAACCATTTCCTCAAACGGGATCTGCATCCAAAAAGAAAAATGGCACAATTACCACTTGATCTTGGAATGGGCCCAGAGTGCTGGTTTAAGGGTTGTCATCGTATAAGAGGAAGTATAGTGATACAATGTAGCTCACTAGTCACTCTATCTGTCTCTGTCGCTATTTCTCTCTCTCGCTCTCTCTCTCACACACTCACACACACACACACAGACGCACACACACATACATACAGAGACGAAGACCAGGGATCTTTACTCAGTTTGAAGTATAAAATATAACATTTCAGCTCTTTCCTTTGGAAGATATATAGTAAATTTAAGGTATGCAAGAGTCATTATAGTGCAACAATCTTGGATGATTGATTCACACGATAGATTGTGTCTTTACTGCTATAGATGAATGTGTCTTTACTGCTATAGATGAATGTGTCTTTCCTGCTATAGATGAATGTGTCTTTACTGCTATAGATGAATGTGTATTTTATGTATTTTTATCCTTGATCATTGTTCCTGTGGCACTCACCCTCTCTGTCCCTTCACCTCTTTTATTTTCTTAATCGTCATCTTTCTCTTCCCCAAATGGCCCATACAGAACCCCCCCCCCCCCCTCTCTCTCTCCTCCACCCCTCTCCTTGGGGCACTCAACTCTTTCTCCTCATCTCCATCTTCTGTGGTATTCTCTCTCTCTCTCTCTCTCTCTCTCTCTCTCTCTCTCTCTCTCTCTCTCTCTCTCTCTCTCTCTCTCTCTCTCTCTCTCTCTCTCTCTCTCTCTCTCTCTCTCTCTCTCTCTCTCTCTCTCTCTCTCTGACTGTGGTGGTGCAGGGTGATTGAAGGTGGGCAGACCTCTGCTAACTTGGAGTAGCCTTCTCTAGGTATCTGTTACAGCTGGCAGGGTGAGGGTGCGTGGACGTGATGGGCGCATGACATACCGTATAGCTATACCACTGTGTCGGGACTGGAGAGAATCAGGGAAGCTACTTATTTCCTCCTGTTTTTGTATTTCCTTTCTTTGTTTGTGTTGGAACCCGTCACGAATGAGCAATTACCGTTTTAAAGCAATTTTTGTAGTCAATATCTGAATGATTGAAATACTTCACTTTAAATTGTTTAACTTGGGTCAAACGTAGCATTCCACAAGCTTTCCACAATAAGTTGGGTGAATTTTGGCCCATTCCTCCTGACAGAACTGGTGTAACTGACTCAGGTTTGTAGGCCTCCTTGCTCTCACACGCTTTTTCAGTTTTGCCCACAAATGTTCTTTAGGATTGAGGTCAGGGCTTTGTGATGGCCACTCCAATACCTTGACTTTGTTGTCCTTAAGCCATTTTGCCACAATTTTGGAAGTATGCTTGGTGTCATTGTCCATTTGGAAGACCCGTTTGCGACCAAGCTTTAACTTCATGACTATGCCTTGAGATGTTGCTTCAATATATCCACATAATTTTCCTTCCTCATGATGCCATCTATTTTGTGAAGTGCACCAGTCCCTCCTGCAGCAAAGCACCCCCACAACATGATGCTGCCACCCCGGTGCTTCATGGTTGGGATGGTGTTCTTCGGCTTGCAAGCCTCCCCCTTTTTCCTCCAAACATAACAATGGTCATTATGGCCAAACAGTTCTATTTTTGTTTCATCAGACCAGAGGACATTTCTCCAAAAAGTACGATCTTTGTCCCCATGTGCAGTTGCAAACCGTAGTCTGGCTTTTTTATGGCGGTTTTGAAGCAGTGGCTTCTTCCTTGCTGAGCGGCCTTTCAGGTTATGTTGATATAGGACTCATTTTACTGTGGATATAGATACTTTTACTGTTTCCTCCAGTATCTTCACAAAGTCTTTTGTTGTTCTCAGATTGATTTTTACTTTTCACACCAAAGTAAGTTCATCTCTAGGATACAGAACGTGTCTCCTTCCTGAGCGGTATGACGGCTGCATGGTCCCATGGTGTTTATACTTGCATACTATTGCTTGTACAGGCGTTTGGAAATTGCTCCCAAGGATGAAACAGACTTGTGGAGGTCTACAATTTTTTTGCTGAGGTCTTGACTGATTTCTTTTGATTTTCCCATGATGTCGATTAAAGAGGCACTGAGTTTGAAGGTAGGCCTTGAAATACATCCACAGGTACACCTCAAATTGACGCAAATGATGTCAATTAGCCTATCAGAAGCTTCCATTTTCTGGAATTTTCCAAGCTGTTTAAAGGCACAGTCAACTTAGTGTATGTAAACTTCTGACCCACTGGAATTGTGATATAGTGAATTATAAGTGAATTAATCTGTCTGTAAACAATTGTTGGAAGAATGACTTGTGTCATGCACAAAGTAGATGTCCTAACCGACTTGCCAAAACTATAGTTTGTTAACATGAAATCTTTGGAGTGGTTGAAAAATTAGTTTTAATGACTTCAACCTAAGTGTATGTAAACTTCCGACTTCAACTGTATAAAGTGACTAGATATAGGATATAGAATGACTAGATAAAGAGTGACTAGATATAGAGTGACTAGATTTCGAGCGACTAGATATAGTGACTAGATATAGTGACTAGATATAGAGTGACTAGATATAAAGTGACTAGATATAGAGTGACTAGATATAGAGTGACTAGATATCTAGTGACTAGATATATAGTGACTAGATATAAAGTGAATAGATATCGAGTGACTACATATAAAATGACTGGATATAAAGTGACTAGATATAGAGTGACTAGATATAGAGTGACTAGATATAGTGACTAGATATTGAGTGATTAGATATAGAGTGACTAGATATAGTGACTAGATATAGTGACTAGATATTGAGTGATTAGATATAAAGTGACTAGATATAAAGTGACTAGATATAGAGTGACTAGATATAGAGTGATTAGATATAGAGTGACTATATATAGAGTGATTAGATATAGAGTGACTAGATATAGAGTGACTAGATTTAAAGTGACTAGATATAGAATGACTAGATATTGAGTGACTAGATATAGAGTGACTAGATATAAAGTGACTAGATATAGACTGACTAGATATAGACTGACTAGATATAGAGTGACTAGATATAAAGTGACTAGATAAAGAGTGACTAGATTTAAAGTGACTAGATATAGAGTGACTAGATATAGAGTGACTAGATATAGAGTGATTAGATATAGAGTGACTAGATATAAAGTAGCTAGATATAGAGTGACTAGATATAGAGTGACTAGATTTAAAGTGACTAGATATAGAATGACTAGATATTGAGTGACTAGATATAGAGTGACTAGATATAAAGTGACTAGATATAGTGACTAGATATAGAGTGACTAGATATAGAGTGACTAGATATAGAGTGACTAGATATAGAGTGACTAGATATAGAGTGATTAGATATAGAGTGACTAGATATAGAGTGACTAGATATAGAGTGACTAGATATAAAGTGACTAGATATAGAATGACTAGATATTGAGTGACTAGATTTAAATTGACTAGATATAGAGTGACTTGATATGAAATGTCCCTTACTGATGATTTTCTTGATTTGATTTGATTTATTGATGGTGACATCTCTGAGAGAATGTCTGGGGGGACACAGATGAGCCCGTTTCATGGCAAACCTTACCACCTCTCCATTTCTCCTCCCCTCTCTCTGTTTCCCTATTTTCTCTTCCTCTCTCCCCCTTTCCTAATCCCTATTGAGTTGGGGTGAGAGAGGATGGAGGAGAGGCAGGAGGAGGGATGCAGTGAACAGGCCAAGGGCCTCGACTGACATCCTTGGGAATCTGCACATCCATTCAGGGGCAATTATCACTGTCAATACAGGGAGTAGTGGGGAGGGGGAGGGGGGAGGGCGGGGTGGGTGGGAGACAGAGGTGGTGGAGCAGCCAAGATGGAAACCAAACCATGAAGTGCCCAAGCATCCAATAGTTGGGGACTGGAGAGAGAGAGAGAGAGAGTATGTGGAGGGAAAAAGCATGATGAGAAAGGAAGAAAGTGAAATAGTTAATTTTTCATATCTGACAAGTACAGACAACTATATGCCTGAAAAATGACCTTTATGAGCGAGTCTAGCAGAACTCACATGTTTAAAACGAGTGTTTCCTTTCTGTCTGGTTTCTGGAGAAGTGATCATGTGAAAAATATTTTTAAGGCAAGTTAAAATAGACAGTGATATTGACAGACTCCTAGCCAAGACACACACTTAGGTTCAGGTCATGTTGCTCTGAGCTTAGCCTTAGAGACTGTTGGGCCTATTTCAGGCTGTGAGGGTTTAGCTGTGGTTAGACCTTACTCCCAATAAGGGGAGTGGTAGGACCACAGCCGAGCCCTCACACCCTAACTAGGGGAAGTAATGATCCTCAATCAGAGACAGCTGTACAGGGTTGTCTCTGATTGGGGATTGTATTTAGGCACCTCACACATCCACCTGTGTGTGGGTCATTAATTCAACAGTCACAGTACAGTAAGTGTGTTTCCATTTGTTGTGATTGCTTCGTTGGTTTTTGTTGGTATAGTTCGTACATTAGAGTTTCATTTAAATAAACCATGTCGAACTATCGCTGCGCTGCTCCTTGGTCTCTCTCTACACCCACTCGTGACAGAATGACCCACCACAACGAGACCAAGAGGCGCAATGGAAAGAAAAATTGACGGGCAAAAGAAGCAAGGGTACAGCCTGGAGCCCAGAAACCCCAAACAGTTTTTTTGGGGGGGCTATGGGGGTGGTCGGGGGTTGACGGGGAAGAGCCCCGGCCACTGCACTCGTGGGGCATCCAGGAGGAGCCCCTACAGCCATGGCAGCAGAGGTACGGAGAGGAGTCGAAGGAAGACAACGACTATGTGCCTTTGTTCCCTCACTCGTGGGGGCTCCCGGAGGAGTCCTCACAGGAAGGGGATTGGCGATGGAGAGAGGAAGATCGGGGAAGTCGCAGCGCTCCAACGCCAGTTCCCAACCCGGTGCCTCCAGCGCCGGCCCAGAGTCAGGTACGGTCCGTGCCTGCTCCGCGCACCACACCATCGGTGCGCACTCACAGCCCGGCACGGTCCATGCCAACTTCACGCACCACACCATCGTGCGCAGCCAGAGCCCGGAGAGGCAGAAGGAAGGGGATCGTACACCACTTCGTCTACCCACGATCCATGATCGAGAGAAACCCGAGGGGTTCTATGAACAACCTAAGGAGGAACAGAGGAGGTGGTGGAGAGCCTGGGTTGCTCTTCCTCTTGAGACGCATTGGGACCCGTTTCTACAAGAGATAGAGAAGGAGGAGGACTTCGAACGACTAGCACTCGTGAATAGGCTGATGGATAGACGGGAGCGGGCTTATAATATAAAACAGGTCCGCAGCCCGCAGCCTCCAGTGAAGGTCCGCAGCCCGGAGCCTACAGTGAAGGTCTGTAGCCCGGAACCTCCAGCAAAGGTCCGCAGCCCGGAACATCCAGCAAAGGTCCGCAGCCCGGAGCCTACAGCGAAGGTCCACAGCCCGGAGCCTCCAGCGAAGGTCCGCAGCCCGGAACACCTACCAGTGCCCAGTCCGGGGCCGGCCGTCTGCTTCATTCCAGCAGTCCGCTCCACCGGTGATCAGTCCGGGGCCGGCCATCTGCTTCACTACAGTGCCAGAGCAGTCCGCTTCACCGTTGCCCAGTCCGGGGTCGGTCGTCTGCTTCACTCCAGTGCCAGAGCAGTCCGCTCCACCGGTGCCCAGTCCGGTCGTTTGTACCGCTCCAGGGTCGGGGGCTCCCACACCAGGGTCCAGACAGGACTTGGTGCTTCGTGGGAGTACTGAGGGGGAAATCACCGCGCTGGGGTCCGGACCGGACCGGACCGGGCATGCAACGGTGAGGTAGGAAGGGAGCAGCCTTCACTGCCTACGTCACGTCCGAGGCCGGGGCCGGAGCCTCCTCCAGCAACCGCCCCAGTCCTCAGCCCTTTCCCCCCTAGTATTGTGTATAATTGTTTTGGGAGAGGGGGGATTATTTGCGGTCGGGAGTCCGCAGCTTAGCGGGGGGGGGGGTACTGTGAGGGTTAGGCTGTGGTTAGACCTTACTCCCAATAAGGGGAGTGGTAGGACCACAGCCGAGCCCTCACACCCTAACTAGGGGAAGTAATTATTCTCAATCAGAGACAGCTGTACAGGGTTGTCTCTGATTGGGGATAGTATTTAGGCACCCCACACATCCACCTGTGTCTGGGTCATTAATTCAACAGTCACAGTACAGTAAGTGTGTTTCCATTTGTTGTGATTGCTTTCTTGGTTTTTGTTGGTATAGTTCGTACATTTGAGTTTCATTTAAATAAACCATGTCAAACTATCGCTGCGCTGCTCCTTGGTCTCTCTCTACACCCACTCAGTAGAGTCCGGTAACTCTAGAGGGGGAGGGGTTTGCCTCCTTATCAACAACAAACGGTGTGCTAACTTTTTTTGGAATACCTGATGGTCAAATGCTGATCCTTCTACCTCCCATGGGAGTTTTCAGCTGTTATGGTGACTGTTGTATACATTCCACCTCAGGACAAGAAAGATAACAAGCGCTGATAGGAATATTTTCAGAGACTCTGCCTATAACATCAACGAGCTAACCACCTCTGTCACCGACTTCATAAGGAAATGCATCGGCGACGTTGTCCCCACAGTGAAGGTTTGCTGCTTCCCCAATCAAAAGCCCTCGATTAACATAGTTTGGCACCAAGCTAAAGGACAGGGCTATTGCACACGGGGCTATCACAGACAACCCTATGGCTACGCTAAGGACAGAAACACGTACAAGAAGTCCCGCTACGACCTCCGCAGAGTAATCAAACAATCAGAATAACAAAATAGGAATAAAGTGGAATCATACTACACAGTCTCTGCCGCCCGCCGCATGTGGCATGGGCTACAGTCCATCACGGTTTACAAAGGAAGACCCAGCGTGATCTGGTCAACGATGTCGCTCTTTCAGACGAACTCAATGCATTTTCTGCACGCTTCGACACTAACAACACCGCACTGTGCATGAGGAACCCCACTGAGCCAGAGTACTGGGTGATCTCGCTCTCCGAGGCCACCGTGAGTAAGGTCGTTAATAAGGTCAACACTTGCAAGGCCGCGGGGCCGTACGATATTCCAGGGCGTGTTCTCAGATCATTCGCAGATCAGCTGGCAGGCATAATTTTCAACCTCTCCTTGTCCTAGTACCATCTACCATCATTCCTGTTCCCAAGAACTCTAAGGCTTCATGCCGCAATGACTAACGCCCTGTAGCACTCACATCTGTAATCATGAAGTGCTTTGAAAAGCTGGTTATGGCACACATCAACTCCATCATCCCAGACACCCTAGACCTACTCCAATTTGCATACCACCCCAACAGATCCATAGATGACGCAGTCTCAATTGCACTCCACACTGCCCTCACCCACCTATATAAGAGGAATACGTATGTGATAATGCTGTTGATTAACTATAGCTCAGCGTTCAACACCATTGTCGTCACCAAGCTTAGGACCCTGAGAATGAATACCTCCCTCTGCAACTGGATCCTGGACTACCTGGCGGGCCGACCCCAGGAGGTGAGGGTAGGCAACATCACCTCTGCCACACTGACCCTCAACACGAAGGCCCCCCTCCTGTTCTCCCTGTGGCCACGCACGACTCCATCAAGTTTAATGATGGCACGACGGTGGTAAGCCTGATCACCGGCGACGATGAGACTACAAAGAGGAGGTCAGTGACCTGGCAGTGTGGTGCAGGACAACAACCTCTCCCTCAACATCAGTAGGACCAAGGAGCTGATTGTTGACTACAGGAAACGGTGGGTGAAAACACCCCCATCCACGTCTATGGGCTGCAGTGGAGCGGATCGAGAGCTTCAAGTTCCTAAGTGTTCAAATCACTAAGGACAGGTTCTTATCCCCCTCAGGAAGTTGAAAAGGTTTGGCATTGGCCCTCAAATCCTCAAAACGTTCTACAGCTGCACCATTGAGAGCATCTTGACTGGCTCGATCAATGTTTGGTATGGCAACAGTACCACCATCGATCGCATGGCGATACAGAGGGTGGTACGGACAAACCAGTACATCACTGGGGAAGAACTCTCTGCCATTCAGGACCTCTATATCAGGAGTCTCGGAAAATCGTTAAAGACTCCAACCACCCAAGCCATAGACTATTCTCTCTGCTTCCCCACGGCAAGCGGTACCGGTGCATCAAGTCTGACACCAATAGGCTGCTGAACAGCTTCTATCCCCAAGCCAAAAATACCTATCAAAATGGCTACATGGATATCTGAGTTGACCCTAGTATTTTACTTTTGCTCTACACACTCACGCACACTCCAACACACACATAACACGCACACACTTACACTAACTCTACACACACAAACACACACACACTGACTCACATCCCATAATCGTTTACACTTCTGCTACTCTGTTTATCATATATCCTGATGCCTAGTCACCTTACACATATAAAAATATACCTCTATCACTCACAATGTAAATATAGTATTGGAACTGATCCTATATATATACCTCTATCACTCCAGTATCCCTGCACATTGTAAATATAGTATTGGAACTGATCCTATATATATACCTCTATCACTCCAGTATCCCTGCACATTGTAAATATAGTATTGGAACTGATCCTATATATATATACCTCTATCACTCCAGTATCCCTGCACATTGTAAATAAAGTATTGGAACTGATCCTATATATATGTCTATATCACTCCAGTATCCCTGCTCATTGTAAATATAGTATTGGAACTGACCCTGTATATATATACCTCTATCACTCCAGTATCCCTGCACATTGTAAATATAGTACTGGAACTGATCCTATATATATTCCTCTATCACTCCAGTATCCCTGCACATTCTAAATATTGTATTGGAACTGATCCTATATATCTACCTCATTTTGTGGGCAGTGTGCACATAAACTGTCTTCTCTTGAGATCCGGGTCTGCCTATGGCATAGTCTGTACATAGTCAAAGCTTTCCTTAAGTTTGGGTCAGTCACATTGATCAGGTATTCTGCCACTGTGTACTCTCTGTTTACGGCCAAATAGCATTCTAGTTTGCTCAGTTTTTTTGTAAATGTGTCAAGTAGTTATGTTTTTGTGTTCTCATGATTTGGTTGGGTCTAATTGTGTTGCTGTCTTGGGGCTCTGTGGGGTCTGTTTGTGTTTGTGAACAAAGCCCCAGGACCAGCTTGCTTAGGGGACTCTTCTCCAGGAAGAGTAGAAGGCCCTTCTTGTCTTGTCTCTCAGATCGTTCACAGCTTTGTGGAAGTTACCTGTGGCGTTGATGTTTAGGCCAAGGTATGAATCGTTTTTTATGTGCTCTAGGGCAACGGTGTCTAGATGGAATTTGTATTTGTGGTCCTGGCAACTGGACCTTTTTTGGAGCCCAGCGAAATGAAAATGACAGAATCTAGACAGAAGATCTAGGAGCTGCTGTAGGCCATACTTGGTTGGTAACAGAAGCACCAGATCATCTGCAAACAGTAGACATTTGACTTCAGATTCTAGTAGGGTGAGTCCGGGTGCCGCAGACTGTTCTAGTGCCCTCGCCAATTCGTTGATATATATGTTGAAGAGTATGGGGCTTAAGCTGCATCCCTGTCTCACCCCACGGCCCTGTGGAAAGAAATGTATGTTTTTTTTGCCAATTTTAACCGCACACTTGTTGGTTGTGTACATGGATTTTATAATGTCATATGTTTTTCCCCCAACACCACTTTCCATCAATTTGTATAGCAGACCCTCATGCCAAATTGAGTCAAAGGCTTTTTTGAAATCAACAAAGCATGAGAAGACTTTGCCTTTGTTTTGGTTTGTTTGTTTGTCAATTATGGTGTGCAGGGTGAATACGTGGTCTGTCGTACGGTAATTTGGTAAAAAGCCAATTTGACATTTGCTCAGTACATTGTTTTCACTGAGTAAATGAACTAGTCTGCTGTTAATGATAATGCAGAGGATTTTCCCAAGGTTGCTGTTGACACATATCCCACGGTAGTTATTGGGGTCAAATTTGTCTCCACTTTTGTGGATTGGGGTGATCAGTCCTTGGTTCCAAATATTGGGGAAGATGCCAGAGACACAGATTATGTTAAAGAGTCTAAGTACAGCCAATTAGATGTTGTTGACTGTATATATTATAATTTCATTCTAAAACACAGGCCTTTTTGGGTTGGAGGGTTTTTATTTTGCCCTGTAGTTCATTTAAGGTAATTGGATAATCCAGTGGGTTCTGGTAGTCTTTAATAGTTGATTCTAAGATTTGTATTTGATCATGTATATGTTTTTGCAGTTTGTTCTTTGTTATAGAGCCAAAAAGATTGGAGAAGTGGTTTACCCATACATCTCCATTTTGGATAGATAACTCTTCGTGTTGTTGTTTGTTTAGTGTTTTCCAATTTTCCCAGAAGTGGTTAGAGTCTATGGATTCTTCAAATACATTGAGCTGATTTCTGACGTGCTGTTTCTTCTTTTTCTGTAGTGTATTTCTGTATTGTTTTAGTGATTTACCACAGTGAAGGCGTGGGCTCAGGTTTTCTGTGTCTCTATGTTTTTGGTTGGATAGGTTTCTCAATTTCTTTCTTAGGTTTTTGCATTCTTCATCAAACCATTTGTCATTGTTGGTACTTTTCTTTGGTTTTCTGTTTGACTTTTTTAGATCTGATAGGGAAGCTGAAAGGTCAAATATACTGTTTAGATTTTCTACTGCCAAGTTTACACCTTCACTATTACAGTGGAACGTTTTGTCAAGGAAGTTGACTAAAAGGGATTGAATTGGTTGTTGCCTAGTTGGTTTCCACACTACATTCCTTCCATCTATAGCATTTTTTATATTACTCAGTTCCTTTGGCTTTGATGCCTCATGATTGAGTATTGCTCTGTTCAAGTAGAGTGTGATTTTGCTGTGATCTGATAGGGGTGTCAGTGGGCTGACTGTGAACGCTCTGAGAGACTCTGGGTTGAAGTCAATGATTAAGCAGTCTACAGTACTACTGCCAAGAGATGAACTATAGGTGTACCTACCATAGGAGTCCCCACGAAGCCTACCATTGACTATGCACATACCCAGCGTCCGATAGAGCTGCAGGAGTTGTGACCCGTTTTTGTTGGTTATGTTGTCGTAGTTGTGTCTAGGGGGGGCAGGTGTTTGTCCCCCTGTGTCACGACGGGGCGCATACACAGCCCAAGGTCTGTCACGGTTGGGTGCAGCGAGAGACGCAGCGCAGGGATTGTAGTTCGACATTTCTTTATTATACTATGTATAACTTTTATATATCATACTATGTATAACATAACTCAAAATACGAACTACCACACACAAAACAAACACGATGCAACAATCGTGGAAAAAACGTAGCACACTTACTTTACCCGTGACTTGCGAAATATAATGACCCACACCCCGGAGTGGAACATATAAACCTAAGTAGGATCCCTAATTAGAGACGATACACTGCAGCTGCCTCTAATTAGGGATCCAACACAAACCACCACCAGAAACAGAAAGAATAGACCTGTCAGACTCTGACCATGGCTACATAGAGAAGCAAATAGGCTTCTCTATGGCCAGAGCCTGACACCCTGTGTGCTGAGAGTGTCAGGTTCTTGTCCTGTTCTAGCATTTAGGTCGCCACAGACTAGTACATTCCCTGGGCCTTTACATGATTGATTTCCCCCTACAGGATGGAGAAGCTGTCTTCATTAAAGTATGGGGATTCTAGTGGGGGGATATAGGTAGCACACAGGAGGACATTTTTCTCTGTAAAGATCCTTTTGAATTGCTAGCCAAATGTAAAATGTTCCTGTTTTGATTAATTTAATAGAGTTAGGTCTGCTCTATACCAAATTAGCATAACCCCTGAGTCTCTTCCCTGTTTCACACCTGGTAGTTTGGTGGATGGGACTACCAGCTCTCTGTAACCTAGAGGGCAACCATTGGGTCCATCACCTTTATACAATTTTTTTTTTTTTTTTACCTTTATTTTACTAGGCAAGTCAGTTAAGAACATATTCTTATTTTCAATGACGGCCTAGGAACAGTGGGTTAACTGCCTTGTTCAGGGGCAGAACGACAGATTTTTACCTTGTCAGCTCGGGGATTTGATCCAGCAACCTTTCGGTTATGGGTACATGCTATTGTATAGGTGGACCTGGTCGTAAAGGCTGTTCAAGTCCAGGGTGGAGTCGTGGGCCAGGTAAACATTTGGTTTTGAGGCACAATCACAGGAAATACTTGCGTTTACCCGCTGTATGGTAGCAGGGTGGAAGTATTTTCGTGGTAGCAAGGTGGAGATAACTACTTGTGCGTTGGGGAAAGTAGAAAAAGCTTTTTCAATCACTCTCTTGAGTGCTGTTGCCACCCTTTCCTGCTGGGCTCTCAGGTCATTTGTGCCTGTGTGTATTATTATGTGGCTGGGTGACCCTATTTGGTCCTCAGACAGAAGGTCTAGGGCGTGTTGGGTGTTTGGACACCAGAGTTTAGAAACTGTGTTTGGGTAATAAAAATAATTATTGTATATATCTCCCTGTGTCTTGTGTTTGTCCTCAGTGGATGTGTGGGCGTTGTCAAGAGGGCTATCAGGGGAGCTGACGGGGGGTGCTCAGAAGGGTTGGGATCCCCTGGGCTTGGGGTTCTTCATTTGTCTGTGATGTCGAGGCCATGGTCGGGGTCTAGGGTGTACTGATCTGCTGTGGTGTCGAGACTTTGGTCAGGATCTGAGGTGGGCTGTTCTGCTGGCATCTCTGCGGGGGTGGCCACCTCTCTAATGGGTTGTTCTCTGTCACCCGTCATCGTTCTCATCTTCTCCTCCAGGAGTCTGATCCTCTCCTCCAGGAGTCTGATCCTCTCCTCCAGGAGTCTGATCCTCTCCTCTAGTGCTCTGTTCATCTCTCTCTCTCTCTCTCTCTCTCTCTCTCTCTCTCTCTCTCTCTCTCTCTCTCTCTCTCTCTCTGTCTCTGTCTCTGTCTCTGTCTCTGTCTCTGTCTCTGTCTCTGTCTCTGTCTCTGTGTCTCTCTTTCTGACGGTGGGAGTTTTTTCCTTCTCAATGAATGATGGGTCTGCCTGCACATCCTTCTCTGCAGCCCCTATGGTCTTGAAGGTATGTAAACAACATGTTTCCATAGTTACTGCCAGGGCCCATCCTACTATTGGTTGTGTATAACCTACTACTGCACCTGACCTGATGCAACAATTACCTGGAGACCAACAAGCAGCTATAGGAATTGTGAATTTATTGAAGTAAGACGTACATGCAAGCACGTACACATGTACACACACTCACACACATACCACAGTTCAAAAGTCTCTCTGCAGCTGGGTAGCAGAGCTAATGGTGTCTATGTTTTAACGTATGACAGGGGACGTCTATAGGTCTCATATGAATTGGGTTAAAAGCGGAAGTCAAATTTCGGTTGGAACTTGTGTGCAATTGAACAATAAAGTGATCTTAATCTATGAAGGTTTGTCTCTGTTGTTTATTTCATACTGTGGGGCACATTGCTACTGTACAGTCGTGGCCAAAAGTTTTTTTGAATGACACAAGTATTGGTCTCCACAAAGTTTGCTGCCTCAGTGTTGATGATGGCAATTTGAATATACTCCATAATGTCATGAAGAGTGATCAGATGAATTGCAATTAATTGCAAAGTCCCTTTTTGCCATGAAAATTAACTTAACATGTCCACTGCATTTCAGCCCTGCCACAAAAGGACCAGATTGCCATCAAGTCAGTGATTGTGTCGATAACACAGGTGAGAGTGTTGACGAGGACAAGGCTGGAGATCACTCTGTCATGCTGATTGAGTCAGAATAACAGACTGAAAGCTTTAAAAGGAGGGTGGTGCTTGAAATCATTGTTCTTCCTCTGTCAACCATGGTTACCTGCAAGGAAACATGTGCCGTCATCATTGCTTTGCACAAAAAGGGCTTCACAGGCAAGGATATTGCTGCTGGTAAGATTGCACCTAAATCAACCATTTAACGGATCATCAAGAACTTCAAGGAGAGAGGTTCAATTGTTGTGAAGAAGGCATCAGGGCGCCCAAGAAAGTCCAGCAAGCGCCAGGACCATCTCCTAAAGTTGATTCAGCTGCGGGATCGGGGCACCACCAGTGCAGAGCTTGCTCAGGAATGGCAGCAGGCAGGTGTGAGTGCATCTGCACGCACAGTGAGGCGAAGACTTTTGGAGGATGGCCTGGTGTCAAGAAGGGCAGCAAAGAAGCCACTTCTCTCCAGGAAAAACATCAGGGACAGACTGATATTCTGCAAAAGGACTGCTGAGGACTGGGGTAGAGTCATTTTCTCTGATGAATCCCCTTTCCGATTGTTTGGGCCATCCGAAAAACACCTTGTCCGGAGAAGACAAGGTGAGCGCTACCATCAGTCCTGTGTCATGCCAACAGTAAAGCATCCTCAGACCATTCATGTGTGGGGTTTCTTCTCAGCCAAGGGAGTGGGCTCACTCACAATTTTGCCTAAGAACACAGCCATGAATAAAGAATGGTACCAACACATCCTCTGAGAGCAACTTCTCCCAACCATCCAAGAACAGTTTGGTGACGACCAATGCCTTTTCCAGCATGATGGAGCACCTTGCCATAAGGCAAAAGTGATAACTAAGTGGCTCGGGGAACAAAACATCAACATTTTGGGTCAATGGCCAGGAAACTCCCCAGACCTTAATCCCATTGAGAACTTGTGGTCGATCCTTAAGAGGAGGGTGGACAAACAAAAACCCACAACTTCTGACAAACTCCAAGCATAGATTATGCAAGAATGGCCTGCCATCAGTCAGGATGTGGCCCAGAAGTTAATTGACAGCATGCCAGGGCGGATTGCAGAGGTCTTGAAAAAGAAGGTTCAACACTGCAAATATTGACTCTTTGCATAAACTGAATGTCATTGTCAATGAAAGCCTTTGACACTTATGGAATACTTGTAATTATACTTCAGTGTTACCATAGTAACTACTGACATAAAGATCTAAGTACACTGAAGCGGCAAACTTTGTGGAGACCAATACTTGTGTCATTCTCAAAACTTTTGGCCACAACTGTACAGTATGATTACACAGGGGCATAGCTAGCTGATGCTATCATGGTTTTGTGTTCAGACATACCGTACATACATGCTTTGCTTTAAACTGGTTGTATGGCCCGTTTATAGGGGTAAATAAATGCCAACGAACGACAACTATCCGTCATTTCACACATGTATGCAGGCAAACGCGCACACACAAACACACACACACCGCACACACACACACACACACACACACACACACAAACACACACACACACCGTACACTCTAACCAGGGGAGTTCTCTGTCCTCTGGCCAGGGAATCGGCTAACCTCTTTACCCGATCAGTTAGATTTTTACATACAGCATTTGAATTTGGTTGGCTGATGTGCCGAGATGGCAGAGGGGTGAGGAACAGGAGAGACCTGACAGAGCTATCACTTACAGAAAAAACACGATTTCACATGTGGAAAATCACATGATTTCACATGAAATGTCACGTGAAATCATGTGAAAATGTGTTTTTGGAACACTTCACATGTGATCACGTCACATATTTGCATATGTGTGTGTGTGCCCTGTTTACATAGCCAGTCTTACACCTCTCATTTGATTGAGCTGTTTTGCCCCAATTTCACACGTACAGGGAGAGAAGCAGACACTAACCATGTTTGCACACACACACACACACACACACATGCACACACACACACACACACACACACACACACACACACACACACACACACACACACACACACACACACACACGTGTTTGCACAGAGTCAAGGCCTTTCAAAGCTCACTGGAGAAAATCGAATGTTTCCACACCTTTCCCAGCTACCTAGTTAGAGACTACTGTGCATATGCCAATGTGTTTGTTTGTGCGTTGGTGGTAGGCCTAAGAGAATGTAAAATTGGTAGACTAGAAATGGATGTTCATCTCAATATCCTGAAACTCTAGGACACCACCAATGCCTGAATGTTAATGTTACAATTCGATAACTCAGACAGTTAACTTATTAATTTGCCTTTGTATCCAGGGATATGTATGTCACATTTGCCCGTTGGGCCTACATTGACACAATCAACTGGTTAATTTCACAACAAATACTGAACTGTATTCTGATTGTCAGATGTTTATATCTGCTGATTTGTATTCAACATTTGAGTCCATGAATAATTTTCAATTAGGAACATAAAAGACCACTACTACAACAAATATCATTTCAACTACACTACCAGTCAATATTAATATTCATGTTGGTGACTATGATAGCCAAGATCATGGGCGAAGATCATGCATTCCAGGGGGGGGGAAATCAGAAGCTTTACTGACAGAATTAGACAAGCTCTGTTATCCCTGAACAAAGCCTGATTTAAATAACACTGACTCAGGGATTTTTACCCTCCTCTGTTGTGTGTTCAAAGGAAGCTTTGTCTTCAAGAACAACCTACATGAAATTTAGTCCAGAAAGTTGATGGTGTCTGATAGTTTCCTCCGGGTGTTTTTTAGTCGTAAAATGTTCATTGTTATTCTTGTGATTTTTTTTCCTCTTCTGTTTGTTGTGTAGTAAATATTTCAGTTTTTTAAATTTTTTACCATCATTTTTTATCTGTATAAATAAAGCTTGATTTGATCTATCTGGATCTTTTACTCCCTTTGGTACTTCAGTCGTCTCTGTACGGCTTGGAAATCCGACATGTGCTGCATGGCTGATAATGAACTCACAGGCTCCATCCAATCCGTATCGCTGAAGCTCAGCGCTACGGCACAATTTAAATGTAACACTCACGATTGAGCCAACATATGCAGCGTTTACCGTGAATGCAATCTCCGTGAACACAGGAACATTGTCTTTAAATTTCAATCGAGCTATAGAGCTGAACTGAAACAGATCACTGTTTTAGAGTATGTTGATCAAATTGTTGGAATGAGCAGCTGAAAATGTATGTCTGGTCATACAGGCTGTTATAATGATAGGTAATCAGAGGCAATGACGAGCTGATAAGGACAAATGAACATCAGTCGCATCGGAGCAAAGTTTACAAACATCTGTTTCTTACAAACAGGCTTACTCAGGCCGGAATTCAATCCAAGGCCCGTTGTTGACATTTAAAGGTAATTTCCGATTGAGCCGACATCTGCAGTGTTTACAGTGAATGTAATCTCTGTGAACGGCGGAAACATTACCTGTAAAAGGTGCATTGTCGACAGCACTATAACGTTCCTTGGATTGAGTCCTGGACTCAGACATCTCCATCACTATTGGGACATCAGGGCACAAGGCCTCAATCTAGTCCATTTACATGATTATGTGAATCAACTCACAAGTAAGAATTTTGAAGTTTATACTTTTACATCAGGACTTCTAATGTAATTTTTGTAACATTTTACCGGAGGTTCTAGGCTATTCTTAGCAGTCTTTGTGGAATAAAGTCAGTAGATTTTTTGGTTAACACATTCCATTCTAGGGAGGTCTCAGACATTCTGAAATGTGGTTCTTGTCATTTGACTGTAAGGCTGATTTTAGGATGCCTATTTATTATATTTTTTTTATCATTCTAAATGACCACAGTGGTCTCAGACTTGACTTACCAGAGGGTGGCTATATTGCCTTAATGATCATACAGCAGTATAACTGCATGATGGGCAGTAGAACATGCATCCAAGGTAAACCTTTTTAAGATACAAGTGGAATGAAACGAGGTGACCTACCGGTTCTCTTAAAAACACTGAAAATATATTTTTCAAAACCAGGGGGACCATGGGAATATTAAAATAATTTGCCTGAGGGCTATTTTGGATTCCGATTCTATGGATACTCTATGGATACCCAGTGCTAGCCAGGGACACACATCTAAATATCAAATTGTAATCTGTCTCAACTATGACACTTTCATGAACTGGAAACGTATTATATTATGATTCATTTCGTGGACTTCTCTCCATTTAAAGTTAGCTCTGAGTAGTGGCTCTGTTGCCGTTTGTAAGTATGTTTCCATCCCAAATGGCACCCTATTCCCTACATAGCGCACTACATTTGACAAGGGCCCATAGGGCTCTGATAAAAATGTGTGCGTTATGTAGGGAATAGGGTGCCATTTGGGAGGAAGACTAAGAGAGGTTCTCTGGAAAAGACTCAGCGAATCCATTTGCTAAAACAACACGGTAATTGAACTAACCAGCTCCCTGGAGTTTATTTTTACGGCGCTCAGACACAAATATGAATTCACTTATTGGAGAGAAAATGTTATTTGGAACGCCAAGCACTATGGCTGTGGACATTGTCCAGACACTGAGGGCCTTGTTGTAACGTTACGGCAGCGTTTGGGCAGCATTTGTCTGGGATGAGGTGTGATGCATCAGACAACTACAGTTGGGCCAAATGGAAAGGAAGCCCTCTTTACCTAATGGTGTGTCTCGCCAAGCAGCGCCGGGCTGAAAAATTACTCCTTAATTATAAAGATCTGGTTCACCCCAAACACTGTAGCTTTATGAATTTGTGTTTGTAAGCTGGATCTGTATGTGGAGGCACGTTTGGATTTTGGGAGCCTGTATGAACACACATTACATAGAGATTATAAATGGAGCACTAGGGATGCCTGACATTAAATAACTAGTGAGGAGGCTGTGCAACATCGTCTAAGCAGTGACTGATGTGTCTTGTCCTTATAAATGTACTGAACTTTAAACGTACTAGGAGCGGCGTGTCTACCACCACTGTCAAGGTTCCACGGTGTTTCTGGACACTGGCTCTGTGTGTTGTGTTTGTGTATGTGTGTGTGTGTGTGCAGTCCTGCATTGTTTCTCTATTGAGAGGATACATTTTTTGTGTATGAGAATTTGTTAAAGTGTGTGATTTTTCTTTGGTGTGTGTGAGAAACTTGAACCTTTAGAGAAATCTATGATTGAGAATCTGCATGTTTAAAGAAAATACCCTCATTAAATCTTCCTGAGAATGGCTATTAGTCTACAGTCCCATGCACTTCAGACTGAACAACAAATAAGTGTCATTAACCTCACAGTTAGCCTCGTTGTGATTAGTCAACTGTTGGGTTCAGCCCCGCCCTCATGTTGGTTCTCATGGGAAACTGTATTTGTTAATAACCTCACTATGGGATTGGAGCTCACCGTTTAACTTAGTAAGTCTGCTCCTAAAGCTGCTTAACACGTTTCTTTCCTAGCTGCTTCACGTGTGAGAATGCTGCATAACATCCGTTCATTATGTTGATTACGTTCTGTACTTTACTGTTCCTCTCCAGGGGATCATGTTCATCTTGCCCAGGGCGACACCTTAAGGCCTGGGCTGCGTTCATAAAGGTTAAATGTTTTCCGGATATCGTATGTAGAAATGTACAGTACAGAGAGTACAATTGCAGTTCAACTTGAGGTGACATTACTTATTTCAGTTAAACTTTAGGTGACATTACTTATTTCAGTTCAACTTGAGGTGACATTACTTATTTCAGTTCAACTTGAGGTGACACTACTTATTTCAGTTCAACTGCTTGTGACTACTTATTTCAGTTCAACTGCTTGTGACATTACTTATTTCAGTTCAACTTGAGGTAACATTATTTATTTCAGTTCAACTTGAGGTGACATTACTTATTTCAGTTCAACTGTAGGTGACATTACTTATTTCAGTTCAACTTGAGGTGACATTACTTATTTCAGTTCAACTTGAGGTGACACTACTTATTTCAGTTCAACTGCTTGTGACTACTTATTTCAGTTCAACTGCTTGTGACATTACTTATTTCAGTTCAACTTGAGGTGACATTACTTATTTCAGTTCCACTATGGGTGACATTACTTATTTCAGTTCAACTTGAGGTGACATTACTTATTTCAGTTCAACTGTGGGTGACATTACTTATTTCAGTTCAACTGCTTGTGACTACTTATTTCAGTTCAACTTGAGGTGACATTACTTATTTCAGTTCAACTTGAGGTGACATTACTTATTTCAGTTCAACTTGAGGTGACATTACTTATTTCAATTCAACTGTAGGTGACATTACTTATTTCAGTTCAACTGTGGGTGACTACTTATTTCAGTTCAACTTGAGGTGACATTACTTATTTCAGTTCAACTGTGGGTGACATTACTTATTTCAGTTCAACTTGAGGTGACATTACTTATTTCAATTCAACTTGAGGTGACATTACTTATTTCAATTCAACTGTAGGTGACATTACTTATTTCAGTTCAACTGTAGGTGACATTACTTATTTCAGTTCAACTTTAGGTGACATTACTTATTTCAGTTCAACTTGAGGTGACATTACTTATTTCAATTCAACTGTAGGTGACATTACTTATTTCAGTTCAACTTGAGGTGACATTACTTATTTCAATTCAACTGTAGGTGACATTACTTATTTCAGTTCAACTGTGGGTGACTACTTATTTCAGTTCAACTTGAGGTGACATTACTTATTTCAGTTCAACTGTGGGTGACATTACTTATTTCAGTTCAACTTGAGGTGACATTACTTATTTCAATTCAACTTGAGGTGACATTACTTATTTCAATTCAACTGTAGGTGACATTACTTATTTCAGTTCAACTGTAGGTGACATTACTTATTTCAGTTCAACTTTAGGTGACATTACTTATTTCAGTTCAACTGTGGGTGACATTACTTATTTCAGTTCAACTGTGGGTGACATTACTTATTTCAGTTCAACTGTAGGTGACATTACTTATTTCAGTTCAACTTTAGGTGACATTACTTATTTCAGTTCAACTGTAGGTGACATTACTTATTTCAGTTCAACTGTAGGTGACATTACTTATTTCAGTTCAACTTTAGGTGACATTACTTATTTCAGTTCAACTGTGGGTGACATTACTTATTTCAGTTCAACTGTAGGTGACATTACTTATTTCAGTTCAACTGTAGGTGACATTACTTATTTCAGTTCAACTGTAGGTGACATTACTTATTTCAGTTCAACTGTAGGTGACATTAATTATTTCAGTTCAACTGTAGGTGAGATTACTTATTTCAGTTCAACTTTAGGTGACATTACTTATTTCAGTTCAACTGTGGGTGACATTACTTATTTCAGTTCAACTGTAGGTGAGATTACTTATTTCAGTTCAACTGTAGGTGACATTACTTATTTCAGTTCAACTGTAGGTGACATTACTTATTTCAGTTCAACTTTAGGTGACATTACTTATTTCAGTTCAACTTGAGGTGACATTACTTATTTCAATTCAACTGTAGGTGACATTACTTATTTCAGTTCAACTTGAGGTGACATTACTTATTTCAATTCAACTGTAGGTGACATTACTTATTTCAGTTCAACTGTGGGTGACTACTTATTTCAGTTCAACTTGAGGTGACATTACTTATTTCAGTTCAACTGTGGGTGACATTACTTATTTCAGTTCAACTTGAGGTGACATTACTTATTTCAATTCAACTTGAGGTGACATTACTTATTTCAATTCAACTGTAGGTGACATTACTTATTTCAGTTCAACTGTAGGTGACATTACTTATTTCAGTTCAACTTTAGGTGACATTACTTATTTCAGTTCAACTGTGGGTGACATTACTTATTTCAGTTCAACTGTGGGTGACATTACTTATTTCAGTTCAACTGTAGGTGACATTACTTATTTCAGTTCAACTTTAGGTGACATTACTTATTTCAGTTCAACTGTAGGTGACATTACTTATTTCAGTTCAACTTTAGGTGACATTACTTATTTCAGTTCAACTGTGGGTGACATTACTTATTTCAGTTCAACTGTAGGTGACATTACTTATTTCAGTTCAACTTTAGGTGACATTACTTATTTCAGTTCAACTGTAGGTGACATTACTTATTTCAGTTCAACTGTAGGTGACATTACTTATTTCAGTTCAACTGTAGGTGACATTAATTATTTCAGTTCAACTGTAGGTGAGATTACTTATTTCAGTTCAACTTTAGGTGACATTACTTATTTCAGTTCAACTGTGGGTGACATTACTTATTTCAGTTCAACTGTAGGTGAGATTACTTATTTCAGTTCAACTGTAGGTGACATTACTTATTTCAGTTCAACTGTAGGTGACATTACTTATTTCAGTTCAACTGTAGGTGACATTACTTATTTCAGTTCAACTGTAGGTGACATTACTTATTTCACTTCTTTGCATCCTGAGAATATTACAGCTTGATGCCCTCAAGAAAGAACACAGAGAACATCTCTTTAAGTCAACAGTTCAGCTTCCTTTACCTCTATAATTTAACTACGCAGGTTTCATGTCCTCTGTTTACCCCCTGTTCTGTTCTCAGAAAAAAGAATTGGGGAACTCCCCTGAGAGGGAAAGAGAGAGAAGGTGAGAAAGAAAGAGAGAGAAAGAGATAGAGGGGGAAAGAGAGCATTAGAAAGAGAGAATTACAGAGGTCAAGATTAAGGTCAGAGAGTGAAAGAGGTCAGAGAGGTTTTAGTTCCCTACTGTACTCCCTGTTCAACCATGACTCCAACACCATCATTAAGTTTGCTGACAACACAACAGTGGTAGGCCTGATCACTGACAACGATGAGACAGCCTATAAGGAGGAGGTCAGAGACCTGGCAGTTTGGTGCCAGAACAACAACCCCCCCCTCAAGGTCAACAAGACAAAGGAGCTGATCATGGACTACAAGAAAAGGAGGGCCGAACAGGCCCCCAATATCATCGATGGGGCTGTAGTGGAGCGGGTCGAGAGTTTCAAGTTCCTTGGTGCCAACATCACCAACAAACTATTATGGTCCAAACACACCCAGACAGTCATGAAGAGGGCATGACAATGCCTATTCCCCCTAAGGAGACTGAAAATATTTGGCATGGGTCCCCAGATCCTCAAAAAGTAACTGCTAGGCATCCGACCGTAAGGCACTACAGAGGGTAGTGCATATGGCCCAGTACATCACTGGGGCCAAGCTTCCTGCCATCCAGGACCTATATACTAGGAAGAGGAAGGCCCAAAAAATTGTCAAAACTCCAGTCACCCAAGTCATAGACTGTTCAAATAAAATACAATAAAATAAAAGGTTTAGAGCTTACAGTGGAATGCTTACCTAACCAACAATGCTATATACAGGGGTACTGGTACAGAGTCAATGTGAGGAGACTACTATATACAGGGGTACTGGTACAGAGTCAATGTGAGGAGACTACTATATACAGGGGTACTGGTACAGAGTCAATGTGAGGAGACTACTATATACAGGGGTACTGGTACAGAGTCAATGTGAGGAGACTACTATATACAGGGGTACTGGTACAGAGTCAATGTGAGGAGACTACTATATACAGGGGTACTGGTACAGAGTCAATGTGAGGAGACTACTATATACAGGGGGTACCGGTACAGAGTCAATGTGAGGAGACTACTATATACAGGGGGTACCGGTACAGAGTCAATGTGAGGAGACTACTATATACAGGGGTACTGGTACAGAGTCAATGTGAGGAGACTACTATATACAGGGGTACTGGTACAGAGTCAATGTGAGGAGACTACTATATACAGGGGTACTGGTACAGAGTCAATGTGAGGAGACTACTATATACAGGGGTACTGGTACAGAGTCAATGTGAGGAGACTACTATATACAGGGGTACTGGTACAGAGTCAATGTGAGGAGACTACTATATACAGGGGGTACCGGTACAGAGTCAATGTGAGGAGACTATTATATACAGGGGTACTGGTACAGAGTCAATGTGAGGAGACTACTATATACAGGGGTACTGGTACAGAGTCAATGTGAGGAGACTACTATATACAGGGGTACTGGTACAGAGTCAATGTGAGGAGACTACTATATACAGGGGTACTGGTACAGAGTCAATGTGAGGAGACTACTATATACAGGGTTACCAGTACCGAGTCAATGTGAGGAGACTACTATATACAGGGGTACTGGTACAGAGTCAATGTGAGGAGACTACTATATACAGGGGTACTGGTACAGAGTCAATGTGCGGAGACTACTATATACAGGGGTACTGGTACAGAGTCAATGTGAGGAGACTACTATATACAGGGGTACTGGTACAGAGTCAATGTGAGGAGACTACTATATACAGGGGTACTGGTACAGAGTCAATGTGAGGAGACTACTATATACAGGGGTACCAGTACAGAGTCAATGTGAGGAGACTACTATATACAGAGGTACTGGTACAGAGTCAATGTGAGGAGACTACTATATACAGGGGTACTGGTACAGAGTCAATGTGAGGAGACTACTATATACAGAGGTACTGGTACAGAGTCAATGTGAGGAGACTATTATATACAGGGGTACTGGTACAGAGTCAATGTGAGGAGACTACTATATACAGAGGTACTGGTACAGAGTCAATGTGCGAGGGCACCGGTTAGTCGAGGTAATTGAGGTAATATGTACATGTAGGTAGAGTTAAAGTGACTAAGCATAGATAATAAACAGAGAGTAGCAGCAGTGTAAAATAAAGGTCTGGTGGCCCTTTGATTAGCTGTTCTGGAGTCTTATCGCTTGGGGGTAGAAGCTGTTAAGAAGCCTGTTCTCTCTGCTACCGCACGGCAAGCAGTACCGGAGCACCAAGTCTAGTCCCCCCGTCCCCCTTTGTTTTTACACTGCTGCTGCTCTCTATTTATTATCTCTGCTTAATCACTTTACCCCTAGCTACATACAGGGTTGGGGAGTGCAACCAGGTACACAACAGGCCTATAGCAAATGCAGCATATGGCATTCATTTTTCACATAAACAACAGAGTAGGGCTGGCTAATAAGTCCTTAGTTTTGGGGTTATGCTCAGGTAAAACAATTTGGCTAATCTATACTTCATTATTTCCATGTCCAATTCTTGAAGATCATGGGGTATAACATTTATTGGAATGACTGGAATTCTGATTGACTTTGGTTTTTAATGTAAAGATGTTTTAATCATATGTTATTATATGTAGTAGAAAGCCATGGGTTAGAAGAAGCCTACATAACCAATCCATAAAGTGAAATGTAACATCCATATAAACTCTAACATTGATTTATCCTGCAATAGATGTCGTTTTCTTTGTCTTCTTCTAATGCCTCTTAAGGGGAAAGTAATCGTATGTAACGGAATGTAATCAGATTACGTTAATGAGTTTGGGGTAATCCAAAAATTATGTTACTGATTACAATTTTGGACAGGTAACTAGTAAAAGTAACGGATTACATTTAGAAAGTAACCCACCCAACCCTGCCTACATGTACAAATTACCTCAATTACCTAACCGGCACCCCCTGTATATAGCCTTGTTATTTTTATTTTATTATGTTAATTTGTTTTACTTTAGTTTATTTAGTAAATATTTTCTTAATTATATTTTATTAAAACTGCATTGCTGGCTTGTAAGTAAGCATTTCATGGTAAAGTCTACACCAGTTGTATTCAGCGTATGTGACAAATTCAATTTGATTTGACAGAGGTCCCCGAGAGACAGAGGTGAGAGAGTGACAGAGAAAGAAAGTGCAAAGATGAAAGAGAGAAAGAGAGAGAGAGAGAGAGATAGAGAGAGAGAGAGAGATTTATTCAAATGTGTCATGTAAGATTCACAGAAAAAGGGATGTGATAGTGGCTTGTGGTGCAGACAAGTGTAGACGAGACCAGTCACTCTTGGCTCCAGAATGTGTCAGGGCATGTTTAGGGGTTGTTTACTGTTCTCTATGTTGGACCTACTCAGGGAAGGGTAAGGAAACAAGCAGTAATGCCTGCAGTCTAACTGTCGCCCACTACTTCAACAAGGGCCTATTGGGCTCTGGTCAAAAAGTATTGCACTATAAAGGGAATAAGGTGCCATTTAGGATGAAGCCTTAGGCTGGGCTATGGGTGTGAATTTATTGGTTTGTGGATGAAAGCCAAGCCCGAAGTTGTATATCGTCAACATCAGATCATTGGGCCTGTTGAGATGGCCATACTGACGGTATTGGGGTTATCTGGAGGTTATGGGGCGGTTATGAGGAAACTGTGTGGGAGCTGTGTTTTATAGGTACTGGAAGGGACCACATAGCTGTAAACCCATAAAGTTTCAGCGCATCTACACTCAATGTTGAATAAAATGGAATAAAAGTGGAATAATCCCAATGAATAGAGCGGTGAAGAGTGGAATGAAAGAATGCTTTGGATTGAAGTACATCCTGTCAGCTGAGAGTTCGACCCGGAATGTGACACTGAGGTCACAGGTCTAATGTGTATTCATGTGAGCAACAACATCTATGGGCTAAAACGTTACCTGACATGTGCTAGTTTATCTTGACATTTCTGACAAGTTATAAATAGCTCTCTAAGGTATTTAGTGACTAACATGACAAGAGGAACTGATGATGCACTACCCAATTTAGAAACTGCAACTTGTGTATTCTACTATTACAACTTTCAAGAGTAAATTTAAAGCCGGACTGAGTTCCTAATTCAAATATATATATATATGTGTGTGTGTGTGTGTGTGTGTGTGTGTGTGTGTGTGTGTCCTAATTCATAGCAGGTTGAATGTGAGTGGAGAGTCAGGGGGGACAGTTAACAACACAAGTCAACCTCCACACCACCCAGGGATATGAACGGGCTGACTCTAGACAGGCTACTTAGCTCCACTAGCCTTACAGCAGTCTCCTTCCTGATTGAATATAAAAAAAAGCCTGCACACTAAAAAAAGCCTGCACACAAAAAAAGCTGGTGTGAGTGAGTGTGCGTGTGTGTGTGCGTGTGTGTGTGTGTTTGTGTGCGTGTGTGTGTGTGTGTTGCCAGCCAGCCAGGTGATAGGGCCAGGTCAGCTGGTAATGGTGGAGCTGGGTGACTATCACAGGGCAGCACCACTCCTCCCACGGTCCCTGAGCTGCCCAGCGTGCTTCAGGACTTAGAGCCAAAGCTGGGGATTATCTCCTCTGCACTCTCACCTCTACCACCCACCTTCTTAGGAGGGGCCAGGCAGGCAACAACCCACCTGCACGACCACCCCTACCACCCACCTTCTTAGGAGGGACCAGGCAGGCATCAACCCACCTGCACGACCACCCCTACCACCCACCTTCTTAGGAGGGAACAGGCAGTTTTCACTCTCTTTTGATTCTGTCTTCTGGGTTTTGTCACAATGGATGACAGGATGAGCTTGTCTTGGAAGACAATGTCGGTTGAACACCAACAGAGGAGCACAGCAACGTTCCTCCTCTCTGAGTTATCGTCTCTTTGAATACTTTTAAAAAACTGCTCCTTTCCATCCTTTCTTACTTGTTGAAAAGGTCTTACATGATTGTCTTGCCTGAAAAGCTATGTTACAGAATCACTGCTTACACCTGTCCATTGATTTCTTAAAGGAAGCGAGGAAGGAAGGATAATTTAACTGGCCCATCGTGTTGAGGTGCCGCTGTGGGCCTCAACCCACCCAATAGGGGTCTCCTCCACAGGACACTTCTTTAATGGCTGCTTTGCGTGATGTATACCTTCTTGCCCTTTGTGCTGTTGTCTGTGCCCAATAATGTTTATACCATGTTTTGTGCTGCTACCATGTTGTGTTGCTACCATGTTGTTGTCATGTTGTGTTGCTACCAGGCTGTGTTGTCATGTGTTGCTGCCTTGCTATGTTGTTGTCTTAGGTATCTCTTTAGGTAGTGTTGTTTTGTCTCTCTTGTCGTGATGTGTTTTTGGTCCTAGTTAAATAAATAAAAAATAAAGGAAGCTAAAGTTTCATTTCCTCATAACTCAGTGCCCGCTGTGTACTCTCTCGATCTCTCTCTCTCTCAACTCTATCCCTCACTCTTTCTTTCTCTCCGTCTCCTCTCCTTTCTTCTTCCTGTTATACCTCACACTCTGCCTAATGACCTATCTCACTCGATATGATGTCATGGGTACGTTCTGACAAACATCTTGTCTTCATATGGCTTGAAGAAATAACATAAAAACATGAACTACTGGTACAGTAAAAACAAAGCAGCCAGTGGGGATATCTCTTTACGATCTGATTACATTATTCAGCCTCCGCACTCACACTCAGCCCCAGCCTGACACGGCACTGGAAAAACACCGGGTGGAGAGGAGAGGAGGTTTACAAGCAGATCAATCTGTGTGTTTGATCAAACGTTTTAGACAGAACTGATAAATGTCCATCATGGTGGAGGAAGAGGTTGAATGAGATGAGCTCATACTGAAGTAAATACAGCATCCTAAATTGTGACTCATTGTAGTGGGGTTGTGTGTGTGTGTGTGTGTCTGTCTCTGTGTATGTGTGTATGTGTGTGTGTGTGTGTGTGTGTGTGTGTGTGTGTGTGTGTGTGTGTGTGTGTGTGTCTGTGTATGTGTCTGTGTGTGTGTGTGTGTGTGTGTGTGTCTGTGTGTGTGTGTGTGTGTGTGTGTGTGTGTGTATGTGTCTGTGTGTGTGTGTGTGTGTGTGTGTATGTGTGTGTGTGTGTGTGTGTGTGTGTATGTGTGTGTGTGTGTGTCTATGTGTATGTGTCTGTGTGTGTGTGTGTGTGTGTGTGTGTGTATGTGTGTGTGTGTGTATGTGTGTGTGTGTGTATGTGTCTGTGTGTGTGTGTGTGTGTGTGTGTGTGTGTCTGTGTGTGTGTGTGTGTGTATGTTTGTGTGTGTGTGTGTGTGTGTGTGTTTGTGTGTGTGTGTGTGTGTGTGTGTGTGTGTGTGTGTGTGTGTGTGTGTGTGTGTGTGTGTGTGTGTGTGTGTGCGTGTGTGTCAGCAGAGGGTGGCTTTGATGAATGTCTTAAGAGAGAGATTGCCTGTATTTAGCTTCGTTTTTTTGGTGTGCACTTGTCCAAAATGTTTGTAGCGTATCTACATGAAGTGCATTTAACGCGGCAGTGCCTCTCTGTAAACAGTGCTATGTGAGGTCCACGTTCCTGAGGCTTCTTTATGGGATACCCCTCTCCCCCTCTCCCCCTCTCCCCCTCTCCCCCTCCAACCCGTCTCGTTACCCTGGCCCCTCTCCTACTTCACAGCAGGCACGTAGCCACCGCACCCCTCCCCTCACCTGCCCGCATGTGCAGCCACCCACTGCACGTCGCCCGCCCTCACAAGCTGCTGGCACAGTGCCCATATAGGAGCAGGTCAGCCCTGATACACTCATACCTACCTACCTACCTACCTACCTACCTACCTACCTACCTACCGACTGACCGACCTACCGACCTACCTACCTACCTACCTACCTACCTACCTACCTACCTACCTACCTACCTACCTACCTACCTACCTACCTACCTACCTACCTACCTACCTACCTACCTACCTACCTACCTACCTACCTACCTACCTACCTACCTACCTACCTACCTACCTACCTACCTACCTACCTACCTACCTACCTACCTACCTACCTACCTACCTACCTACCTACCTACCTACCTACCTACCTACCTGCCTGCCTGCCTGCCTGCCTGCCTGCCTGCCTGTCTGCCTGCCTGCCTGCCTGTCGAGGAAGACTGGCTCTGGTGGTAACTTCCCACTTGAGAACCAGCCAATACAATCAAGACTTCAGAATGAAATCCTAACTTGGAGTGAATATTGCATTGTTGTCAAGATTTACCCGCAACATTTTTGTTATGCATGACGATCTAAATGTAGGATTGTTATCTAAGTCAATGGCAGGCACAGTAAATCAGAACAGCCAATCCCATAATGTATTGCTCTATCTCTCTCTCTTTAGGGAGACATTAGACAAACCAACACATCACCACCTTACACTGTACTGTAGATAATGGTCCACATTGGTAAAGATGAGACATCCAGTCCCTCTCTAATATGCATGGGAAGTTGATCACGTCATACCTAGTGAAATGGTAACACAACCGGTGACATCCGGTCCTTTTTGGAGGCATGGATTTGACACACATTACTATTGTAAGAGTGTAGTAGCAGTTGCTAACTAACTGTGAACAATTTTAGCAAATTGGCTAGCTAACCACCTTGGCTAACTGTGGAGCGAAACACTTAACTTATTTACAGTTAGCTACTGCACTGCTCTTTGCTAGCAAACATAGCACTGCCTCCAAAACTGATCATGTGTTTCCTTAATATTTTACTATTTGTGAAGTTTCCTCTTTCCAAGCGTATTACACTGATTCTAACAGAAACAGGAAGTACCGTAGCTAATACAGGAAGTTCAGTCCCAAAACGTATCAGCCCATTGGGTTCAGTTACTCTATCATCAAAAGCTAAGTAAAAGGCAACAGAGAGCAGATTAATATGTTTGAAAAACCGGCTTGGTTTCAGGTCTGGCATCACTCCTCTAACCTCCTGTTTACTGTCCCAGCGGTTGGCAGGGGACATTGAGCAAGCTTACCAATGCTTTTAAGTGCAAGCAAACCACAGCCATTTAGCTGAGCTGTGTGGTTTAGATGTATTCTTGGTGCTACGGTGTTCTTTCAACAGGGATCTAAGGTAGCCACAGTGAAACAATTGTCTGGTGTACATTTTAGGACATCCTTACTCCCTATGACAAAACTCCTTTACGAAAAACTATTTTCACACTACTGAGTGGAGCCGAGCTGTACTATACTGGCCTCTATGGTTACACGTCCACCATAGTTTCTGGAACTGTGCTGGCACAAAACATATCAGAGCCAGCACAGTACGTGTCGGCACAATCAGAGTTTGCGTGAAGACCCACTGGGCACACACTGGTTGAATCAACGTTGTTTCTACGTCATTTCAACTAAATTACATTGAACCAATGTGGAAAAGACGTTGAATTAACGTCTGTGCCTAGTGTCGAAGGTAAAAGCCTAAAAGTAGGCTACTCTGGATGGTTCCCGTCGATCAGTGAGTGTTCGGGAGGCTATGGTTTGAGGTGAAACCCAAGGCCTTGCTGTCTAGGTGGGCCTGCTCTGTCAGCCTAGGCCTCAGAACACCTGGGATTGGTTAATATCCTGGCTGCAGTAGGATCTAGCAACTGGAGCGGGTTCAGCACAGTAGGAGTAGGGGTCGAGTACGGCCACACCTGTCTCATGAACACACAAACACACATACAAAGGCTTGGATACAAATACACACACACACACACACATGTGGATGCATACAGGGACACACACACAAGTGGATGCATACAGGGACGTCTTTCTCTTGTAATCCACATCTTACTCCCCTGTCATTATTCATACTGTACCACGACACATCTTCCTCCCCTGTCATTATTCATACTGTACCACGACACATCTTACTCCCCTGTCATTATTCATACTGTACCACGACACATCTTACTCCCCTGTCATTATTCATACTGTACCACGACACATCTTACTCCCCTGTCATTATTCATACTGTACCACGACACATCTTACTCCTCTGTCATTATTCATACTGTACCACGACACATCTTACTCCCCCTGTCATTATTCATACTGTACCACGACACATCTTACTCCCCCTGTCATTATTCATACTGTACCACGACACATCTTACTCCCCCTGTCATTATTCATACTGTACCACGACACGTCTTACTCCCCCTGTCATTATTCATACTGTATCACGACACATCTTACTCCCCCTGTCATTATTCATACTGTACCACAACACTAAATTAAATTCCTCTCTAACGTTTTCCCGGCAGGGCTTCCCTTTTCCCACTCTCTCTGCATCCCTAGCTTACTGAACCCTTCTATCTTCTCAGCTCTCTCTCTCGCTCCTCTTTGGCATCCCTGAAGGTCTCCTTTTCTTCCTATGACCATTGCTGTGCCCATTGCTGTTCTGTTCTCTCCATCCATTGCCTCTAGTTATGTTGGTTGTGGTGCTCTGTTGGAGCTGTGGTCTATACTCCCACACAGCCACCATTCTGGCCTGGCTGTAATCCCATCCCCAGCCCAGCCTCCAGGGCAAGGGATGGCACCACAACTTGATCTCCTGCCCAGTAAAAGTGCCCATGTTTGGGGCCGCGGCATGAAGAGAGGACCCTCTCCTCCGGCGTGACGCTGTCATTACTCAGGTCCATGTAATCCTACAGCTCTGAATGGATGGATGGATGAGGCGATGTTACAGTATGTTCTCCCCATTGGCAGGGTCAGCCCTCAGCCCGGCTAGACGACCACAAGCACTTGGACAATCCAGCCAAATTTTTGGGCCCCCGGCCCACCTCCATGTTCTGCACACCACTTGGGTTTTCTTGATCCGTCCCAAACCAAACCACAGGAGCGGAGGACGGTTGATGTGAAGGCGAGGTTCCCGATGCAGTTGTTCAAGAGCCAAAGCCAGTTAGATCATCAAGACTGCACCTCGGCATAATGTTTGGCGTGATGTATGGGAACTGACGTAGGTTCTCTCTCAGGCGACGTCTGCTCAGTGTTGCTCAACTCTCCTCTATCACCCAGCCTTTAGTGTCCACTCTCCTCTATCACCCAGCCTTTAGAGTGTCCACTCTCCTCTATCACCCAGCCTTTAGAGTGTCCACTCTCCTCTATCACCCAGCCTTTAGAGTGTCCACTCTCCTCTATCATCCAGCCTTTAGTGTCCATGATCGGGCTTCCTAGCACCTCATCATACCTCACCAGCCTCATCCTGGGGACGAACTAGAGAACATATGGTTTCTATATTCTTCACCACAGTATATTACTCATCCTTGATCTCCCCAAGATCCATCTAGCATGCTGCAGCCCAGTTCCCACACTACGGTTTCAGTCCCGTTCCCACAAAGTACGAACCACTACGGTTTAAGCCCGGTTCCCACAAAGTATGAATCACTACGGCAGCACTGTGACAACGTTCCACTAACTTATTTTTTGATTGATTGATTTAGATATTTGATTTAAGTGTCATATATCTACCCCTGCCCAGCCCACATAGGCTTACAAGGCTACTATTTCCTGGAGCAGTAACAGTAATCGGTTACCTCTTCAAACATTTGTAGTACTCAACCAGCACCTTGTTACCTGACAGTACTTACAAAACTCTGGCAGTGGTTTAATAGAACTTCCTCAGTTGTCAGACAACCCATATAGTATAATCCTCCAGAAATAGGGAAAGCACACACATTAAATTCAAATGTTTGGGGATCTACCTGTTTGAATATATTTGATTTTGTCTGTCAGGACTCTCAATTGGTCACACAGGCTGCTCCCATGAGAGAGAGAGAGAGAGAGAGAGAGAGAGAGAGAGAGAGAGAGAGAGAGAGAGAGACTGAGACTGAGAGAGACTGAGAGAGACTGAGAGAGAGAGAGAGAGAGAGAGAGAGAGAGAGAGAGAGAGAGAGAGAGAGAGAGAGAGAGAGAGAGAGAGAGAGAGAGAGAGAGAGAGAGAGAGAGAGAGAGAGAGAGAGAGAGAGAGAGAGAGAGAGAGAGAGAGAGAGAGAGAGAGAGAGAGAGAGAGAGAGAGAGAGACTGAGACTGAGAGAGACTGAGAGAGACTGAGAGACTGATAAGGAGGCAGTGGGAAACCCAACAGGAGAACCAAGGTAATCAGATGTGGAGCATACATGCTGGATCCTGCTTCCTGAGTGTTTTGTCAGATTGTGTGATCAGTGCAAAAACACATCCAAGCAATTGCAAATAGAAAAGCGGAGAATTTCCCAATGTGCTTTCCCTATCGCAAGAGTGCTCCACTGTGGCTCCTTGCAAACAAAGCCAAAACAAGGTTTTGCCTACCTAATGTCTGGGTATGTTCCAGGAGAGCACTGGTAATATCCCTTCCATAGAAATAGAATCCATTGTACAAACTGTACTTTTAATACATGACAAGACGTGTGTTCTTTGGGAGAAAAAATGTCAATCATTCTCTAGTAGTAACACCCCTCAGACACAAAGGTGCCAGTTGTTTCATTAATGCTCTCAACTCTTGGTTTATTAATTTTTTTCAGAGCAGCAAAAAAGAAAACTTCCTGTATCAAAGGTGTCATCTTCCTATCTCGCACAAACATTCCCTTGTCTCTTTCCGTACAATTTACCTGTCCTGGAGCCGTGAGGGCTGTTTTTCCCCTAT
Source organism: Thymallus thymallus (assembly GCA_023634145.1). NCBI lineage: Eukaryota > Metazoa > Chordata > Actinopteri > Salmoniformes > Salmonidae > Thymallus > Thymallus thymallus. The sequence continues at coordinate 6,936,668 of CM042398.1, read as the reverse complement.
ACGGTTCAGATGGAGGACATGCTTACGATATGCAATCACTTGAGAATGGGGGGGGAGGGGGTAGTATTATGGGATGTCCCCGGCAGCTTCAGCAGAGGTGAGGTGATAGAGCACTTCATTGTGACAGGCGGTTTCTTCATTGAGATAAACATGTTTCAGAAGGTCTTTCAAGGGCTTGCGATTCAGGTATTTGTGTACTCAAGCATGGCTGTGATTGGACCATCACCTCTCTTTACCATGTACTCTGTGAATTTTGCAGAGCTCTGTGATAATAGTCTCTTGTGTTAGGTGTGTTTGTAATGCTGTGCTAAGACCAGACCTGACGCAAGTCCAGCCCTACTCAGCTCACTGCAGTCCACAGTTTAATGCTTCCACTGTTACCAGGTATGATACTGTAAGCACGTTCTTCCACAGAGTTCACCTCACAGGAGGTTGGTGGCACCTTCATTGGGGAGGACAGGCTTGTGCTAATGGCTGGAGCGTAATCAGTGGGATGGTGTCAGATACATCAAACACATGATTTCCATTTTGTTTGATCCCATTCCATTTGCTCTCTTCAGTCCATTATAATGAGCCGTCCTCACCTCAGCAGCCTACTATAATTCACCTATATCTGGTCATATCTGATGTTTCTAATAAATGCAGCTAATACATATTAGTGTCACAAGGTTACCATGAAGTACATATAAAGAAAACCAGTAGTCTTTCCCATACTCAGGTTGGTAGATCTCCCCCGTCTCCAAAGAGGGAGGTTGTGTGTGTGTGTGGTGTTCCCAGGCCAGAGTGGGTGTCCTGCCTGGCGCTGGGCACCTCATCCTGCTGGTACCTGCCATGTCTGGCTGTCTGGGGCCTGAGGGTACTGAAGTAATGAGAGGTGTTTCATTACTCACTGCTCAGACTCGTTAAACCTGTCACCTCCAACGACTCTTCATTCTGTCATCAGCTCTATATCTGATCAATATTTATGCGCTTTGTGTTTGTGTGTGCGGGTGTGTGTGTGCGTGTGAGACAGAGAGAATGAGTGTGTTAGGCAGAGTGTGTGTCGATGTGTTTTGGCACCTATGTGTGTATTGGCAGCATACAGCGCATACTGCTCATTGTCCATGAGTATTTTGACATTTGTGCCTCATTAACAGATTGGATCCAGCGCTGTTTTCAACGCTCCATTCACTCTCTGAAATGTAACAGTTTCATTGTGCACTACTTGAAAAGATTGTTCCTAAATTCCCCATGAATCTGTCATCAGTTTCAATCTTTTCCATGCTTACTAGCTACTTTACTACAACACTTTAAAATGAAGGGGGAACATTAAGGAGAGGAAAATAGAATGGGATGGAAGCACTTGGCTGGGATCACAACTTTTAGATTTCTATTGTAATATCCTCCTCGTAAAAAAAGTGCATTGGTGATGATTTCACGAGTGGAACATTATTCATAACTCTAATGTAATCCAACTCAATGACACATCCGTACGCTCCCCCCATGCAGGGAGTCATCCTAGTGATTTACACTGACTACTATCAGCATCTGCCTGTGAGCTACAGTAGTCTGAAGGTATTGGGCACCAAGGTAAGCCATACAGTAGTCTGAAGGTATTGGGCACCAAGGTAAGCCATACAGTAGTCTGAAGGTATTGGGCACCAAGGTAAGCCATACAGTAGTCTGAAGGTATTGGGCACCAAGGTAAGCCATACAGTAGTCTGAAGGTATTGGGCACCAAGGTAATCCATACAGTAGTCTGAAGGTATTGGGCACCAAGGTAAGCCATACAGTAGTCTGAAGGTATTGGGCACCAAGGTAAGCCATACAGTAGTCTGAAGGTATTGGGCACCAAGGTAATCCATACAGTAGTCTGAAGGTATTGGGCACCAAGGTAAGCCATACAGTAGTCTGAAGGTATTGGGCACCAAGGTAAGCCATACAGTAGTCTGAAGGTATTGGGCACCAAGGTAATCCATACAGTAGTCTGAAGGTATTGGGCACCAAGTTAAGCTAGAGGTGATAGGATTTCACTAGACATATTTGTGTTCTGCTGTGGGTGGAGCCTAGCCTGGTTCCAGATCTGTTTGAGCTGTCTTGCCAACTGGTATGGTCATATTAGGCTAGAAAGCACAAACAGATCTAGGACCAGGCTATGTGTAGGCTAGGATAACAGCTAAATGACATTCTATAGAGATCTGGTTGCTTACAGTATGTTCCCTGTCTGACCATACCGAGCCAGACGATTGACCAATGCAAGTGTTCAGCCAATCAGGAACAAATCAAAGAGAGAGAGAGTTGTGCACCTGAGACATGACACAGTGATGATGGTTGGGAGTTACATAGTTACATATGTTACATTATGCACGATACATTGGAGTTGGATAGTTTTTAAATATTGTTGTCATATTGTTACGGATGTGACACATCGGATAATAATGTAGAATAGTGAGTTACAGTAGTGACAATATCCCTCACAGATTGACTCCATAGTCTTCCATTCACTGGTTTAGTGAATAGTGAGATACAGTAGTGACAATATCCCTCACAGATTGACTCCATAGTCTTCCATTCATCAATTTACTGAGTTGCTTTCACACTAATGCATAAAGACATCAGGTCTGTGTACACGTCTTTCACCAGAACTCCATGATGTTGAACACTTTGTAGGCTCGGGGGTTAACACTTCTGTTCATTGTCTCACAGTGGACCTGTAAATACAATCATTATCAAAGACCTACCACTGTACCACTGTTGGAGGTTTGATGCAAGAGTAGTCCCCCAAAATAAATATTTAGTCTATGTTTCTCTCTCCCACCCGCCATGTGCATTTACAGTGTGGCTGTGTGGCTATGTTCTGGTCTCTGTCACCCCATGCAGTCATGTCACTTTTATGGATGGAGTTCTTAAGATGGATGAAAATGGATGGATGGATGGATGGATGGATGGATGGATGGATGGATGGATGGATGGATGGATGGATGGATGGATGGATGGATGGATGGATGGATGGATGGATGGATGGATGGATGGATGGATGGATGGATGGACAGCTGGATGTGTGGGTGGATGTGTGGGTGGATGTGTGGGTGGATGGGTAGGTGGATGTGTGGGTGGATGGGTGGGTGGATGTGTGGGTGGATGGGTAGGTGGATGTGTGGGTGGATGGGTGTACAGATGGACGGACGGACGGACGTATGGATGGATGGATGGATGGTGTCCGTTTTGATTCTCACTGCTGTTGTTCTTGTAGGTTGCCCAGTCATCCCTCTTTCTGTTTAGTAAAAATACATAAAACACAACAAAAACAATGTTGTAATGAACTAACTAACGAACCCTTCAGTACTTCAAATCTTTAAACCACTACCAAGAGATATCCAATGTAATATCACATCCTAGTTTTCAACCTTCACCTCCCATGTCACCCCACTCCCTGTCACACTCCACTGGCTTCCAGTCAAAGCTCCCATCCACTACAAGACCATAATGCTTGCCTACGGAGCAGTAAGAGGAACTCCCCCTCTCTGCCATCAGGCTATGCTCAAACCCTACACCCCAACCCGAGCACTCCTTCCTGCCACCCCTCCCCACCTCAAATAATAATAATAACAATTACTGAACCAACACATGAACTTGCCCTGCGTAGTGGAGGTGCTGCTGTTACTGCCCTGCGTAGTGGAGATGCTGCTGTTACTGCCCTGCGTAGTGGAGATGCTACTGTTACTGCCCTGCTGAGAGGAGATGCTGCTGTTACTGCCCTGCGTAGTGGAGATGCTACTGTTACTGCCCTGCTGAGAGGAGGTGCTACTGTTACTGCCCTGCTGAGAGGAGATGCTGCTGTTACTGCCCTGCGTAGTGGAGATGCTACTGTTACTGCCCTGCTGAGAGGAGGTGCTACTGTTACTGCCCTGCGTAGTGGAGATGCTACTGTTACTGCCCTGCGTAGTGGAGATGCTACTGTTACTGCCCTGCGTAGTGGAGATGCTACTGTTACTGCCCTGCGTAGTGGAGATGCTACTGTTACTGCCCTGCTGAGAGGAGGTGCTACTGTTACTGCCCTGCTGAGAGGAGGTGCTACTGTTACTGCCCTGCTGAGTGGAGGTGCTACTGTTACTGCCCTGCTGAGAGGAGGTGCTACTGTTACTGCCCTGCATATTAGAGGTGCTGCTGTTACTGCCCTGCTGAGTGGAGGTGCTACTGTTACTGCCCTGCATATTAGAGGTGCTGCTGTTACTGCCCTGCGTAGTGGAGGTGCTACTGTTACTGCCCTGCTGAGTGGAGGTGCTACTGTTACTGCCCTGCTGAGAGGAGGTGCTACTGTTACTGCCCTGCATATTAGAGGTGCTGCTGTTACTGCCCTGCGTAGTGGAGGTGCTACTGTTACTGCCCTGCGTAGTGGAGATGCTACTGTTACTGCCCTGTGTAGTGGAGGTGCTGCTGTTACTGCCCTGCGTAGTGGAGATGCTACTGTTACTGCCCTGTGTAGTGGAGGTGCTGCTGTTACTGCCCTGTGTAGTGGAGGTGCTACTGTTACTGCCCTGTGTAGTGGAGGTGCTACTGTTACTGCCCTGTGTAGTGGAGGTGCTACTGTTACTGCCCTGCGTAGTGGAGATGCTACTGTTACTGCCCTGTGTAGTGGAGGTGCTGCTGTTACTGCCCTGCTGAGTGGAGGTGCTACTGTTACTGCCCTGCTGAGTGGAGGTGCTACTGTTACTGCCCTGCTGAGAGGAAGTGCTGTTGTTACTGCCCAGTTTACCACCCATTGGATTAGGTATGATCTGTTTCCCAAATGGAACCCTATTCTCTACTTAGTGTACATCTTTTGGGAGTAGTGCGCTATATAGGGAATAGGGTGCCATTTGGAAGGTAACCCTGGTATTTAAAGAGGGTACTGTTTGTGACCTTCACTCTGATGTAAATGTCACAGTTCAGAATACCATTGGACAGGTTCCTCTCCTTCCTCTACCATCCTGTCATCCACAACACATGCAAACACACACACACACACACACACAGACACACACTGACACACAAACACACATTGCCCTTATGTCATCCCCAGAAGCCCCCGGCTCTTCTCTTCTCAACCAACTAAGATTTAAAATAATATTAGTTTTATTCACTCACGTCATTCTCTTTCTTGTTGTACTGTATCTATGCAAGCAAGCCACTAATCAGAACATCGGAGTCATGTAAAACATATAAACAGACAGCTGGTTCCTAGTCTACTGCAGGGAGAGAGAGACAGCTTGTTCTTAGTCAACTGCAGGGAGAGAGAGACAGCTTGTTCCTAGTCAACTGCAGGGGGAGAGAGACAGCTTGTTCCTAGTCAACTGCAGGGAGAGAGACAGCGTGTTCCTAGTCAACTGCAGGGAGAGAGAGACAGCGTGTGCCTAGTCAACTGCAGGGAGAGAGAGACAGCTTGTTCCTAGTCAACTGCAGGGAGAGAGAGACAGTTTGTTCCTAGTCAACTGCAGGGAGAGAGAGACAGTTTTGTGCTATTCTTTGGCTATCTCACAGTAGTAGGTTTTTCTCACTGTTTCTACCAACTCTCACAGTCTCACGTCAGAGAGACTGTGAGAGTTGACATCTCAAATGTGTCTCAAACGTGTGGATAAGGTTATTAGGCTTTTAACAAAAATAACTTTTTATCTCTGGATTTGAACTTGCAATCTTTGGAATTAGAGGCTTACACCCATCCGCCATCACCAATGCCCTAGCAAAACTGAAACCTACTTAAAGTTAACAGCGCTCACTGTTGCCCCTAGTAGCCGATTTCCATGTAATCTAGCGACGCACTCAGACATAGATGGACGTTGAATTCTGACATGTATCACTGGCTGGTTTGACTATTAAGCGTTTGCTTACAGACAGAACCAGGAACCGGACCGTGTGGCTGCCAGAGCATTCATCAAATACTATGAGAATGACAAACAATGGACCTACCTTCTTACCCTAATGTCTCCTTTGTGTAATAGGGTTTACTAAATCTTGACTTTTTTTCGTCGGCTCTTTGAGCTTTGAATTCCAACCAGGTGTGTTGGTGGAATGCCAGTTTCACATGGCCTAATGGTTCCACTAGGATTAATAGATAATCCACCTAGAAATGAAATGTGAAGTGAATGTTTCTTTTTCAAACCCAACTTTCTGGTTGTCTTCTTGTTTTAGTCAATTACAAAACTACATTTAAGAAAAGTACAACATGTCTAAAGATTACTTTACAACATTGCCTGCTCCCTAGCGTTCTCACTACTTAAAAAATGTAATATTGTAAGCCTTCCCTCATGCACCTTTTCATGATGGCACTAATGTTAGCCATGTTAGTGAGTTAGTTAGTTGCCAACCAGAATATTAAGCTAGCCAAGACCAACAACACAAACAAACAAACTACAGTGCTACAAGTAATGAGTGGAGTTACAAACAGACTATACTACACAAGTTAAATTTTGGCGTTTTGGCGTGGTTTGTTATTTCTGTAAAACAAAAAATGGTCAACAAATTTGTTTTGCGCCGAATACAACAGCAGTGGTACGGGGTACTATGAGAAAGAATAGGGGATAACAAACTATCACATTTCATAACAATTATTATTATTTATTTTTGTAAATAGTTTTTTGTAAAACCCTTTTTTCTCCCCAATTTCGTGACATCCAATTGGTCATTCCAGTCTGGTTCCATCGCTGCAACTCCCCTACGGATTCGGGAGAGGCGAAGGTAGTCCTCCGAATCCGCACTGCTTCTCGACACACTGCTTGCTTAACCCGAAAGCCAGCCGCACCAATGTGTTGGAGGAAACACCGTCCAACTGGCGACCGACGTCAGCGTGCAGGCGCCCGGCCCGCCACAAGGAGTCGCTAGAGCGTGACGGGACAAGGAAATCCCAGCCGGCCAAACCCTCCCCTAACCTGGACAACTCTGGGCCAATTGTGCACCGCCTCATGGGTCTCCCAGTCACGGCTAGCTGTGACACGGCCTGGGATCGAACTCAGGTCAGTAGTGACGCCTCAAGCACTGCGATGCAGTGCCTTAGACTGCTGTGCCACTCTGGATGCATTTCATAACAATTACCTGCACTCCAGATCGCCAAATAAGCCAATAGATGGTATGGGTATACTGCCCTACCAAGCAAAAAGGCAGTAACTACTCATAGCGTTGAACTGAGAAAAATTGCTTTTATTTACCTTGGTTTCACAGTAACCTTATGCAGTTGCTGCTAACATGACCCCCATTTTCTCCAAAACACAATACAATAGAGGCAGGATACATGATTAAGCATGTATTTAATGTAGCAACATTTTCGACCAAATGAGCAGTTACTGCCTTTTTGCTTGGTAGGGCAGTATACTTGTCTAGAATCCATCTTTCTATATCGTCACGACAAAGTGACGACAATGTATCTCTACCAGGTAGAACATGGTGATATTGTAACTCCTAAACTGATATTGCAGTTTATTTCTGGGATTACTTCCCTTCATTACTTAACTACTTCACATGATGATACTGACGTTAGTATTATTGTGTATAGCTATGTTTTTTTCTAGCTTGCTACCTAGCTAGCCAGACAGCCTTTATAGAGAGAGCATTGCATTGGGGTTTTGTAGTTGACACGAGCTATGCTGATTCCCATAAAAATGTTCACGTTTCTTCCTAACTTATTATAAAGACTTATAAACAACATACAGTATGTTGTTCTCACATATTTGCGTGATTTAACAAATGTGTGGATTTGAGTGGATTATTCCACTCAATATTCCACAAATCTCAACCAATTCTCTATATAGTGCACTTCTTCTGACCAGGGAGTAGGGTGACATTTATCTTTCTGGTGTCCTGTGTGAATTTAAGTATGCTCCCTCTAATTCTCTCTCTCTCCCTCCTCTCCCGGAGGACCTGAGTCCTAGGACCATGCCTCAGACTACCTGGCCTGATGACTCTTTGCTGTCCCAAGTCCACCTACCTTGTCCCGCACCTGCTATTTCAACATCTAAATGCACAACTATGAAAAGCCTAGTGACATTTACTCCTGATGTATTTACCTGTTGCAACCTCTACAACCACTATGATTATTATTTGACCCTGCTGGTCATCTATGAACGTTTGAACATCTGGGTTTCTGTATAGCACTTTGTGTCATCTGCTAATTTAAAGGTGGCTTCATAAATAAATTTGATTGATTGAAATGTCATTGATTTGGGACGCAGCCCAAATGCTCTAACTAGAAGGTCAATGTCCAGGATATTACTGTACTTATTGTGTATTGTGTACAGATAAGGGTTAGCTTTGATCAGATTTTCACGTATAGAGAGTATTTTATTGAGTGTGCTTAGAGAACACTGTATAGTGTAATGGGTCATGTGTACTGGGGCACACCGTAGCAAAACTCTGTAACTCTGGCCTGTATACATGCAAAAGGAAACAGACAGGGGCTTGAAACCTGTGACTGCTCTACCAGGTTGCTTCTTGCTCTCTGAGAGAAAGAGAGAGAGAAAGAGAGAGCGAGAGAGAGAGAGAGAGAGAGAGGGAGAGAGAGAGAGAGAGAGAGAGAGGGGGAGAGAGAGAGAGAGAGAGAGAGAGAGAGAGAGAGAGAGAGAGAGAGAGAGAGAGAGAGAGAGAGAGAGAGAGAGAGAGAGAGAGAGAAGAAGAGGAGACAGACGGCGAGAGAATGTGTGCCAAGGAAGGCATGTAAGGACAGAGGGAGAGAGGGGAGAGAGGGTGGGCCAGAGATGGAGGGATAAAAAGAGATAGAGTGAGGGAGGTGGAGAGAAGAGGATGGTGAGAAAAAGAGAGGTGGCGAGACAGTCACACAGATAGATAAAGAAAGCAAGAGACAGAAAGAGAGGTGGAGAGAGAGAAAGAAACTATCTGACCATGGTGACTGAAAACCTCAGGAAAACCTTGACAAAGTACAGGCTCAGCAAGCACAGCCTTGCTATTGAGAAGGGTAGACACAGGAACCTTGACAAAGTACAGGCTCAGCAAGCACAGCCTTGCTATTGAGAAGGGTAGACACAGGAACCTGGCTCCCTGTAGAAGAAAGGCTGTGCAACCACTGCACCACAGCAGAACCAGAGACAAAGCTGCATTTCCTGACAAAAAGTCAAAAATATAAAACTATCAGAGAGAGTCACTTCTCCAAATTTGAACAAGTAGTCCGGGGCTTTGAGGACCTCTCTGAAATAGAAAGGCTGCCAATCCTTTTGGGGGAAGACATAGACAGCTGTGCGCTGGCAGCATGCTATGTTGCTGCCTGCCACAAGTTGAGGGACAGTGCCTGACATATTTAATGCCTTTTTTTTCCTATGTTGTTATTTTGTTCTTTGATGTAATTATAAAAAAAAAAAAAGTATGATACTTTGGCAATATGTACATTGTTGCATCATGCCAATAAAGTGAATTGAATTGAATTGAATTGAGAGAGACAGAGAGAGAGGTGGAGAGAGAGAGAGAGAGGTGGAGAGAGAGAGAGAGCGAGAGAGAGAGAGAGAGAGAGGTGGAGAGAGAGAGAGAGAGAGAGGTGGAGAGTGGGAGAGAGAGAGGTGGAGAGAAAGAGAGAGAGAGAGAGAGAGGTGGAGAGAGAGAGAGAGAGAGAGAGAGAGAGAGAGAGAGAGGTGGAGAGAGAGGGAGAGAGAGAGGTGGAGAGAGAGAGAGAGAGAGAGAGAGAGGTGGAGAGAGAGAGAGAGAGGTGGAGAGAGAGGGTTGGAACGGAGGGGTGGAATTCTCCTCTGACATGGGCCTGTCAGCACTCCCTGCAGCCACCTCGGAGCTCTGCCATCCCCATGGCGACAACAGAATGTTTTCTTTAATAATAGGGAACTTGGAACCCTGTGAGTGTCCCCGCACACAGATATTCTTACTCAATCTTTACTAACACCTGTCAAATGAAGTGATCCCTCAGATCTTGATGAGGAAGACAGCTACTGCTGGGCTGGGTGTACGCACACACAACGGCACACACACGCTCGCGAACACACACACACAAAAACCTTTGTACACACACACACTCACACACACACATGTGCCTCTTGACAGATCGGAAGACTTAACTCCCCAAAAAGAAGCCTGAAGCAAAAGAAAGTTTGACAACAAGTCGATCTCTCTGACAAAACAGCCGACATCTGGAACTCAGGGGAAGAATGTGAAAGGAACAAATTAGAGGTTATTGTTCATGGAGGGATGTTAGGACTGAGAGAGATTGTAGGGGCCAGTATGTGATGTAATCTACCTCCACTGTCTGATGCTAGCTCACCTCAGAGTGTCTCTCTGCTGTTTGAATGTGGAGGAAGAAGAAGGTGCTTTGGTTCTGTCTCGTTGACCTTACGCGATTACAGAAGAGCGAGGCTGGCTTGTTGACAACATGGGCAGGGACAGAGGAGACTTGGAGGAGGCACGAGGAGGACCAGACGAGGCCTCAAAGAGCTAGATCTTTGTCCTCTACCCTGGTATTTTGAATTATGGAGATATTGAAAACCACTCTCCTTTCTGATACATATCGTTTAACTCTGACTTTAAAATTATTGTGAGACCCTGGAGGCAACACCATGCTCTGCAGAAGGATAATGAGATATCAATTTAATTCAAAGTCACCCTCCCAACTCTCCTTGAAATAAACCAGGCCTACACCACATCATGAGAATCATTGTGTGAAATGTACTGTACCAGAGCACCACAATTGCCCTTGCAGCATTTTCCCACAATCGTATGATTATAATGTCTATTCACATGTGATTGTGGCTTATTTCCTCTTATTAAAGACCAAGTATAGAATGTGCTCATTAAAGCAGTAATGGATACGAGGCGTTGTATCTCCAGTTCCTTAATGCTATTGTTACTTATGGGAGAGACACCGTATCCCAAAGTGCTTGGCAGTGCTAACGGTAGCTAGCCGGGGCTAGTCTGGCTCTGTGGCCTGTGTCTTTGTCACTCACCTGGCTGGCTGGTGGGAAGAAAATGGCTGACAATTGGATGAGGGCAGGGGCAGCATCCTGGGCAGGTATAGTAGGACAGGTGATACCATGGGAATCTTTGAGGATCTGGGAAATGAAGGGCAGTTCTTTTGTTGTGCATATTACTGTGAGTTTCTCCGGTGGGAAAGAGAGAATATTTTCTTTCTTCTTGGTAAATGACAGAGGTCACTCTGTCACTGTTTTACACAGGTGGCAGGTAGCTTAGTGATTAGCACATTGGGCCAGTTTGAATCCCTGAGCCAACAATGTGAAAAAAAATATGTTGATGTGTAACATACTACTCTAGAGGGAGTAGTATGGCCACAGTCAGGTCCTGACATAATACAGGGAGTTTTGGTTTTGGGTTTGGTCGATCCCCAATTAGAGGCAGCTGTCTTGAGTTGTCTCTAATTGGGTTCTATTTATGTTCACTCGGCGTCCACCTGCGTGTGGATCATTGCGTTGTCTGTGTCAGTGTGAATACCAGTCACCAGTTCACGGTTTCTCTTGCGTTGTTTTTGTTATCGTCGAATAAAGATGTTTGCACGGACCTCTCACTCTGCGCCTCATTCCCTTCCTCATAACCCTGACAGAATGATCCACCCTGAGAACCCGCAGCTGAGGGAGGAGGAGGAGTACAAGTGTTTCGGCACTCCGGGCTTCGCGGAGGAGCCTGGACAGCACCGGCGTCGAAAGAGGACACGTCGGCGAGAGAGGGTGCCGGAGGGAGCACAGCCACTGGTGGTGGGGAGCATCTGGGGGCTCTCAACTCATGCTTGGGAGGAGGTGCCCGTGGCTGGAACAGCGTGGGGGCTCGGGACAGAGCCCCTACCATCGGTGTTCAAGGGGAGGAAGGACCGGCCGTGGACAGCCCCGAAGGTCCCCCATATAGACGGTGGGGGGGCGGATCCTTGGGACGCGAGGAACAAGGAGGAGGAGGAGCGGCTGAGGAGATATTTCGGGTGGGTCGAGGAGGATGACGAGAGGATGCGTTCAGTTTCCAGCCCCAGCATCAGATCTCCAGTGCGCTCCAGGCCTATCCGTCCAGCGCGCCTCCCCAGCCCGGTAAGTCCAGCGACAACTTCCCGCACCCGACAACCAGTGCGTGTGCCCAGCCCGGGACACCCTCTGCCGGCTCCATGGAACAGACCTCCGGTATGCCACTCCAGGCTGGTAGAGCAGCGCCCACCACTTCCGCCTCCGACAGTGTAGAACCGGAAGACACCAGAGGGATTTTTCGATCTGCCGAAGGAGGAACAGGCGAAGTGGTGGAGAGCCTAGGTGGCTCTTCCTCCCTTTGCCGAGCCCGATCCCTGCATGAGGAGGGTGGAGGAGGAGGAGAGCTTTGAGGCCAGACTGGTGATTTGGAAGGAGCGGCTGGCTCTCCTCTTCCACGACGGGGAAAAGGAGGAGGTCAAGGAGCCGGAGCTCCTCGCCATGCCGGTGCCTAGTCCAGGACCGGTAGCCAGCCCGATAAAACGGCTGGAGCTGCCCAGTCCGGCTTCAGCACTCGAGCCGTCCTTCGTTCTGGTGCCCAGTCCGACGCCTCCAGTGCCACGCATCAGACCTCCAGTGCGTCTTTCCAGTGCGATAGGACCTGTGCCGGTTCCCTGAGCCAGAGCTCCTCGCCATGCCACTAATCGTGCCGGTGCCCAGTCCGGGGCCGGCAGCCAGCCCAACTACGTGGCTGGAAACCTCCTCTGCGTCGGTGTCTAGGACGGGAACCGCGTTAATAACCTGAAAGGCCACTCAGCAAGGAAGAAGCCACTGCTCCAAAACCGCCATATAAAAGCAGACTACGGTTTGCAACTACACATGGGGACAAAGATCTGACTTTTTGGAGAAATGTCCTCTGGTCTGATGAAACAAAAATAGAACTGTTTGGCCATAATGACCATCGTTATGTTTGGAGGAAAAAGGGGGAGGCTTGCAAGCCGAAGAGCACCATCCCAAACGTGAAGCACGGGGGTGGCAGCATCATGTTGTGGGGGTGCTTTGCTGCAGGAGGGACTGGTACACTTCACAAAATAGATGGCATCATGAGGAAGGAAAATGATGTGCATATATTGAAGCAACATCTCAAGACATCAGTCAGGAAGTTAAATCTTGGTCGCAAATGGGTCTTCAAATGGACAATGACCCCAAGCATACTTTCAAAGTTGTGGCAAAATGGCTTAAGGACAACAAAGTCAAGGTATTGGAGTGGCCATCACAAAGCCCTGACCTCATTCCTATAGAAAATTTGTGGGCAGAACTGAAAAAGCTTGTGCGAGCAAGGAGGCCTACAAACCTGACTCAGTTACACCAGTTCTGTCAGGAGGAATGGGCCAAAATTCACCGACTTTATTGTGGTAAGCTGGTGGAAGGCTACCTGAAACGTTTGACCCAAGTTAAACAATTTAAAGGCAATGCTAGCAAATACTAATTGAGTGTATGTAAACTTCTGACCCACTGGGAATGTGATGAAAGAAATAAAAGCTAAAATAAATAATTCTCTCTGCTGTTATTGTGACATTTCACATTCTTAAAATAAAGTGGTGATCCTAACAGACCTAAGACAGGGAATTTTTACTAGGATTAAATGTCAGGAATTGTGAAAAACTGAATGTATTTGGCTAAGGTAAATGTAAACATCCGACTTCAACTGTATATACAGTCCTGAATGAATGAGTGCTGAATGAATGAGTCCTGAGTTAATGAGTGATTACAGACCAGACCTGTCTGCTCCTTCAGTTCCAATGACAATGTAATTTTCCATTAGCAGGACTGACTTTCTGAGGATGGCCCATGATGATGTGAATCCAATCCACTGCACTATTTGCAGAGAGGGTTAACTTGACAGACAAATCAATGCTGCCTGCATCACTACTGCCAGAAGTCCCATACTGCATTTATCTCCATGCCTCGGTAACTATTGACTCATATTGCCAAAACCATCGCAGGGCAAAAACACATGATATTAAAAACTTGACAAAGATGGTCACAAAAGGGTAGGAATGGAGATGGCTGTAGGTGTAGCTTTCTGTTTTACCCACATACTCACATTCTGAAAATGTATTGTGTTTTTAACTGTGCCATGGCTTGGCTGTTTGACAGGGTGGTGTAGGGTGAAGCTACCCCTAGACGCTGATCGTGGGTCAGTTTAGCATTTTCCCCATTATTGGTTAAGGGTAGGATTAGGGGAGGGGAAGCTAGTCTTAGATGGGCATCAGAGGAGGCTGGTGGGAGGAGCTATAGGAGGAGTGGCGCATTATAATGGGAGAATGGAATACATGGAATGGTATCAAACACAAAAAACACATGGAAACCACATATTTGACTCTGTTCCATTAATTCCATTGTAGTCATTACAATAAGCCCGCTCCTCCCACCAGCCTCCTCTGATCTACACCTAGGGTAAACTTCACCTCGGAGCATGACAGGACAGTGGAGAGGAGATATGTTCAATCTAAAAGACCCTGACCCTGAAATGTTAGATTGAGTGCAATGGTGACATGCTAGCCTTGGAAGGTGAATCTGCCATGGTTGTCAGACGGCGTCTTCCCACAAGCTATTATACCTTTGCAATAAAGGCACTCACCTTGAGAGAGAGAAAGAGAGAGAAAGAGAGAGAGAGAGGGGGAGAGAGAGGGGGAGAGAGAGGGGGTAGGGAGAGAGAAGTGGATGGAGGGAGGGAGGGAGAGAGCGAGATGGAGGAGAGAGAGAGAGAGAGGAGAAAGGAGAGAGGGAGAGAGAGAGAGAGAGAGAGAGAGACTGAGAGAGACTGATAGAGACAGAGAGACTGAGAGAGACGGAGAGAGACTGAGAGAGACGGAGAGAGACGGAGAGAGACAGAGAGAGACAAAGAAAGACACAGAGAGAGAGAGAGATAGACAAAGAGAGAGAAACAGACAGACAGACAGACAGACAGACAGACAGACAGACAGACAGACAGACAGACAGACAGACAGACAGACAGACAGACAGACAGACAGACAGACAGACAGACAGACAGACAGACAGACAGACATACAGACAGACAGAAAGAAAGAAAGACAGACAGACAGACAGAAAGAGAGAGAGAGACAGCCAGAGACAGCTAGAGTGAATACTCTACATCTGTGTGTCAGTGTGTTTCTGACAGAGACAGACAGTGAGACAGAGATAGTGTGTACTCTACATCTGTGTGTCTGTGTGTTTCTCACAGAGAGAGACCGAGAGGGAGAGAGAAGTGGATGGAGGAGAGAGAGAGAGGAGAAAGGAGAGAGGGAGAGAGAGAGAGAGAGAGAGAGAGAGAGACTGAGAGAGACTGAGAGAGACGGAGAGAGACTGAGAGAGACGGAGAGAGACGGAGAGAGACGGAGAGAGACGGAGAGAGACGGAGAGAGACAGAGAGAGACAAAGAAAGACACAGAGAGAGAGAGATAGACAAAGAGAGAGAAATAGACAGACAGACAGACAGACAGACAGACAGACAGACAGACAGACAGACAGACAGACAGACAGACAGACAGAAAGACAGACAGAAAGAGAGAGAGAGAGTGACAGCCAGAGACAGCTAGAGTGAATACTCTACATCTGTGTGTCAGTGTGTTTCTGACAGAGACAGACAGTGAGACAGAGATAGTGTGTACTCTACATCTGTGTGTCTTGTGTGTTTCTCACAGAGAGAGACCGAGAGAGTGTATACTCTACATCTGTGTGCCTGTGTTTCTGACAGAGAGAGACAGAGAGAGTGTGTACTATAGATCTCTGTGTCTGTGTGTTTCTGACAGAGAAAGACAGAGACAGAGAGAGAGTGTACTCTACGTGTGTGTGTGTGTCTCTGACAGAGGGAGACCGAGACAGAGAGAGAGTGTACTCTACATCTGTGTGTTTGTGTGTCTCTGACAGAGGGAGACTGAGACAGAGAGAGAGTGTACTCTACATCTGTGTGTCTATGTTTCTGACAGAGAGAGACAGCGACAGAGAGAGTGTTTACTCTAAATCTGTGTGTCTGTGTGTTTCTGACAGAGAGAGACAGAAACAGGCAGATAGTGAGTACTATACATCTGTGTGTATCTGTGTTTCTGACAGAGAGAGACAGAGCGAGAGTGTATACTCTACATCTGTGTGTCTGTGTGTTTCTGACAGAGAGAGACAGCGACAGAGTGTATTCTCTTCATCTGTGTGTCTGTGTGTTTCTGACAGAGAGACAGACAGAGAGAGAGTGTATACTCTACATCTGTGTGTCTGTGTGTTTCTGACAGAGAGAGTCAGAGACAGT
The DNA here is from genome assembly GCA_023634145.1 of Thymallus thymallus. NCBI lineage: Eukaryota > Metazoa > Chordata > Actinopteri > Salmoniformes > Salmonidae > Thymallus > Thymallus thymallus. Next base: position 6,920,501 of record CM042398.1, on the reverse strand, counting down.
CAGAGTGTGTACTCTATATCTGTGTGTCTGTGTGTTTCTGACAGAGAGAGACAGACAGAGAGAGTGTATACTCTACATTTTGTGTTAAATGCTCTACAACAAAGCTTTCTTAGTGTCCAACAAGCTTTTTCTACCCTTAACCTTGTTCTGAACACCTCCAAAACAAAGGTCATGTGGTTTGGTAAGAAGAATATCCCTCTCCCCACAAGTGTGATTACTACCTCTGAGGGTTTAGAGCTTGAGGAAGTCACCTCATACAAGTACTTGGGAATATGGCTAGACGGTACACTGTCCTTCTCTCAGCACATATCAAAGCTGCAGGCTAAAGTTAAATCTAGACTTGGTTTCCTCTATCGTAATCGCTTCTCTTTCCCCCCAGCTACCAAACTAACCCTGATTCAGATGACCATCCTACCCATGCTAGATTACGGAGACATAATTCATAGATCGGCAGGTAAGGGTGTTCTCGAACGGCTAGAGGTTCTTTACCATTCGGCCATCAGATTTGCCACCAATACTCCTTATAGGACACATCACTGCACTCTATACTCCTCTGGGTTTTCAGCAGTGGTGGAAAAAGTACCTAATTGTCATACTTGAGTAAAAGTAAAGATACCATAATAGAAAATGACTGGTCTAAAAGTATTTGGTTTTAAATAAACTTAAGTATCCAATGTAAATGTAATTGATAAAATGTAAGTATCAAAAGTAAAAATGGATATTCTTGATATTTTGTATTTACGGAGAGCCAGGGTCACACTCCAACATCACTTACAAACAAAGCATTTGTGTTTAGTAAGTCTGCCAGATCAGGTTGTAGGGTAGACCAGGGATGTTACTTTATTTTATTTATTTATTTAACCAGGCAAGTCAGTTAAGAACAAATTGTTATTTACAATGACGACCTGTCCTGGCCAAACCCGGATGACACTGGACCAATTGTGACCCGCCCTATGGGACTCCCAATCACAGCCAAATTGTGATACAGCCTGGATTCTAACCAGGGTCTGTAGTGACACCTCTAGCACTGAGATGCAGTACCTTAGACAGCTGCGCCACTCGGGAGCCCCTTGGGATATTGTCTTGATAAGTGCATGAATTGGACCATTTTCTGTCCTGCTAAGCATTCGAAATGTAACTAGTACTTTTGGGTGTCAGGGAAAATGTATGGAGTAAAAAGTACATTATTTTCTTTAGGAATGTAGTGAAGTAAAAGTAAAAGTTGTCAAGAATATAAATAGTAAAGTAAAGTACATATTCCCCCAAAAACTACTTAAGTAGTACTTGAAAGTATTTTTACTTAAGTACTTTACACCACTAGTTTTCAGTGGTGCTGTGTTCTGTACCACATAGCAGTATAACAGGATAAGGAGGTTCCCCTTTTGTTACATCCTTTAACAACATGATTTGATGAGTTATCCTAATGTTGTTGGTAGACATGTTACCTTTCACATTAAAATGTTTGTCATTTAGCAGATGCTCTTATCCAGAGCGACAACACATCACAGTCATAGTAAGTACATTTTTCCTTAATAAAGAGGTTATCAAGTGCAAGCTTTTTTTTTATGGGTGGGAATAAGACTGATATGTCTTATTTAAGATATTGCTATACTGTTATTGTATTAGTTTCACTCAGCAATTAACGTCATCAGGATATTGAATAAGATCACTGCACCTGTATATAGCCCTTCTGTAAATAGCCCACACTACTACCTCATCCCCATATTTATTTTTGTTATTTTCACAAATCTTGCACTCCAGTATCTCTATTTGCACATCATAATTTGCACATCCTTCATTCCTGTGTTAATGATGATAATCTGTAATTTATTTCACCACTATGGTCTATTTATTGTCCTACCTCCTAACCTTATTGCATTTTGCACTACATTTTTTCACTCTGTATATAGATTTTCTATTGTGTTTTTGTGTTTGTTTACTGTGTAACTCTGTGTTGTTTTTGTCGCACTGCTTTGCTTTGTCTTGGCCAGGTCGCAGTTGTAAATGAGAACTTGTTCTCAACTGACCTACCTGGTTAAATAAAGGTGAAATAAAATAAAATAAAATAAAATAAGACACTTTTAGATCCTCTTGTTCACATTGGCAGTGACTTGAATAAACAGCCAAAAGCCACATGGAATCAGATATTTCAAGCCACATTTCAAACCACTTTCTGTCTGAATAGTCAAATCAGGTTTCATACTGTAATTTGGTATATCTTGTTGCTTGCTAGCTACAAGAACATGATGTGGTAGCTAACTAGCTTGTTAATTGTTTACAAACCAATTAGTGAATGTGCTATACAACGAAACAGCTACATAGCTAGCTAGTTGACTGCAGTGTCTAGCCAAAAATACTTTAAAAGTGTTCTTACACTAGGATTTTGAACATTCAAAGCAACTGGAAATGTCCATGGTAGACATTGTTGTCACCTTAGCTTGCTACATAGCTGACTTCTGAGTGATAGGAAGCACAAGCACCACCACCAATCAGCCTACACCACTGTGCAGACCATTACTATGACAACTAGCGTAGCCATGTCAGCAAATGACTGCTGTCTGAAAGCACACAAAAAAATCAGATTTGATTTGTAACTTGCTGTTTGGACAGTATTCCAAAAAACTGATTTCAGTATTAAGGCCTGCAGTGTGAACAAGGCTTTGAACTCTTGGACTCACGTTGGGAATTCCCCTGTTATTCCCCTTGTATTCTCCTATTAGGTCACCACAGAAGAAGAAATGATGCGTGTCAGAAATTAAATGTCAGCACGACGTGACAATAATGTCAGCACAAAGTCACGTTTCTACTAAGAGGGTTCAATGACCTCTTCTGTGTGATCATGGAGAGCACACTCCATGACATCACTGCCAACGCTGGGACAGAGTGTGACATCACTGCCAATGCTGGGACAGAGTGTGACATCACTGCCAACGATGGGACAGAGTGTGACATCGCTGCCAACGCTGAGACAGAGTGTGACATCACTGCCAACGCTGGGACAGAGTGTGAAATCGCTGCCAACGCTGGGACAGAGTGTGACATCGCTGCCAACGCTGGGACAGAGTGTGACATCACTGCCAACGCTGGGACAGAGTGCGGTCGGACATAGAGTTTCACTTCCCTGTCTTATGGGGAAGATGTAAATGGCGCTGATCACTAACTACAGTAACTGTGGCTTCAGTCTCCCTGTCTGTCTGTCTCATCAAATCAAATCAAATCAAGCTTTAATTATATAGTACGCTTAAAAAAAATAGAAAAATAGAAAAAATAAATTAAATAAATAAATAATTCTTGGGTAGACCAGACAGGAGAGCATTACAGTAGTCAAGCTTGCTTGTAATAAAAGCATGGATGAGTCGCTCTGTATCACAGAGGAGGCTGCTGAGGGGAGGACGGCTCATAATAATGGCTGGAATGGAGTGAAAGTAATGGCATCAAGCTTCTGGAAACCATGTGTTTGATGTATTTGATACCATTCCACTGATTCCGCTCCAGTCAATACCACGATCCCGTCCTCCCCAATGTAGGTGCCACCAACCTCCTGGGCTGTATCAGTCCAAGATAGAAACGTTGCTCAGGTGGTAAAAAGCTATTTTGGTCACATTCCTAATGTGCGATTGGAAATTTAATTCAGCATTTAGAGTGACACCTAGGTTTTTTACCTGGTGTCTTATCTTTATTGCCCGTGAATTAAAATGTGCAGCCAGATCATCTCTGTGCTTTGGCTCCAATAATAAGTACCTAATCAGTCACCCTGAGTAGTGACATTGTCATTGTGTGATGTTTGGAAGTAGCGCTTGTGGAGTTCATCTTCCCTTTTCTCTGGAGCTAGCTGTGTGCTTATGCTGTGGTATGGTGTATTCCCCTTGACTGGGTGAAGGGCCTTGTGGACACTCTCAGCTTGGTACTGTATCTCTGTAGTTCCACTAGTTCTCTCTCAACAACCACACTCTTTCTCTGCATGGTTACCTCTTCTCTGTGGCTATGACAGACTTACCCTCAGTGGTGTAAAGAACTCAACAAAAAATACTTTAAAGTACTGCTTAAGTCGTTTTTTTGTGGTATCTGTACTTTACTTTACTATTTATATTTTTCACAACTTTTACTTTTACACATTCCTAAAGAAAAGTATATACTCCATCCAAATACTTTTAGACTTTTACTCAAGTAGTATTTTACTTTTGCCATTGGGTACTTTTTCCACCACTGCTTACCCTGCTACACTGAAGGAGAATAAAAGTCCCAGTCCACTTGCAGGGTAGAAGTAACTAATGTTGTATCTGCTTTCAAAGGTCAGGTATTAGAAAATAACTGACCCCAAACAGTTTCCAGTTGATCTGGAATGAAATGTCCCCTCAGTTTCTAGTTCATTTACGGTGAAATGTCCATCCAAATGAAAAGGTCAGACTTTTCTCCAGAAATTCCCTAGCTACATACACTGTCAGTCAGAATGCTCTCTTCCCAGAATATGTGAAGAGATGGCATGCACATCGACACAAACACACTAAAACACACACACACAGACACATCATTGCATTGCATCGTAAAACCACCTCAAATCACTGTTCTCAGAGCAAATTTATGGTGAGAACACAGCAGAGAACAAACAAGCAGAAAGGCGTAGGATGCTTCATGAATAATGATAATCTTAGCATCAGCCCAGAGGCCCATGCCTAGACATTATCCACAACAACCAGCTGGGAGAGGTTTCTGAGCAGGGCTGTGCACAGAACTTTCAAGGGGCAGGTACTCAAAATGAAAAAAATCCCCCCCTTTCAAAGAAAACAGACTTTCATATTTCATATCTCAAAATTCCTCACATACTAACTGTCTTTGTAGAGAAAATAGTAAGATTGTTTTATAATAGGCCTATTTATTTCCGCAGCAACACACTAACTCATCATTAAATGTCACATGTGGCCCCCAAAAGGCGAAGGGTGGCTTTGACGGCATGTGGGCCCGTCATGATGAGTTTTGGTGGCCCCCACCCCCCTCAAAGTTACCCATCCTTGGCCTAGGCCTAGGTGTGTGGAGGCTGCTGCCTATAGGCATAGACTAGAAATCACTGGCCACTTTATGTAATGGAACACTAGTCACTTAATAATGTTTACATATCTGGCATTACTCATCTCATTTGTATATACTATATTATATGTAAATATTGTATCCTATACTATTCTACTGTATCTGAATTGCAATTAATTGCAAAGTCCCTCATTGCCATGAAAATTAATCCCTCCAAAAAATGTCCACTGCATTTCAGCCCTGCCACAAAAGGACCAGCTGCCATCATGTCAGTGATTGTCTCGTTAACACAGGTGAGAGTGTTGACGAGGACAAGGCTGGAGATCACACTGTCATGCTGATCGAGTCAGAATAACAGACTGGAAGATTTAAAAGGAGGGTGGTGCTTGAAATCATTGTTCTTCCTCTGTCAACCATGGTTACCTGCAAGGAAACACGTGCCGTCATCATTACTTTGTACAAAAAGGGCTTCACAGGCAAGGATATTGCTGCCAGTAAGATTGCACCTAAATCAACCATTTATCAGATCATCAAGAACTTCAAGGAGAGAGGTTCAATTGTTGTGAAGAAGGCGTCAGGGCGCCCAAGAAAATCCAGCAAGCGCCAGGACCGTCTCCTAAAGCTGCGGGATCGGGGCACCACCAGTGCAGAGCTTGCTCAGGAATGGCAGCAGGCAGGTGTGAGGGCATCTGCACGCACAGTGAGGCGAAGACTTTTGGAGGATGGCCTGGTGTCAAGAAGGGCAGCAAAGCAACCACTTCTCTCCAGGAAAAACATCAGGGACAGACTGATATTCTGCAAAAGGTACAGGAATTGGACTGCTGAGGACTGGTGAGCGCTTCCATCAGTCCTGTGTCATGCCACCAGTAAAGCATCCTGAGACCATTCATGTGTGGGGTTGCTTCTCAGCCAAGGGAGTGGGCTCACTCACAATTTTGCCTAAGAACACAGCCATGAATAAAGAATGGTACCAACACATCCTCCGAGAGCAACTTCTCCCAACCATCCAAGAACAGTTTGGTGACAACCAATGCCTTTTCCAGCATGATGGAGCACCTTGCCATAAGGCAAAAGTGATAACTAAGTGGCTCGGGGAACAAAACATTGACATTTTGGGTCCATGGCCAGGAAACTCCCCAGACTTTAATCCCATTGAGAACTTGTGGTCGATCCTCAAGAGGAGGGTGGACAAACAAAAACCCACGACTTCTGACATACTCCAAGCATAGATTATGCAAGAATGGCCTGCCATCAGTCAGGATGTGGCCTAGAAGTTAATTGACAGCATGCCAGGGCGGATTGCAGAGGTCTTGAAAAAGAAGGGTCAACACTGCAAATATTGACTCTTTGCATAAACTGAATGTCATTGTCAATGAAAGCCTTTGACACTTATGGAATACTTGTAATTATACTTCAGTGTACCATAGTAACTACTGACATAAAGATCTAAGAACACTGAAGCAGCAAACTTTGTGGAGACCAATACTTGTGTCATTCTCAAAACTACACTGGCATTAACATCTGCTAAAAATGTGTATGTGACCAATACAATTTAATTTGATTCGATACATATTTTTCAAAGAGGAGGCAATTATAATCCTAAAAAAAGCTTTACAGTTTCAATGACTCGCCCAATCATGCGCAGCTCACTCGCAGACGATGCCAGTAGCTTACCTCTCTGTCTTATTACGTAGCAAAGTCAAACCTCTTCAGTGAGACTGTTTTTGCACTGAGGTATATACTGAATATTGATGATGATGTAAATCAAGTGTTATCACTCTTAGATAAAAGGGTTCCAAAAGGATTATTCAGCTCTCCTCATAGGAGAACCCTTTTTGGTTCAAGGTAGAACTTTTTTTTGTTCTGTGTAGAACCATCTATGAAAAGAGTTCTACATGGAACCCGAAATGGTTCTACCTGGAACCAAAATGATTCTACTTTGAACCAAAAAGGGTTTGCCAAAGGGTTCTCCTATCGGGACAGCTGAATAATCCTTTTTTCTAAGAGTGTAGGCTTCTAATGCAACTCTATGATGAGAACAGTCATCACCCACCTCTGCTTCATTCCCATACACACTTCTGAGCATTAAAAAGTTACTTTTTCAAAAAACAGGTTACATTGTCAATTAATGGAGAAAGAGGTCATTATTAGTTTAGTATACTCATCACCCAACTGGCCACCACACTGATAGTGGCATAGGGGCAAACTCAATATGATTTATAGAGAGCAACTTGACTAACTCAACTTGACTTAGTCCTTTCAGATCCTAGTGGAGCAAAGAGCCTTGAGGTAACTAGGATGAGTTAGTCGTACTTAATCTTTCCTCTACTCCCACACACCAACATAGTCTCATTAGTAACATTTGACCATTGCAGTTATAAGTCACGTGTGATGACATATATGTCCCCTAGGCTGACATACATCCACTATCCATATCCACCGTCGATCACTGCACCGGTCCATCTGTTAGGTGTCCATATTAGGACACGCACCCGTTAAAGTTGCATGGAGCACAATGCGGCATTGTGAGTCTGTCTTTTGCGTGTGAGACGTTGACCCTGCTGGCGAGCTCTTGCTGTATTATTAATGCTGCTGTAGTCAGTCTAGTGGAAAGTGGGCAGGGCGGCAGGGAGAGTCCTGTGACTGGGAGAGTCTCTGGGGCCTAGCTGTGCTTTTGCTGCTCGGCTGACAGCTAACCACGGTCAGGTACCCACAGTGTGACGAGCCAAATGCTGACCTCACTCACTCTCTCACTACGCTGGGTGAGTGGGTGTGGAGCTGGATGTAGCCGGTGGTGGGTGGGTTCTCATGGTGTGTTGACATCCCAGTTGACGCATACAGTTAGCATGTATATACTGTGTATACTGAGGCCGAGATTCAAACTAACTGCACTGCACTTGACTTTTAAAGGCAACTTCTCTGATATTGGCAGAGATTCATGGTAAACACCTATTGAATACATTACCTTTAAATGTCAAGTGCACATTGACAAACATTGTGGTTTGGTTGTGTGTGTTTGTAATAGCTCTATGGATGTGTGTGTGTGTGTGTGTGTGTGTGTCTGCCAACAAATTAACCATAATCACCTCTTCATGGCAGTTGACCCAATTCTTATAGGCAGGCTTTATAACGTATCCAACGTATCCATGAACTAGGGATTATTCCCAATTTGTGTATTTAATCCCAACTCGTTATATCCCCAGGGGCATGGGATTACCAAAACCCGGGAAACTGAGGACCAGATGAATAATAGATAAACCAGGGTGTATACAACCACCAGCATGCACAACCACCAGCATGCACAACCACCAGCATGCACAACCACCAGCATGCACAACCACCAGCATGCACAACCACCAGCATGCACAACCACCACTTTTCTCCGTTGTCTCCTCTACATCCACACACATGTGACCTCCAGCATTGCAATGATCCAAAGCCATTACATGACTCCATTTTGGATCTATCACTTCACCTCCATTACAAACCTTTATAAATGTACAACATTTTACAAGTAAAGCACACATGTAAATATTAAACTTTCCCTGAGTTTCTAAGAGGTTTTGAAGTGTGTGACTTTATTTGATGTGGGGGGAAGTGATTTATGCACGTCACTGGTGCTCCCCCTCGCTGGTCTCTGTTAGATCACCAGGGGCTTAGGAGAGAGTATATCTGGGTTCAACTACTATTTGAAATCATTTCAAATACTTAATCTGGGCTTGATCAAGCTTGCCTGGCACAATGAAACCAATAGGAAAGTCCCGAAAACTATACATCCCACCCATCTGGCACTCCAGTGCGACTAGAGCAAACTCAAAAAATATTACAAATACTATTTGAACCCAGGTCAGGGAGAGAGCACTGGGTCTGAGATGTCTCCGAGACCCAGAGGCATGACTTAATCAGCCAGTTAAAAGCCAGGACCACTGCATTGCAGCCTTGGCTGGGCCCGTATGCTGGGCTGTGGTGCACTCAGCCACTGGAGCTGCCAGATACTGCGTCAGAAGGAACGGAAACTGACTGATGAGAATTAACAGGGGTGTGATGTGTGTGTAAGCAAACAGCAGGAGAGATCCAGAAGCATGGAAATAATAATGATGTTAATAACGATAATGTCATAATGGAAATAATAACAATAATGTTAACAATGATAATGTCATAATGGAAATAATAATGTTACTAATGATAATGGCATAATGGTATGATAATGTCAATAATAATAATGTCATAATGGAAATAATAATAATGTTAACAACGATATTGTCATAACGGGACTGATAATGTTAATAATGATAATGCCATAATGGTAATAATAATAATGCTAATAATGATAACATCATAATGGAAATAATTAGAATGTAAACAACGATAACGTCATAATGGAAATAATTAGAATGTAAACAACGATAACGTCATAATGGAAATAATAATGTTAATAATGATCCTGTCATAATGGAGTTAATAATAATGATAATAACAATAACGTCATGATGGAAATAATCATGTTAATAATGATAATGGCATAATGGCATGATAATGTTAATAATGATAGTCATAATGGAAATAATAATAATGTTAACAACGATAATATCACAATGGAAATAATAAGGTCAATAATGATAATGTCATAATGGAATAATAATGTTAATAATGATAATGTCATAATGGAAATAATAATAATGTTAACAACGATAATGGCATACTCCTAGTATTCTCTCTCTCTCTCTCTCTCTCTCTCTCTCTCTCTCTCTCTCTCTCTCTCTCTCTCTCTCTCTCTCTCTCTCTCAAGCTAATGGCCAGTCACCCTGTACCCACCCTCACCCTTATCATCCTGGGTCGATTCTTTAATGATCTCAATTTTGGGGCGGTGAGGAAGTCCCTTTTATTTGTCCCTTTTATGTGCCGGTTGATAAAGTAGCTTGCTGGCCTGCGCTTTTCAATAGTGCTGCTCTGAGCAATAGACCATTACTTGAAAATTAACCTAATTATTTTCTGCACCGTTGCTGCATGGTGGCCCAATCCCCACAGCTGCAACACCATGCCTCAGCTCCAGCCTCTACCCCATCCGCAGCATCAGCCTCTGCCCCAGCCTCAGCCCTAACCTTTTTGCCAGCTCCAGCGTCAGCCTCTGCCCCAGCATCAGCCTCTGCCACAGCCACAGCCTCAGCCTCAGCCCTAACCTTTTCGCCAGCCAGTGCCCCAGCCCCAGCCCCAGTCTCTCCCCCAACCTTTGTCCCAGCCTCTGCCTCTTACCCAATCTTTGCCCCAGCCTCTGCCCCAACCTTTGTACCAGCCCCAGCCTCTTACCCAATCTTTGCCCCAGCCTCTGCCCCATTCCCAGCCTCAGCCTTAACATGGTCCCCCTTTACAGTAGGCCGGCCTTTAATGCTCAGTTCATTTAATCAAATCAGTCTCATTTGATGAATTAATGCATACATATATACAGTGAGTATGTGATACACTGCCGATTTTGCAAGTTTTCCTACTTACAAAGCATGTAGAGGTCTGTAATTTTTATCATAGGTACACTTCAACTGTGAGAGACGGAATCTAAAACAAAAATCCCGAAAATCACATTGTATGATTTTTAAATAATTAATTTGCATTTTATTGTATGACATAAGTATTTGATCACCTACCAACCAGTAAGAATTCCGGCTCTCACAGACCTGTTAGTTTTTCTTTAAGAAGCCTTCATGTTCTCCACTCATTACCTGTATTAACTGCACCTGTTTGAACTCGTTACCTGTATAAAAGACACCTGTCCACACACTCAATCAAACAGACTCCAACCTCTCCACAATGGCCAAGACCAGAGAGCTGTATAAGGACATCAGGGATAAAATTGTAGATGGGCTAAAATTGTAGGATGGGCTACAGGACAATAGGCAAGCGGCTTGGTGAGAAGGCAACAACTGTTGGCGCAATTATTAGAAAATGGAAGAAGTTCAAGATGACGGTCAATCTCCCTCGGTCTGGGGCACCATGCAAGATCTCACCTCGTGGGGCATTATTGATCATGAGGAAGGTGAGGGATCAGCCCAGAACTACACGGCAGGACCTGGTCAATGACCTGAAGAGAGCTGGGACCACAGTCTCAAAGATAACCATTAGTAACACACTACGCCGTCATGGATTAAAATCCTGCAGCACACGCAAAGTCCCCCTGCTCAAGTCAGCGCATGTCCAGGCCTGTCTGAAGTTTTCCAATGACCATCTGGATGATCCAGAGGAGGAATGGGAGAAGATCATGTGGTCTGATGAGACAAAAATAGAGCTTTTTGGTCTAAACTCCACTCGCCGTGTTTGGAGGAAGAAGAAGGATGAGTACAACCCCAAGAACACCATCCCAACCGTGAAGCATGGAGGTGGAAACATCATTCTTTGGGGATGCTTTTCTGCAAAGGGGACAGGACGACTGCACCGTATTGAGGGGAGGATGGATGGGGCCATGTATCGCGAGATCTTGGCCAACAACCTCCTTCCCTCAGTAAGAGCATTGAAGATGGGTCGTGGCTGGGTCTTCCAGCATGACAACGACCCGAAACACACAGCCATGGCAACTAAGGAGTGGCTCTGTAAGAAGCATCTCAAGGTCCTGGAGTGGCCTAGCCAGTCTCCAGACCTGAACCCAATAGAAAATCTTTGGAGGGAGCTGAAAGTCCGTATTGCCCAGCGACAGCCCCGAAACGTGAAGGATCTGGAGAAGGTCTGTATGGAGGAGTGGGCCAAAATCCCTGCTGCAGTGTGTGCAAACCTGGTCAAGAACTACAGGAAACGTACTATATATATTCTTATTGTTATAAGTTCTTATTGTCTGATGTATCAAATACTTATGTCATGCAATAAAATGCAAATTAATTACTTAAAAATCATACAATGTGATTTACTGGATTTTTGTTTTAGATTCCGTCACTCACAGTTGAAGAGTACCTATGATAAAAATTACAGACTTCTACATGTTTTGTAAGTGGGAAAACCTGCAAAATCGGCAGTGTATCAAATACTTGTTCTCCCCACTGTAAATGAACTTGACGGGCTGTGGTGGGTGGCTGTGGTGGGTGGCTGTGGTGGGTGGCTGTGGTGGTGGGCTGTGGTGGGTGGCTGTGGTGGGTGGCTGTGGTGGGTGGCTGTGGTGGGTGGCAGTGGTGGGTGGCTGTGGTGGGTGGCTGTGGTGGGTGGCTGTGGTGGGTGTCTGTGTTGGGTGTCTGTGGTGGGTGTCTGTGGTGGGTGGGGGTGATCGGTGTAAGTCTGATATGCTACAAACATTTGTCTTTAAATCGGAGTCAGATGGCTTTGTGTGGAAGTACTAAAACCCTAGGAGAGTACGGTTGAACCCCCAACCTCCTCTAGCTCTGACTCTCATCCATTCCTTCCATCTCTTCCATCTCTTCCATCCCTTCCAACCATCCTGGATCATGCTGTTCCTCCCTCCCTCTGGCAGCCTTCCCCCAGCCTCCTACAGCCTGATTCCAGCCCCTCCGGAGCTCCCATTTCCATGGATAACCATGTCTGTATCCCAAATTGTACCCTATTTCCTATATAGACTACTACTTTTGACCAGAGCCCTTTGTATTTGTATGTATTATGGATCCCCACTCTTCCTGGGGTCCGGCAAGATTAAGGCAGTTATACAGTTTTAAAAACACATTTGGGACGCAATCCAAGATTCTCTGTGACCTACATTTCCGAAAACTGCATCATGTTGCTGTGAAGGGAAAAGAGACCGGAGGGGCCAGGAGGCATTCAAAACCTCAATTACAGCAGAAAATGGATTTGAACTAGATGTAAATTCACCGTTTAAGATATTCCTGCATCTAACCCTCCAGACTCCAAAAATGATGTTGTTGTGCTACATTGGCGGGATGCAGGAGCGGCAGACCAGACCAGGGAGGAAGTGGTGTCTCCCCAGTGGGAAATAGGTCCCGTTGTGCTGCATGTTTATTCATGTGCACCGCTGGGAAAGTGACAATGACAAAAAGAGTGGGGCTTATAAAGTCTTAATAATAGTATCCCAAATCATAATCACTTCTTTGCGGTGCTGTCTAGACAAGGAACGGTTAAATTGGGTGCGGGTGTGTGTGTGTGTGTGTGTGTGTGTGTGTGTGTGTGTCAGAGTGTTTGGGAGGGTGTTGGGATGGAGGTAAGGAGGGGGGCGGGGCTCGGGGGGGGGGCAGTGCTGGAATGGGTGAGTTAAAGTGAGCATTCTATTGAGGTCTTAGTTGGGCTAATCTGGCCCATGTGACAGCGAGCAGTGAGATTTGCCTGCCATGGAATGTCACAGGCTGTTGTGCTGTGGACAAAAAGAGACAGAGGCTTAAACTGCAAGGGGCAACACTCGCTCCCTCCGCGCTCCCAGCGAGCTGCAGCACTCCGAGCTCCGCCAAGGGTGAGAGGGAAGGTGGTGGAGAGGGGGGAGGGGGGAGTTCTCAGGGTCTAAAACACGCCCCCTCCAGAGGACTGGTGGAGCAGGCATAACCACAGCCAGTACCAGTGCCACCACTCATCAGCTCCACACCAACACCCCTAATGAGACACCCTCGTACCGTCCTCCCTCCTTCTCTTTGCCCATGGCTGAGGGTGGGATGATTTGTACATACGCTGCCCTTCTCTCTCTCTCTCTCTCTCTCTCTCTCTCTCTCTCTCTCTATATATATATATTTCTCCTGCACTATCACCTCTTCGCACCCCCAAGACCCCCCCCCCACCGTCTCACTGGAACGTGCACACACACACACGCAAACAAGTACAGACACATTGCACACACACACACACACACACACACACACACACACACACACACAGTGCGTTCCGATGGATTCCAGACCAGTGAATAAAGTAATAACCAGATCAGATCTGGAGGGAGAAGCTCCTCTGTTCTGCTTTGTGGTGATCATCTAGAGGAAGTAAGACAGAGAGCGCCATCGAGAGTCTTCGTTTCGCCCCCTGAAGTCACAGACAATCGTCATATCTTTCCGTCTGTTTTAGGTTACTGGGGAATCACCACAACGATGATCAACAATAACACAAATGAGTCCCCAATGTTGTTTTCCTAAAAAAATATGACTTTTTTGGGTTACTTTCTGAAGTGAAAATATTCTGGAACATTGTGTACTTCTCGTTAAGGAACAGAGAATCACAGAGGATGATTTAATGAGAATACTACCCACAGCAGTATTTACAGGTGTACCCATTTTGCAGGAGGCATTTTGTCTGGTGCCAGTGCAGTTATAGTACATAAACACCAACAGAGGAGATAAAGATGTTTGACCAGATCAATCAGACTTAAAGGGCCAATCAACAGTTAAAACGAGAACAAAGCGACTCCCCGCCACTGTTTCAGAAAACAAAGCTCAGGCTGGAGAAATGTAACCCCTCTCAAATTCATAGACAGAGCTACGGTGGAAAAGGATTGACCATCCACGATATCAGGATGATAGTTTTGAGGCTATACAGTGTTTGTTTACATTGACTCTGTTTAGAAACATTAGAAACATTAGATCAAAACAAGCTCATATTCTGGGTTCTAACGTGGTACAACTAGATATATAAGATATATTCTTAAAGAATGAATGGGTACGTATCATTCATTTATAAGTCCAAAAATGTATCTAGTAACTGCAGATTGGCCCTTTTAATGAACCTTTCTTGCTGTAGCTGGTGATTAAAACATGAGGATGCCGTAGTGCCAGGAGAGGATGACATTCTGTCATAACGTGAAATACAGGTGTGTCCCTTTGGGGGATGTAGGTTATCTGAAGGTTAGAATAAAAAGAGACTTGTGAGCCTGCATGTTTAATGCTTTGTACTGAGCATGCATGAGCCTTTATAATGTTGCATTATAGAGCTTGTAATATGTTATGTCCCTCTATTTAGGACATTTTCTAATCATTTTTAACAGGTTGTTACTCAGTCAGCGTCATTATGACATTTTTAAAATAGACTGAAACTGGGTCTTAAACTGAGGTATTTTTATGGAGATGTTTGTATTATGCTAATTAGATATCTGCTGGGGCTTGGACATCGACCTTAGAGGGTTAAACATTTATTACAAGTCATATAATGCGTCAGAACCACATCATAATGCAGTACATCTGCAGACTTAAAAAAGTCTTACCGAAACGTCAGTCCCCCTCCCAAAACCAACCATCTAATCCAGCCAAATCTCCCAGCAACTAGACTGAAGCTCTAGATATCAAGGTCTGGGGGGGACGTGAGAATTACAGCCTCGATGAAGTATTCAGGTCTGTCAGTGTCAACTCCTCCCCTTTTCTCTCTCTCTCTCTCCCTCCCCAACCCTCCCTCCTTCCCTCCTCCCTCCCACCCTTGCTTTAATTAGGAGAAATAATCAGGATTTGCATCACAATGGCGGCCAGGGCCCTTTTACCATAAGTGACCCGTTTGGCTTCAGAGGTCTAATGAAAATGTAACATCACCTAAGCCCTCCTTCGCTAGATTCTCAGATTAACCGTGGACGGCCGAAGGCGAAAGCTCTGGTGCCTTGAGTTGGTTTAATTCCATTGTCTGATAAGCATTGCACCCCTAAAATCCGTCCCGGCCAAATCCTCTTGAGAAGGGGCTGAGTGTCAGCGCTGAGTAGGGAGAAGGTGGAGAGGAGAGGGGAGAGAAAGAGGGGAGGGA
>CM042398.1:6894835-6897335 GCA_023634145.1 Thymallus thymallus | reverse complement strand
TAAGGTATTTGAGGTAGATATGTACATGAAGGCAGGGTAGCGTGACCAGACATCTGGATATATAATAATAAGGTATTTGAGGTAGATATGTACATGAAGGCAGGGTAAAGTGACCAGACATCAGGATAGATAATAATAAGGTATTTGAGGTAGATATGTACATGAAGGCAGGGTAAAGTGACCAGACATCAGGATAGATAATAATAAGGTATTTGAGGTAGATATGTACATGAAGGCAGGGTAACGTGACCAGACATCAGGATAGATAATAATAAGGTATTTGAGGTAGATATGTACATGAAGGCATGGTAAAGTGACCAGACATCAGGATAGATAATAACAAGGTATTGGAGGTAGATATGTACATGAAGGCAGGGTAAAGTGACCAGACATCAGGATAGATAATAATAAGGTATTTGAGGTAGATATGTACATGAAGGCAGGGTAACGTGACCAGACATCAGGATAGATAATAATAAGGTATTTGAGGTAGATATGTACATGAAGGCAGGGTAAAGTGACCAGACATCAGGATAGATAATAACAAGGTATTTGAGGTAGATATGTACATGAAGGCAGGGTAAAGTGACCAGACATCAGGATAGATAATAACAAGGTATTTGAGGTAGATATATACATGAAGGCAGGGTAACGTGACCAGGATAGATAATAATAAGAGTAAAATAAAGAACAGAGTAGCAGCAGCAAATGATGAGTGTAAAAGTGTGTGTTAGTGCTGTGTCGGTATGTGTGTGTTTTTTATGGGTGTGTGTTTTATGTGTGTATTTTGTGTGTGTGTGTCGATATGTTTTGTGTGAGCGTCATTGTTGTGTGTATATAGTGTGTATATATAGTCTTGTGAGTGTACATAGAGGAAGGTTCAGTTAAGGCAGATAGTCTGGGTAACCATTTAATTAACTATGCAGCAGTCTTATGGCATGGGGTTAGAAGCTGTCCTCTGAGCCTGTTTGTCCGAGAGCCGATGCTCCGGTGCCGTTTGCCAGACGTTAGCAGTGTGAACAGTGTATGGTTTGGGTGGCTGGAGTCTTTGGCAAGTTTTGTAGAGCTTTGCGGTCGAGGGCGGTGCATTTGCCATACAAGCGGTGATGCAGCCAGTCAAGACGCTCTCGATTGTACAGCTGTAGAACTTTTTGAGGATGTTTTACCACCCGCAAGACGTGATGTCACCAACTGAATGTCATGATCCGTCTCCAGGAAATGAAAAGGCTTGGAGAGACCAGTGTGTGGATAATTAAGGAGGAAATTATGTTGTACTATTGAATGCACCTGTTAGGGAAAGATGTCTTATTTTGGTTGCTTTCTGGTTGGATTACAACCAGATAATGGCATATTTTTCTGGTTGCTAAAAAACGTTAACAAAACCTGACCACAACGTCTTAAAAAAGATTAGCCTTTATCCTCACCATTGTCATCCAATTACGAACACCATTTTTATCCTCTTGGCGTCATTATTCATGAGCCACCTTTTTCAAATGCCCTACATTGAGATGCTAATGTAGACATTGCACAGGGTGACCCAGGGAGGAGAGCAGGGTGTTTGTGGGGAGAGGGATCAGAGGATACAGTATATAATAGCAGGCTTCTTTCCCAAGTGGTGTTCAGTCCAATGTCATATTAATAATAAGGTCATACAACGTAAAACATTCAAAAACATTTTACACCAGAAAACGCAAAGTCTAGGTAGTTCCTTTCTGTTTCAGTCTGTTTTCTTCTTCTGATGCCTAATAATCACTACCCTGAGCCAGGGCCAGCACCAGGACCAGCACCAGGGCCAGCACCAGGACCAGGGCCAGCACCAGGGCCAGCACCAGGGCCAGCACCAGGGACAGGACCAGGGCCAGGCAGAGTGCCATGGTGAGGCCACCCTGCATACCAATCCTCATCCAGACCCAGTTGCCTGGTTGTCACATGGCCTGTTAATGGGAGACACCAGGGCAAGTATGCAGGGTGGCCTCAGCTATGTGCTGCCGTGCTGCCTTGGGTCCAATTAGTGTGTGTGTTTGTGTATATTTGTGTGTGTACGTGTGTTTGTGTATGTGTACGTGTATGTGTATGTGTGTGTGTGTGTGTGTGTGTGTGTGTGTGTGTGTGTGTGTGTGTGTGTGTGTGTGTGTGTGTGTGTGTGTGTGTGTGTGTGTGTGTGTGTGTGTGCGTGAGTGTGTGTCTATGTGTATGTGTGTCTATGTGTGTGTGTGTGTGTGTGTGTGTGTGTGTGTGTGTGTGTGTGTCTATGTGTATGTGTGTGTGTCTATGTGTATGTGTGTGTGTGTGTGTGTGTGTGTGTGTGTGTGTGTATGTGTGTGTGTGTGTGTGTCAATGTGTATGTGTGTGTGCGTGTGTGTGTGTGTGTGTGTGTGTGTGTATGTGTGTGTGTGTGTCTATGTTTATGTGTGTGTGTGTCTATGTGTATGTGTGTGTGTGTGTGTGTGTGTGTGTGTGTGTGTGTGTGTGTGTGTGTGCGTGCGTGCGTGCGTGCGTG
>CM042398.1:6757335-6889835 GCA_023634145.1 Thymallus thymallus | reverse complement strand
CTCCTAGCCAAACTCTGGGAACATTCAATGATCGTAATGACAGTCATTGTTCTAGACAGATCAATGATTGTTCTCTATGGTTCCCTCTGCTGTTGTATTTGACTTTTGCTACTGATCAAGTTGGGTGGTGGTGTTGGGGTGGTGAAAGGTGAATAGTGGTGGTGTTAGGAGTGGTGAAGTGTGAATAGTGGTGGTGTTGGGGGGTGAAGGGTGAAAAGTGGTGGTGTTGGGGTGTGAAGGGTGAATAGTGGTGGTGTTGGGGTGTGAAGGGTGAATAGTGGTGGTGTTGGGGGGTGAAGGGTGAATAGTGGTGGTGTTGGGAGGTGAAGGGTGAATAGTGGTGGTGTTGGGTTGTGAAGGGTGAATGGTGGTGGTGTTGGGGGTGGTGTTGGGATGGTGAAAGGTAAATAGTGGTGGTGTTAGGGTATGAAGGGAGAATAGTGGTGGTGTTGGGGGGTGAACGGTGAATAGTGGTGGTGTTGGGGTGGTGAAGGGTGAATGGTGGTGTTGTTGGGTGCTGGTGTTGGGGAGTGATGTTGGGGGTGAAGGGTGAATGGTGGTGGTGTTGGAGGGTGAATGGTGAATGGTGGACTCTTCTTCTCCAGGGCTCCTGTTACTAATGTGGTGGACAGACTCTTCTTCTCCAGGGCTCCTATTAGTAATACGGTGGACACACTCTTCTTCTCTAGGGCTCCTGTTACTAATGTGGTGGACAGACTCTTCTTCTTCAGGGCTAATGTTACTAATATGGTGGACTGACTCTTCTTCTCTAGAGAGTCTTCCATCCTCCAGATCTGCCAGGGTGGGCTCTGAAAAATGCTTCCCATCTGGAGGCAACCTTCTCTGTGCCCGGGTGATGTGATGGATAAGGAGGGCACAACAGGACATCCAGCTGGCCCAAGCTCTCCAGAGGGGGACACAATCAATCACCCTCTCCTGTCCTGTTGACGGGCAGTCCTCACAGCATGGGCCATGGAGGACCATGGGTCAAGGAGTCTGTCATGACTGGACGGCTCTAACACTCCTATGGGTTTTAATCTAATCACATCAAGTGTTCCATTATGAGGATGAGTGTGTGTGTGTGTTTGTGTGTGTGTGTGTGTTTGGTCTTCTGTCTGTGTGCTTGTTGCTGTCACTAACTGATTATAATGTTAACCATGAAAATAGATAGATACATGAGCACTGTTGAACGTCCCGCTGTTTATATGCTTGGAGAGTGGAGATGTCACAAATGTTAAAAAGTCAACTTTAATCCCTCCTTTTTCAGCGTTCCGGTCTCAGTGGTGAGTTTGTTATGGTTGTTCTTGTAAAAGCGGACCAGCTGGGTCAAAGACATGTGAGCGTAAGCAGGGGAGTTCACTCTAGTAAAGGTTATTAGGTCATACAGGTGAATCCCACACCTCTCAGCCTACTACTGACTTTGAGCTACAGTCGTGGTCAAAAGTTTAGAGAATGACACAAGTATTGGTCTCCACAAAGTTTGCTGCTTCAGTGTTCTTAGATCTTTATGTCAGTAGTTACTATGGTACACTGAAGTATAATTACAAGTATTCCATAAGTGTCAAAGGCTTTCATTGACAATGACATTCAGTTAATTCAAAGAGTCAATATTTGCAGTGTTGACCCTTATTTTTCAAGACCTCTGCAATCCGCCCTGGCATGCTGTAAATTAACTTCTAGGCCACATCCTGACTGATGGCAGGCCATTCTTGCATAATCAATGCTTGGAGTTTGTCAGAAGTTGTGGGTTTTTGTTTGTCCACCCGCCTCTTGAAGATCGACCACAAGTTCTCAATGGGATTAAGGTGTGGGGAGTTTCCTGGCCATGGACCCAAAATGTCAATGTTTTGTTCCCCGAGCCACTTAGTTATCACTTTTGCCTTATGGCAAGGTGCTCCATCATCCTGGAAAAGGCATTGGTCATCACCAAACTGTTCTTGGATGGTTGGGAGAGGTTGCTCTCGGAGGATGTGTTGGTACCATTCTTTATTCATGGCTGTGTTCCTAGACAAAATTGTGAGTGAGCCCACTCCCTTGGCTGAGAAGCAACCCCACACATGAATGGTCTCAGGATGCTTTACTGGTGGCAAGACACAGGACTGACGGTAGCGCTCACCTTGACTTCTCCGGACAAGGTGTTTTTCCGAATGGCCCAAACAATCGGAAAGTGGATTCATCAGAGAAAATGACTCTACCCCAGTCCTCAGCAGTCCAATCCCTGTACCTTTTGCAGAATATCAGTCTGTCCCTGATGTTGTTCCTGGAGAGAAGCGGCTTCTTTGCTGCCCTTCTTGACACCAGGCCATCCTCCAAAGGTCTTTGCCTCACTGTGCATGCAGATGTACTCCCACCTGCCTGCTGCCATTCCTGAGAAAGCTCTGCACTGGTGGTGCCCCGATCCCGCAGCTGAGTCAACTTTAGGAGACGTCCTGGCGCTTGCTGGACTTTCTTGGGCGCCCTGATGCCTTATTCACAACAATTGAACCTCTCTCCTTGAAGTTCTTGATGATCTGATAATTGGTTGATTTAGGTGCAATCTTACTAGCAGCAATATCCTTGCCTGTGAAGCCCTTTTTGTGCAAAACAATGATGACGGCACGTGTTTCCTTGCAGGTAACCATAGTTGACAGAGGAAGAACAATGATTTCAAGCACCCTCCTTTTAAAGCTTCCAGTCTGTTATTCTGACTCAATCAGCATGACAGAGTGATCTCCAGCCTTGTCCTCGTCAACACTCTCACCTGTGTTAACGAGACAATCACTGACATGATGGCAGCTGGTCCTTTTGTGGCAGGGCTGAAATGCAGTGGAAATGTTTTTGGGGGATTAAGTTCATTTCCATGGCAAAGAGGGACTTGGCAATTAATTGCGCAATTCATCTGATCACTCTTCATGACATTCTGGAGTATATGCAAATTGCCATCATCAACACTGAGGCAGCAAACTTGTGGAGACCAATACTTGTGTCATTCTCAAAACTTTTGACCACGACTGTAGGTTGGGGTGCAGTGCTCAAGGACAAAACGGAATAAGGTTCTGCTATGAATCTTACACCAACAGCCCTACAGTTGCCAGTTCCTAATGAAGTGTAATTAACTTTTCGTTCTAGCTTTGTAGTCTAGATACATGGTTTGGATCTATTATCAATGTGAAATTAATACTTTGTGTAGGTGTACCACTTTCACAGGTCCATCACTTAGCAAAGTATCCTAAGCCTCTCCATCTCCTTTAGGATCATAGGCTGCATTTATACAGGCAGCCCAATTCTGATATTTTGCCACAATTGGCGAGGGTCCATAATGATGGAGGAATTCACATATGACGTCATTGCATTAAGCGTTACCCACAGACTTCTTAAACTACGGCGTGCGACATGGTTCAATGTGTCTATAAATCAGCACTAATCACTTTTCGTTTTTTCAAATTGCTGCAGTCTCTGGAATTTGTATCATGTATACTGTGATAATGCAGATACAAAAAACTAGAAAATTAGGCATTTGTGGTAAGTACATGTGGGCCACCATCTTTATGCACCTTACCCATTGGAATTTTGACCAATCAGATCTTTTGCCAATAATTAGGCAAAATATCAAATTTGGGCCGCCTGTGTAAACACAGTTAGAAGCCTCAGATACTGCAGGCTTCCTCGCCCCCTCTCTGGGTCTCTAGGACTGTGATTGATGAAGGCTCATACTGGGTATAAGAGCTGCCCAGGCTGCTGGCATCACCTCCAGGGGCCTGTCAGTGGACTGGGCTTGGCAACACAGACGACATCTATAGAATGATTGAAGTTGATGAATTGTGTTGAATTTTGTTGTGATTGAATGATGTTGGCTAAGTGGCCATAACAACTCTGTCTCCATGTTCACCACTTGTTGAAGGCCGGAACTCAATAAATATTTTTTTTTACATTTAGTCACTTAGCAGAAGCTCTGTGGGATTAATCTAGATACTAAAGTAATATTAATCAAGAAATAATCCAATCACGGGTTGTAGACCATGCAGCTTTTAAAGGCAATATTCACTCTAAACACTGTATATGTTGGCTCAATAGAAAATGATGGTCATACTTTAATTGGATAGTCCCATAGATCATCTACATATGGTCATACTATCAACAAACTATCCGTTGATAAGAAACTAGTTGCTAAGGTTATGGTTAGGGTAAGGTCTTTAGAATAAAGGTTAGGGTAAGGGTTAAGTTTAGGGTAAGTTGTTATGTCTGAGATTTGGCTACTGTCTTGGTTGGACCAGGTCTCTCTTGAAAAATAGACGCTATCTCAATGAGACTACCTGCATAAATAAAGGAACTCCTGTCAATCAGCTAGCCCACCCCGGTACTTGTCACTCACGATGACAAATGAGGACGCCTGATGAAACAGAGAGGGATTTTTTTTTTTTTTTGTTTTTTTCACCTTTATTTAACCAGGTAGGCCAGTTGAGAACAAGTTCTCATTTACAACTGCGACCTGGCCAAGACAAAGCAAAGCAGTGCGACAAAAAAACATCATCACTTCCCTAATGAGGAGAGGTCATAGCAGGAGGGGGAAGGAGAGAGGGAGGACAGAAGGAGAGAGCGAGGACAGGAAGAGAGGGAGGACAGAGGGAGGGTGGGAGACAGGAAGAGAGGGAGGACAGAGGGAGGATGGGAGACAGGAAGAGAGGGAGGACAGAGGGAGGGTGGGAGACAGGAAGAGAGGGAGGACAAAGGGAGGGTGGGAGACAGGAAGAGAGGGAGGACAGAGGGACGGTGGGAGACAGGAAGAGAGGGAGGACAGAGGGAGGGTTGGAGACAGGAAGAGAGGGAGGACAGAGGGAGGGTGGGAGACAGGAAGAGAGGGAGGACAGAGGGAGAGTGGGAGACAGGAAGAGAGGTAGGACAGAGGGAGGGTGGGAGAGGAAGAGAGGGAGGACAGAGGGAGGGTGGGAGACAGGAAGAGAGGGAGGACAGAGGGAGGGTGGGAGACAGGAAGAGAGGTAGGACAGAGGGAGGGTGGGAGACAGGAAGAGAGGGAGGACAGAGGGAGGGTTGGAGACAGGAAGAGCGGGAGTACAGAGGGAGGTTGGGAGACAGGAAGAGAGGGAGGACAGAGGGAAGTTGGGAGACAGGAAGAGAGGGAGGACAGAGGGAGGGTGGGAGAAATAGGGAAGACAGAGAAAAGGAGTGAGAGGGGAACGAGGGAAAGGGAGAGAGAGGGCGAGAGAGAAAGAAGGAAAGAGAGGGATATTTATTCCTGTGATATTCACGTTACCAGTTGCCCATTTTGGTTGGAACACAGGGTTTCCTGCACATTCTAAGAATGTGCTAACATGCTAAAGCAAAAGCCTAGGCATTAGCATGAGGAGCAAATGCAAGTCTCAGGTCTCAAGCAAGGTTACTCATCATGTGAGCGTGGTTCACCAAACCACCATATAGAGCTTTGGGAGTTCTATAATGACTCAGACAAATAAATGGGTATTGTTGTCCTTGATAACATCACACAGTAATACCATGAATGATACTTCACTTTGTTACATCTGATATGTATTTGTAAGCGGAGTACCTGGGAAAGATACATTTTAGCTGAAGGATAGTTTACTGTCATTTATTTTCAAGTTAAAGTGGAATGTCAAGGCAAAGTCGAAAAGGAACATTTCTCTAAATTTGTTTCAGTGAACATTTCTGTCACTTAATGTCTGGATGCAGTAGACGTTTGTCCACATTTTCTTATTCCTAGACCTGGTCAAACATAGCCTGGTCCCCGATGCATTTGTACTGTCTTGCCAACACCTATGGCCATTGTAACACCAAACAGATCTGGGTCCAGGCTAAAGCACCACAGTCGTGGCTGAAGGACTTCCCCCTGTGGGCCTGTGTCTGTCTCTCTCTCTCTCTGGTCCAGGCTCTGCCTTGACTTGGCACTGGAGTCAGTGAGGAGATTGCGTGGCCTCTCTGTCTGCCTTCTGGAGCTCTCAGCCTCTCAGGGATTGGGTCTTTGTGGGTCCGGGAGCGGAGGGAGTGGAGGGAGCTAGAGCTGGTTCTGATCGTGCCCGCAGAGAGAGGGGAAATGGGTTTGACATACTCTCGGCGTACACAGTCGGGGAGGCAGGATACGATTAATGACTACAGAATAAGATTGTTACAAAATTGCTTCCCTCGCTTCGCCCCCACCTCCTCCTTCACCGTGGGTCTGGGTGGGGAGACCTTTTATTCCTCTCTTTTTATTGACAAGCCTTTTCTCTTTCTCTTTCATGCTCTCTCTCTCTCTTCGTGTGGGCCATTGATATGCAACAATGCCTTCTGGATCTGGTGCATAAAACCTTTCAAATGAGGAGGTTTGTCCAAAGCTAATCCAGCATTAAAGGGATAGTTCCCCCGAATAAAGTGTATATATGAATTCAGGTTCAGAATGCAACGTCATAACAACTCACTGTAAGGCAAACAGAAGTTATAAAACGCTGTTTACATAACTCCTCCATGCCAATGCTCTCTGAATGTGTGCGAGATACTCTGTGATGTTTAGACTGTGTTTGAAGTCTAAGTCTGTTCTCTTCCCTCTCTCTCTCTCTCTCTCTCTGACAACATTCACCCAGAGCTGTGGCAGCTGTTTGTTTGATAACATCCCACGACCACAGCCAGCAGTGATGTTGTATTCCACTACTTAGAGCATGAATAGAATAGAATAGAATGATGTTGTATTCTGCTGCTTAGAGCATGAATAGAATAGAATGATGTTGCATTCCGCTGCTTAGAGCATGAATAGAATGGAATAGAATGATGTTGTATTCCGCTGCTTAGAGCATGAATAGAATAGAATGATGTTGCATTCCGCTGCTTAGAGCATGAATAGAATAGAATAGAATAGAATGATGTTGCATTCCGCTGCTTAGAGCATGAATAGAATAGAATAGAATGATGTTGCATTTCGCTGCTTAGAGCATGGACAAAAAAGAATAGAATGATGTTGTATTCCACTCCTTAGAGCATGAATAGAATATAATAGAACAGTGTTGTATTCCACTGCTTAGAGCATGACTAGAAAAGAAGAGAATGATGTTGTATTCTACTGCTTAGAGCATGTATAGAATATAATCGAATGATGTTGCATTCCGCTGCTTAGAGCATGAATAAAATATAATCGAATGATGTTGCATTCCGCTGCATAGAGCATGAATGGAATAGAATAGAATGATGTTGCATCCCACTGCTTAGAGCAATAATGGAATTGAACAGAATGATGTTGCATTGTGCTGTATAGAGCATGAATGGAATAGAATAGAATGATGTTGTATTCCGCTTCCTAGAGCATGAATAGAATAGAATAGAATGATGTTGTATTCCACTGCTTAGATCATGACTAGAATAGAATGTTGTATTCCACTGCTTAGAGCATGAATAGAATATAATAGAATTATATTGTATTCCACTGCTTTGAGCATGACTACAATAGAATAGAATGATGTTGTATTCCACTGCTTTGAGCATGAATAGAATAGAATTGTCACGGTTTGTAGTAATGGGACGGTAAACGGAGCGTTGGTGTCATCCTTGTTTATTAAATGAGGTGTAATCACACGGCATAAAATAAACAGGGATGACACTTCACCAACGCTCCGTTTACCGTCCCATTACTACAAACCGTGACAGAATGATCCACCACCCAGGGACGCAACAGGGATTAACATTGGGAGATATCCTCCTCGGTATGGGGGAATACCGAGGGGGAATACTTCCATTATCGTTCGGTGGAGGAGGGCTGGTGTCTGGAGCAGAGGCGCCGAAGAGGGAAAGCTCGACGGGCCAAAAAGGCGAAGGACCAGCCTGGAGCCCAGAAGAACCCCCAAACTGTTTTTTTGGGGGGGCTATGGGGGTGGTCGGCTATCGATGGAAAAGAACCCCGACCACTGCACTCGGGGTTGCAGGAGGAGTACAGAGAGGAGTCGGAGGAAGTCGACGATGTGCTGCTGTTCCCTCACTCGTGGGGGTTCCTCACAGAAGGGGGATTGGCGGTGGAGAGAGGACGACAGGAACAGTCGAACTCCAGCGCCAGTTCCCAGTCCGGTGCCTCTCACGGAGGAGACCGACTCAGCGCACCACACTATCTGTGCGCACCAACAGCCCGGTACGGCCCGTACCTGCTCCTCGCATCAAACCAAAGGTCCAACCGTGATGCTCATTACACATTGTAAAACATTAGTTGTATGATAAATAAACAGAGGTTTTAACACGAGGGCACATGGTGAGAGATGGGATGAAAAACCTGGAGGCCAAATGTTACTGAGTCGCTGTGATTTTAGGGGGGAATTTTCGAGCGGTCCTCAGAGTTTTGACGTCGGTTTCTCAGACCGAAGGGTTAGGGCACGGATGGAGGAATCTAGGAGAGAGGGAGAAGACGGAGGAGAGGAAAACAGGCTGAGGAAGGAGAAAAACCTTAACATGGTGTCCAACAGGCGCGCTGGATCTTTGCACATGGAGCGACTTGCATAGCTGGACCCGCGCTGTGATGTTTGTTGACACGTCCAGGACAGAATTCCGAAGTTTTCACAGCAATCATCAATCAGGAAGAAGCTTCATTTTTCCCAGGGTCAGGAATGCTTCTCCCAGCCTCCCGATTGGCTTCTGCACGACAGGCTTGTATACGCAGGCCAAAACGTGCCAACTCAGCCAGTTGCCACGGCAACCTGTAGCAATGGGTTGGTAGGCTGGCAGGGGTGTTCCTCTGAGGCTTGGTACCAAGGGCCCTTCTCCCTTCTCAGCAAGTTGACCACGTAAGTCAATATATGTCACAATAGGGAAAGCATTTATATGAATGTATTCTAAATAAATATATAATGTCGAAAATAACACATTGTTAAAGTTTGACAAAAGTGTAACAAAGCTATCTTCTTGACTCACAGACGTTGCATTCCTTCTAAAAGGAGATAATGTGGCTATGGATACATAACTCTTTCACTTGACAACCCAGATTCCTAATGGCCTGGGCTTCACTCTCTCTGACATCTCTCCTAGAATTTCACAGCAGGTTACAGAATATCGTCTTGTTGAGAGAGAAAGAGTGAGAGAGAAAGAGAGAGAGAGACAGAGAGACAGAGAGAGAAATAGAGAGAGAGGGACAACTCTAGTTACAGTGTCTGGCAAGTCTAGCTCCTTCTTTGGACACTGTGCTCTCTCATTTATTGTGGGACTCTGCCCTTTTGTATTTCTCCTCTCATCTTACATGATCTCTGTTAGACACCTGGCATCTTCTTGTCTGTTTTTCCCTATGTCTATTTCTCCAGATGTATTGGCCTGGTCGCCTGTCTCTCTATGTTTTGATATGGACACAGACAGGTCTGCAGGGTTAGAGAGGCCTTGATAGCTTTACCTCTCTCTCTCTCTCTCGCTCTCTCTCTCTCTCTCTCTCTCTCTCTCTCTCTCTTTCAATGCTATTTTGTTTAGACATGAATAAAGATCTATCTGTATTGCTCTCTTTCCATTTCCTTCTATTTCTCTCTCTCCATCCCTCTGTCTGCTCTAGCCACAGTTAGAAAGAGAAAGAGGGATCCTATCTGAGGGAGAGAGAGAGAGAGAGAGAGAGAGGGAGAGAGAGAGAAGTGGGGTTATGTGTTCAACATGTGGCAGACCCCATCACCATGAACAAGTGCTCTCACTCCACACACCTGTTCCCCCAGCTGTTGCAGCAAAGCACTCTGGGTCATGATGTTAATTCCATGTTTTTCTCGCTCTGCCCCAGGCGGGAACAGAACAGGGGTATTGCCTGTAGAGGCTTTAGGGGAGAATGCCCCAGTTCCCAGTTGGGAAATGGCCTTTAGATGTAAAATAGTTTTGTCCATCCACTTGTGTGCACTGGTACTGTATGTAAAATAGAATTGAGGTGACCAGTCGTGGTCTGCCCATGTAGGAAGGGGAGAATGGACATTTAAAAAAATCATTGTAAATAAAATCTTACTCATATGGTGAACATCTCAAATTATATGTTACCATCAAACAGATAATCTGACTAGAGAGATATTTAACCATCAAACAGATAAACCGACTAGAGAGATGAGAGATATTTAACCATCAAACAGATAAACCAACTAGAGAGATATTTAACCATCAAACAGATAAATCGACGAGAGAGATATTTAACCATCAAAGAGATAAACCGACGAGAGAGATATTTAACCATCAAAGAGATAAACCGACTAGAGAGATATGTAACCATCAAACAGATAAACCTATTAGAGAGATATGTAACCATCAAACAGATAAACCAACTAAAAGAGATGAGATATGTAACCATCAAACAGATAAACCAACTAAAAGAGATGAGATATGTAACCATCAAACAGATAAACCAACTAAAAGAGATGAGATATGTAACCATCAAACAGATAAACCAACTAAAAGAGATGAGATATGTAACCATCAAACAGATAAACCAACTAAAAGAGATGAGATATGTAACCATCAAACAGATAAACCAACTAAAAGAGATGAGATATGTAACCATCAAACAGATAAACCAACTAAAAGAGATGAGATATGTAACCATCAAACAGATAAACCAACTAAAAGAGATGAGATATGTAACCATCAAACAGATAAACCAACTAAAAGAGATGAGAGATATTTAACCATTAAACAGATAAACCAACTAAAAGAGATGAGAGATATTTAACCATCAAACAGATAAACCAACTAAAAGAGATGAGAGATATTTAACCATCAAACAGATAAACCAACTAAAAGAGATGAGAGATATTTAACCATTAAACAGATAAACCAACTAAAAGAGATGAGAGATATTTAACCATCAAACAGATAAACCAACTAAAAGAGATGAGAGATATTTAACCATCAAACAGATAAACCAACTAAAAGAGATGAGAGACAGGCGCTCTGTAAAAACACTTAATGTTCTCCTCCTACAATTAGAGTATCATTAAAGAGTCCCACTGAGGCCACTGTGCTTCAAAGTGTTCCCTTCTGCACAAGAAGATAAACCTGATGTTTCTGAGGTAGAGTTGGAGAGCACTCAGCAGCCTGATGTTTCTGAGGTAGAGTTGGAGAGCACTCAGCAACCTGATGTTTCTGAGGTAGAGTTGGAGAGCACTCAGCAACCTGATGTTTCCGAGGTAGAGTTGGAGAGCACTCAGCAACCTGATGTTTCCGAGGTAGTGTTGGAGAGCACTCAGCAACCTGATGTTTCTGAGGTAGAGTTGGAGAGCACTCAGCAACCTGATGTTTCTGAGGTAGAGTTGGAGAGCACTCAGCAACCTGATGTTTCCGAGGTAGTGTTGGAGAGCACTCAGCAACCTGATGTTTCTGAGGTAGAGTTGGAGAGCACTCAGCAACCTGATGTTTCTGAGGTAGAGTTGGAGAGCACTCAGCAACCTGATGTTTCTGAGATAGAGTTGGAGAGCACTCAGCAACCTGATGTTTTTGAGGTAGAGTTGGAGCGCACTCAGCAACCTGATGTTTCTGAGATAGAGTTGGAGAGCACTCAGCAGCCTGATATTTTTGAGGTAGAGTTGGAGAGCATTCAGCAGCATGATATTTCTGAGGTAGAGTTTGAGAGCACTCAGAAGCCTGTGGAGAAAACCATGCTCCATCCCACCCCCCTCGCCTTTGCACTTTTCATATAGCCTACTTTTGTCCAGCTAATAGTCGTGCTTTTAGAAAAAAGGGTTCCAAAAGGGTGGTTGTCCCCATAGGATAACCCATTTTGGTTCCAGGTAGAACTCTTTTGGGTTCTATGGAGAACCCTCTCTGTAAAAGGCTCTACATGGAACTCAAAAGGGTTCTACCTGGAACCAAAAGGGTTCTACCTGAAACTAAAAAGGGTTCTTCAAAGGGTTCTCCTATGGGGACAGCCAAGAACCCTTTAAGGTTCTAGACAGCACCGTTCAAATCCTGTTGCTGCATGATTATTTTGCTATGACAATACTGGTCAAATTAAGATCCCACATCTGTAGCTCCATGTAAAAGCCTACTGTGATATTGTTCTGTTGTCTGGGCCCTAAAGCTGAATGTCGCCCAGAGAGCCAACCATGATGAAATGGAAAGTGCCTCTGTAAAAACAACCCTTGGAACATTATAACTGTCCGTTTAGCCTCTTTTTCACTGTGAGTATAAACTGATGCCTGTTACACTGAAGTGATTTTGTCAAATTAAAGAATAACCTTAATATGGATGGTACCTCTAAACTTCTGTTATTTAACCTTAATATGGATGGTACCTCTAAACTTCTGTTATTTAACCTTAATATGGATGGTACCTCTAAACTTCTGTTATTTAACCTTAATATGGATGGTACCTCTAAACTTCTGTTATTTGAAACCCTTTCTTTGTGTGTGTGTGTGTGTGTGTGTGTGTGTGTGTGTGTGTGTGTGTGTGTGTGTGTGTGTGTGTGTGTGCGCCTGTTTGCGTGCATGTTTGCGTGTGTGTGTGTGTGTGTGTGCAGAGCTAGCATGGTGGAAATGAGCCTGTGAAGACCCCTCATTGACCGTAAGGATTCTGGCCCATATTTCACTAAGCCCTTCCCCAGAGGAAGAGGCAACAGTAGAGATGAACCATGTCTGGACACACATGTTGGAGTGAAGTCAGTGTTACCAGAGGAGGAGGAGAAGGAGGAGGAGGAGAAGGAGGAGAAGGAGGAGGAGGAGGAGGAGGAGGAGGAGGAGGAGGAGGAGGGGGAGGAAGAGGAGGAGGATCAGGAGGAGGAGGATCAGGAGGAGGAGGAGGAGGAGCAGGAGGAAGAGGAGGAGGAGAAGGAGGAGGAGTAGGAGGAGGAGGAAGAGGAGGAGGAGGAAGATGAAGAGGAGGAGGAAGAGGAGGTGGAGATGTAGAAGGAGGAGAAGGAAGAGGAGGAAGAGGAGGAGGAGGAAGAGGAAGAGGAAGAGGAGGAGGATCAGGAGGAGGAGGATCAGGAGGAGGAGGTGGAGATGGAGGAGGAGGTGGAGGAGGAGGAGGAGGAGGAGGAGGAGGAGGAGGAGGAGGAGGAGGAGGAGGAGGAGGAGGAGGAGGAGGAGGAGGAGGAGGAGGAGGACTACAGGGGTGTGAAACGAAAATCCAAACAAAACAGTTAATGGTCTCTTACACACACAGTACAAAAACACACCCCTACCCGATAAACAAGAGAGCATCTGGAAACAGCGTGTCATCTGTCGGTCGGCAGGGTTAGGCTTGGCTTGACGAGGCATGGCGGTGTGTGACAGTAGGGTGGAACATAAATTAGAAGGAACTGTGTTGCTGGGTCATTAAACACACAGGCAACACAGGCAGAGGAGCCATGATGGGTTCCACAGCTCATTGGGAGACTGTAGGAATGAAGCTGGGAACAAGACACCACCTGGCTAGATAGATAGATAGATAGATAGATAGATAGATAGATAGATAGATAGATAGATAGATAGATAGATAGATAGATAGATAGATAGATAGATAGATAGATAGATAGATAGATAGATAGATAGATAGATAGATAGATAGATAGATAGATAGATAGATAGATAGATAGATAGATAGATAGATAGATAGATAGATAGATAGATAGATAGATAGATAGATAGATAGATAGATAGATAGGTGAAAATAAAATTGTTGATTTAGAAAAAAATAAGGAGTATTTGCACGGTTAACTATACTATCGATGGCAGATAAATACTTAAATAGCTAAAAGTGCATATGATTTAAGTGAGAGTAATAATAGTTTACTTAATATACAGTAAGGTTAAATGAACAGGAAAGTGAATTAATATTTTGCATGGTAAATGAGGTGGACACAATAGGATGTAGTGTAAATGTAATAGCCTGTCAATTACATTGCATAGTATGGCCTAGAGCTAATTAAATGTTGCCCATTTTGGAAGAAAATGGAAGAAAAACAAGGAACGATAATTACTTAAACTTTAGATTAATTGTATTTGATTTACTTTTGCAGTGATATAAGACAGAAAGGATAAGTTGTGTTTGTGTTTCTAGGCTTCTGACAAGATAATACTCAGATGTTTTTTTCCTTCACTTTCTCCTTTGCATCCAAGAGGAACCAGACCCCAGAGTGTGAGCTAGAATAACTGGTTTACTGCCAGGTTAGAGAGAATATATCTCTCAGGAATCTGCATTTGCCCCTCAACTTTACTTGTACATGTTGGTTGAGGTATTAACTTGTTTGCTGAAGGAATTTGGTCTGCCTGGTAGTCCAACATTTGGAACAGAGAGTCAATAACTAAAGAAATGCTTATAAAGGAGTAGACTGATTCTCTGGGAATTGCCTTGGTTCACTGTTTAAGTAGCTGCGAGAACCAGTCCTCCCCACCCCCACCCTGTATGCACACACACTTCGCTTAGCTGATTGTTTTTGCCACCACTTTACGATTGTTTTTGTTGTTCCCAGTGTTATACAGCAGGACACAAACCAAAATGGCCCTCCCTAACCACCAGTACAAACACAGACTTGTGTCCACATTCCACTATTGCAGTGCAGGGACAGTAGATACTGCTCTGCTCTAGGAAGGGCAGCAACTCATTAGACTTTGTACAGGAAAGTGCCTTTCACTTTCATATTTTTTAACTACAATACTATGGTCTAGAGTAAAACAAAACGACTCAACTTCATTAGTCATTGTTGATATATGATGAAAAATGCATCATACTGGCTGTGTTTTTGTATTATGAAAGTTATATAGCTTGAAAACAGTGAATGTGACTGTGACAAGTTCTGGTATAAGAATCGTGTAGATAACCAACTTATCGTTACTCATTGTGTATTTATTCTTTGTATTATTGCATTGTTAGGAAGGGCCCGTAAGTAAGCATGTGACTGTAGTTCTACACTGAGCATACAAAACATTAAGAACATAAGAACATGTCATTACATACTGTCAGGTCCTGACCGTAGGGAGGCCTCAGGCTTCTCTATGTTTGTCACAGTCAGGGCCTGACAGGAGAGTTCTAGGAGAACTATATGTTAAAGTTGTGTTTGGTCCCCAATTAGAGGCAGCTGCTATGCGTTGTCTCTACTTGGGGATCCTAATTAAGGTGCTTGTTTTCCTACCTGTGTTGTGGGAAATTGTTGGTTGACTTGAGGTCAGTCTAACTTGTCATTCACTCCCACCATAATACTAATCACCAGATGCAGCAAGTTTTCAACTTGAGGGTATTGTTCCCAACCCTTCTGGTTGTGTGTGTGGTTGTGTGGGTGTGTGGTTGTGTGGTTGTGTGGTTGTGTGTGTGGTTGTGTGGGTATGTGTGTGGTTGTGTGGATGTGTGGGTGTGTGTGTGGTTGTGTGGTTGTGTGTGTGGTTGTGTGGTTGTGTGTGTGGTTGTGTGTGTGGTTGTATGTGTGGTTGTATGTGTGGTTGTGTAAGTGTGTGTGTGGTTGTGTGGGTGTGTGGTTGTGTGTGTGGTTGTGTGGGTGTGTGTGTGTTTGTGTGGGTGTGTGTGCATGCAAATGTGTGTGCGCTGCTAGCGTTTCCTCTAGGGGATGTGTGTTGGTTTCAGCCAGTGTTTGGGGGGAGTTGGCTTGCTAGGAAAAGAGAAAACACTAATTTTAAGAAGTTAACGTTTTAGCTTTAAACATTGACTGTACTAGACAGCGAAGAAAAATGAATACTTGATGTTAAAGAAACAAATAGATGCTAGTGTTTGCCCCAAGGATGTTTCAGAATGAAAGAGAGCTTCTCAGTTCCTGCTGTTGTTCATTTCATCAGTGTAATGAATATGCAATACACTCAACTTCAAAACAAAAGCAGAATATAAATGTGTTTTTTTGCTCTTCCATGTTCAGCACTTCCATTGAAGACGTACAAACACGTGCACACACACACAAACAAAAACACACACACATTCTATCACTCCCACCAAGGCACCCAGCCACAATATGGTTGAGGTCTGTACGGTATGTCTTGTTTAGTCTCATGTCACTTTGTTGTGATATTTTATTGTCGTCCAGTCTCCAAGGTGATTGGCCAGATTTGTCTGCTTTCTTTCCCTGTTGCCCTCAGAAAGACCACCCATTGGGTGCGGCGGGGTCAGGCGTCCAACTAGAATATTAATGGGCTCGTCCTGGGAAAAGTGCCCATGGAGAGGCAGAGAGATGCCTGTCTGGACAATAAAGAGGGAGAGAAAAATGTTTTCTTGTTTCCTCATCAGGAACATTCATCAGCCCAATCCTGCTGTTGGGGTGGGGGGGCACTGGGACATATGGACTAACTGCTGTAGACATGCATGTCTCTCTCACACACACACACACTTTCTGGGCTGAGCTAATCTGCTCACAATGCCACCCTAAACCAAGGGCATGTGGCTGTGACATAAGAAAAATAGATAGATAGATAGATAGATAGATTAAAATGTAATTCATCTGTTTGAGATTGATTGATCCTCAATGTTTTAATTTACTTCATTCCAACTATTGTTGTCCTCCTTTGCACCTAAACCTTCTGTAGGTGTAGGGAGAAGTGTCCCTTAGACCCTGATCTTTGATCAGTTTTGCATCATCCCCACTAAGGGATAAGGTGAGGATTGGGAAGGGGAAGCTGATCCTAGATCTGTACCTTGGGGGAAACTTCACCCTGGATCTTGAACGTATTGTATTACGTATTCATTGCACTTACTTGTGGGCAGCTGTTGTGAAGCTGATTGGTTGTGTCCATTACTCTGTTAGTCTACTACTGGTTGAGGCCTCCAATGTGGCCATGCCTGTGCCACTTCAATGAGTCACGATCATCCTAGCTCAAGAAGGGAAAGCCTCACTATCTCATTTCCTGGTTAGATCTGGGCTATTAGGCGGTATGTTACGGTACTTGACACACTAATCTGATGAAATCCAGTGAAAGTTGTGCATGGTCACTGCCCTAGTTTTATTTCAGGCTGGGCAGCATCCTCTGTTACAGCCCACAGTATTGTAATGACCAGGGATTCTGTTACAGCCCACAGTATTGTAATGACCAGGGATTCTGTTACAGCCCACAGTACTGTAATGACCAGGGATTCTGTTACAGCCCACAGAACTGTAATGACCAGGGATTCTATTACAGCCCACAGTATTGTAATGAACAGGGATTCTGTAACAGCCCACAGTATTGTCATGACCAGGGATTGTGTTACAGCCCACAGTCTCTCTATCCCACTCTCTTCCTTCTATCCCCCTCTCCCTTCTCTCTCCCCCACTCTCTTCCTTCTATCCCCCTCTCCCCTCTCTCTCCCCCACTCTCTTCCTTCTATCCCCCTCTCCCCTCTCTCTCTCCCACTCTCTTCCTTCTATCCCCTTCTCCACTCTCTCTCCCCCACTCTCTTCCTTCTATCCCCCTCTCCCTTCTCTCTCCCCCACTCTCTTCCTTCTATCCCCCTCTCCCCTCTCTCTCTCCCCGTCTCTGGGCCACTGCAGAGAGGCAGTGATGGATGTGTCTCAGGGGATCTCTGGGGGTCTCGGCAGGAGGGGGTCCAGGTCTTACACAGTCTGCTGCCTCCTGCTGTGGGAAAGGGGGAAAGTTGTCAACCTCCCCATTAACCAAAAACAGGTATACATAACCAGGCTGGTGGTCAGGCAGACCACCATACCAAACTCAGACACGACTGTGAACTACATGACCACTCTGTAGACACCAGACATGGGCTGGGATTCAATGTGGTTTGTTTGAGTCCCAGCACTGGTGAGTTGGGTATCTTGAACGGTAGAAGAGTTGACTACAGAACATACTATGAGACCAGGCTTTGGGCAATCAGCCAGTGAGTCCAAAGATCTCAATATACATTATAGTGTTATATGAAATAGGGGTTGAGTGCATTCAGTCCAGTCTGTACAGCCAGTCAGTGAGCTAGTGAGGCATAGTGGTGGGTTGGTGGTAGAGAAATGGATCCAGTCCACTTGACGTGAGGACAGAGATGTCATCTGAAACCCTACCTCGAACTTTCAACATGAAGGCAGCATTCTCTCGACATGAGTTCCCCAACCTAGCCACTGATTGTGTTTACATTGTCATTGATTTATAGAGGGTGGTGCAATCCCATTATGCTATGGCTGGTAATGAATAAACAGCATTTTATGTGCAGTTTGTTTCTCTAAGCAGTGGGGTATACATGTTCGGGGAAGGGGTGTGGACATACATCATCCCAATAGGCCGTGGTATTGACGGCCCGGTGACCTCATGGTCTGGGAAGCCTGCAGGATAGGATGAAAGGAAGCTAGTAGCTAGTAGCCCCCTAGGTCACCAACCAAGAGTACGAACACAAAGATTGGAGCAAGCTGACAATGTAAACATTTTCAGGAACTCTAGGGAGGATAATGGAAGTTTGCTTTGAAAATAATTTGTAGCAACACTTTATTTGGATGGTCCATCTGTAGATGATCATACTATCAACAAACTATCTGCTAAGGTTACAGTTAGGGTTAGGGAAAGGTCTAGAATAAGGGTTAGGGTTAAGGTTAGGTTTATGGTTATGGTAAGGGTTAAGGTTAGTGTAAGGGTTAAGGTTAGGGTTATGGTTATGGTGAGGGTTAAGGTTAGTGTAAGGGTTAAGGTTAGTGTTAGGGTTATGGTGAGGGTTAAGGTTAGTGTAAGGGTTAAGGTTAGTGTTAGGGTTATGGTGAGGGTTAAGGTTAGTGTTAGGGTTATGGTAAGGGTTAAGGTTAGTGTAAGGGTTAAGGTTAGGGTTATGGTAAGGGTTAAGGTTAGTGTAAGGGTTAAGGTTAGTGTTAGGGTTATGGTGAGGGTTAAGGTTAGGGTTATGGTTAAGGTTAGGATTATGGTAGGGTTTAAGGTTAGTTTGTTAAAACTGTCAAATGATATATTACATATTATCTATGTAGTTGAATGGTTATAGCATAGGAACTGGCTAGTCTATTTAGATGTATTAAATGTTGTACAATGTTACTATTGTGTTATGTTTTGTTTCTACGTTACATTTCATCATACAAGTGTTCTGACCTCCTGTTTGATAAACTGCCGTTGTTCTGCAGCGGTTCTGACTTCCTGTTTGATAAACTGCCTAGGTTCTGCAGCGGTTTTGACCTCTTGTTTGATAAACTTCAGCGGTTCTGCAGTGGCTCTGACCTCCTGCTTGATAAACTGCTGTGGTTCTGCAGTGGTTCTGACCTCCTTTTTAATGTGATTCTAAGTCTCCATCTTACTGTTTTCTCTCAGCCTGGGTCAACTTCCCTTACAAAGCATTGCATTATGGGTATAAAGGAACCCCACTGCTCTTAAGTTGACATGATAGAGACTTCCAGAAATGTAGTCGATAAAACTGTTCACCCCCCTGCTAGTGTGCATGCACATACTGTATCTAAAATAACATTCTCGGAATATATGAAACAGAACCATAGAGTTTATTTTCAATATGTTTTATTTTTATTGCAAACAATATGATACAAAAGATAAGCTTCTTTTAAGACAATGGCATGTTTACCTAGGAAAACAAGAATTCAGTTGAATTACAAAGACATGAGAACTAAGATATGGAATAGAGAATAAAGAGCACAACTTTTTTCAAAAACAAAAAAGTATGCTGGTGATTCTATAAAAAGACAACTTCACACTGCAGCTACAGCTCCAATAACCATTAAATCCATATTTGTTAGAATGAATAAAACAACTTCCAGTTTCATTTTTTATATTTCTGATGAAGTTTGATCATAATTAGAAGTAATCTGTACACAACTAGATCATCAACTATTTCAACTGAAAACATTTACAAATTATAAATAAACTAAGATGCTTAAAACGATTTGTACCACATGGAAACAGCTAACCCATCAGTGGAAACATTTATTTTTTCTCATCTCAATTAGTCGCTGCTGAATTAAAAAGGAATAAAATGCAAAATAGTTATTACTTTTCAAATAAAATGAATTGCTAATGAATAAATTAAAGAGGTTAAGATTGGAAGGAATAAGAGGCCAGAGGAACGACTCAACTGGAAGGCAGACTGCTGAGGGTCAAAGGCCACTTCCTGTATCTCTCCACAGACATGAAGTGAGAACTCAGCTGTGGTTTCTAGGCTAGAATGCGGTGCAAGCATCACTAATGTAAAGAGCCTCTCTACTGCGCTTCAACAGGCACCAATGGCATGAAGGCAATACAAAGCATTTCTCAATCACTGTCTACCAACAGTCAGTAAGGCCCCTGGTGTAACTATATGGCACTTTCTAATGCTATTAGCATTCCCAACACAATAATGTGCGCTGATGTGCTAATTGCTGACGCAACGACAAGAAAATAGCGCTAATTTGTCTAATTCACTGATGACATGGTCACATAGTAAGTCACGGCCATAAACTATTTAAACACCAGCTTTGCTCCGTTCTTATAAGATCTCATAACAATTCCAATAAGATATGTACATGAGAATCAAAGCAGAATGTATTAAAACAGGACAGGCAGTGAATAGAGGGACTATTTTCTTTTGACTTCCTGTTCCTGTACAAAAATACATGAGCGAGAAGTAAGGCCGCGGAGGACGTTGTTCACCTAAAGCGTCTCTTCCTCATTAAATGTATAAATCCCCCGAAAGATATAGTACCAAAAGAAAGTTCAGAACACATACACAGTACATACTAAAATATTTATAACAAATATATCCTCACGGAGGATTCCTCTTTTCAAAAACGAGTTTCTTTTAACATTATACCTATAAAAATATAATTACAACTCAGAGCGTTAAAAAAGGCACTGTCGTGAGCCGTTTTTCCAAAGATAATAAATGTTCAGTACTTTAAAAAAGTCCTTAAATGTTTTTCTATTGGCGATGGAGGGTGTGTTGGGGTAGAGGCCTGTAGGCCCCAGAGGATTCTGGGAGATCTCTGTAGGAGATGGGTTCTTATGGGACAGTCTGTGCTAAGGACTAAGACCTCTAACCTCTGGCCTCTCAGGGCCTGGAGAGCTGGGTGTAGACAGGCTGCTGCTCCCAGTGATGTGGACTGTGGGTCTGGGTGGGCACCGAGGGCACTCCGGTGGGGTCGGCGATGGGGGTATACATGGGCCTCTGGCTGGGGCTCATATAGCTGCTGAAGGAATAGAGCCCTGAGCCTTGGGCACCTGCATGGCTATAATAAGAGTTGGCTCCGCCCTGGTGTTCAGAATAGTCATACTGGGCGCGGGTGATGGAAGGGTAGGATGAGGCGCTGTAGTGCTGCAGGTTGAATGAACCATAGGTGACGTGCTGGGGAGGGGAACCCTGCTGCTCACTGTAGTGGCTGGGGCTCAGCTGCTCAGTCTTGATTTGAGTGGTTCTCCCCTGGCTCTGGCCTTGCTCTCCCCCACTACCTCCACCTCCACCCAGGGCGGACAGGGAGTGCTGCTGCTGCTTGGACATCCAGCCGTGGCTTCCAGCACCCACCTGGCCGACGGAGCTGGCACTGATGCCGCGGTAGCTGCCCGTGTAGCCTGTGTGGGAACCGTTGACGCTGGGCACGCCGGGGTGCCCGTGGGGCGGCAGGTACTGGTCAAACTCGTTGACATCGAAGGCTTCGATGTTGGAGATGACGTCGCTGCTCAGCTCGCCGATATCCACGTCCCGGAAGTCGATGTTGAGCTGCCGGCCCGTGCCCTCTTGCAGGGGGCGGCCCTCGCGTTTCAGGTCAGCCTTGCCCGCAGCCAGGTCTGTTTTGGGGGTGGTAGGTGGTGTAGGTGGGCCCTGGGACTGGCCTGCTGGTAAAAAAAAAAAAAGCAAGAAAGAGTTAACTATCATGATATTATTGACACAATTGACGCAACCAGGGAGCTAATAAAGATATCCTTTGAAATTAAGAAAGTGCATATAAGATTTTGGAGTTTCCCTCCATGAAGGGAATAGTGTCATTATCTAATGTGCTTTAAATGGAAATAGATAAGTGCTCAGAGTAAAGACAGGTGGTAGATTTGCATGATAGCTTGTAAAAAACACAAATCATTGACAGGTGTGTCAGTTCATGAGGGCCCTAAAGGCACTGAAATTATTTAGTTTTGATATTCACGTTTTGAAAAGGATAGTAGAGGCATTTCCAATATGAAGGAAATATAAAGCTACTTTTTAATTGCACTGGTATAATACTGATTCCCTTTCTACTATAACATTATTATATCGACCAAAAGCAAGTTTGAGTAAACCTGGGATTATCTACAACGACAATATAATGAATTGTTTGAATCAAATATTCTTACCTGAATGTTCACCAGGAGAATGCACTTCGCCCATGCTGGACGCAGGCGAGTCAGCTTGCTGGAGAGCTTTGAAGATATCACCGGAAGAGATGTGGGTTTGCTCGCCGTCCTCTGGCTCGCTCTGCCCATTTTTCACGGACTTCCTCCGCCTGGGCTGGTACTTGTAGTCGGGGTGGTCTTTCTTGTGCTGCACCCTCAAGCGCTCAGCCTCCTCTACGAACGGACGCTTCTCGCCTTCGTTGAGTAATCTGGAAAAAGTATCGTATTAAATTACACGTTTATGGAAGTGTTGAAACAAGTGTTATAATAATTACTATTATTATTATTATTATTATTATGTTATTATTATATTTGAAAACTATTCATTCGAATCGAAATTATGTACACAGCCTACACTACTGAATTGCACATGAACCTACACACTAGACATCCATTGCTATTAATTCAAGCTTTATCTAAGAAGCAATTTGTGAATAGCACAACAATTAGTTGATCAAATGAAAATATCATCAACGGCTGGGAAAAGTGATGACAAGGACTTGTAACCTACCTCCAGAGTTTGCCGAGGGTTTTGCTGAGTTCTGCATTGTGGAGATGTGGGTACTGGTCCGCCAGTTTCCTCCGGGCGGCTTGAGCCCACACCATGAAAGCGTTCATGGGTCTCTTGACATGGGGTTTGTTTTTGCTGGAGCCGTTCACTCGGACTGGCATGGGCACCAAGGTCCAGTCGTAACCCTTCAGCACCTGAGACACCGCATCTCTGATACATACAGGGAACTTGTCTTGGTCATCCTTCTTGAACTCGCCGAGCACGCCGTCTGGACCCAGTAAGAGATGATTATCGGACGGCCTGGTATTCTCGGTGTCGGAACCAGAGCCGGACGGGCACGGCGAGCCGACCGAATCTTCAGACATGCTGGGGCTTGGAGCGTCAGAGAAACACTTATCATGTTCGTTTGTCATCTTCAGGAAGGGGTCGAGTAGTTTCATGCGAAAAAAAATGACCGCTGAGCTAGTGCAATGAATTGCTCTTGGAGGGAAACAATCCTTCCTTTCAAGACTTTAGAATCCAACTGCCGCTGTGCCCACGGGCTGCAATGAATGTCACTGAGTTCGACGCGCAAATTGATTGACAAAGCTGCACTTCTGCAAACTGTCAAAATGTTAATGTGAAGTCCTTTCAAAAGTCATCAATTCAAGTCGTTTTCTTGCGACCCGATGGAGATGGAATAGGTATGCTGCAAATACAC
Organism: Thymallus thymallus; assembly: GCA_023634145.1. Lineage (NCBI taxonomy): Eukaryota > Metazoa > Chordata > Actinopteri > Salmoniformes > Salmonidae > Thymallus > Thymallus thymallus. Next base: position 6,866,479 of record CM042398.1, on the reverse strand, counting down.
TCTAATGTATATTTCTCTTGAAAATAAAACAATTTCTGACATAAAGGCGCAATTTAATGTTCGCATCCAACTTCCAAGATCATTGAGAGAATTATGACTACACTTTCAGAGCGAAGCCAGGATTTATATACTGGGCCAAGTCAGGGAGGAAGCGATTGGATGGAAATGTTTAGGAGGCGGAGACGAAATGTGACTACGGGCTCTCCCGATCTTTAGTCAACAACAGAGAGAGGGGGACTAAAATAACATGAAATAAAATGGGCTAATTTGTTAAATTCTTTCAATATGTACATTGATTCAATAAGGCATGTGTTAGTATTCCTTTATTATAAACATGCCATCATAGAGCCATATTGACAAGATACTTGTTGGTGTTAATTATTGGTATATTTTGTAAAAGTTCAAATGTATATGGTCTTGTATAGTCACCAGTTTGTCATGTGTCCATCTTTCGATTTAAGTTTAAAAAATAAAAACATTACAAACTCAATTGGCTTATTCAAGGTCATTTTCTTTCTTTGTTGTTTGTTTGTATTTATTGTAGCACTTCTATTTTCATTATGATAATACATCTACAAGATGTAGAGTTCTGTTTTTAAATGTATACTAGGCTAGCTATTTTCATATGAAGAAGTACAGTTACTGAACATGATTTGGCATCGAACATTTTCTGTCAAAGAAACTGTAATGCTGGTCTAAATTTGCCAAGCCTATTAGCCTACATAAAAAAGGTTCTGCTTAATCTAATTCAATAAAGCCCATGGTTCCTGTCTTCTTTTTGTGGCATCTCCTGCTGAATGCTTTCTGTAACTTGATGTGAATTGTTTAACAACACTAACTGCTCTCCGTGCCACTGCACATCAGCACCGTCTACTTTGACCAATAGGGGGAGACAACAGTCCAGAAACTCCAGTGAGGGCCTGTGACGTCCCCATACAGTCAACGGTGAGTAGGCCTATAGATGCTTAGAAATTAACGCTCATCTTCCTAAAATAATGTTGAAAATACTTTATAATCATGGTAAACATTATGATCACACTCACCATTTATGTAATTGTGATATATAGGCCTATAGTTCCATAAGTAATTGACTGTACGTTTGTTTTATTCTCATGTGTAACTCTGTTGTTTTTTGTCGCACTGCTTTGCTTTATCTTGGCCAGGTCGCTGTTGTAAATGAGAACTTGTTCTCAACTGGCCTACCTGGTTAAATGAAGTAAAGGTGAAAAAAAGAAAATGAAAAAAAAGTAAGAGCTACATAGCAACCGCAATGAGAGACACTTCTAAATTCACTCTCTCCATAGCAACCGCAATGAGAGATACTACTAAATTCACTCTCTCCATAGCAACCGCAATGAGAGATACTACTAAATTCACTCTCTCCATCTGCACATATTATGTATTATGGGTAAATGATTTTGAACTAATTGTTAAAAATCACACTGTATTTAATAGTGTTAATTGACAAATACATGTTTTTCTTATGGGCCTACATCTAATAGTATCAACTTGGACTCTCTCTCTCTCTCTCTCTCTCTCTCTCTCTCTCTCTCTCTCTCTCTCTCTCTCTCTCTCTCTCTCTCTCTCTCTCACACTCTCTCTCTCTCTCTCTCTCTCTCTCTCTCTCTCTCTCTCTCTCTCTCTCTCTCTCTCTCTCTCTATATATATATATATATATATATATACAGTGGGGAGAACAAGTATTTGATACACTGCCGATTTTGCAGGTTTTCCCACTTACAAAGCATGTAGAAGTCTGTAATTTTTATCATAGGTACTCTTCAACTGTGATTGGCGGAATCTAAAACAAAAATTAATTTGCATTTTATTGCATGACATAAGTATTTGATACATCAGAAAAGCAGAACTTAATATTTGGTACAGAAACCTTTGTTTGCAATTACAGAGATCATACGTTTCCTGTAGTTCTTGACCAGGTTTGCACACACTGCAGCAGGGATTTTGGCCCACTCCTCCATACAGACCTTCTCCAGATCCTTCAGGTTTCGGGGCTGTTGCTGGGCAATACAGACTTTCAGCTCCCTCCAAAGATTTTCTATTGGGTTCAGGTCTGGAGACTGGCTAGGCCACTCCAGGACCTTGAGATGCTTCTTACGGAGCCACTCCTTAGTTGCCCTGGCTGTGTGTTTCGGGTCGTTGTCATGCTGGCCAAGATCTCGCGATACATGGACCCACCCATCCTCCCCTCAATACGGTGCAGTCGTCCTGTCCCCTTTGCAGAAAAGCATCCCCAAAGAATGATGTTTCTTCTTCCTCCAAACACGGCGAGTTGAGTTTAGACCAAAAAGCTCTATTTTTGTCTCATCAGACCACATGACCTTCTCCCATTCCTCCTCTGGATCATCCAGATGGTCATTGGCAAACTTCAGACGGGCCTGGACATGCGCTGGCTTGAGCAGGGGGAACTTGCGTGCGCTTCTCGATTTTAATCCATGAAGGCGTAGTGTGTTACTAATGGTTTTCTTTGAGACTGTGGTCCCAGCTCTCTTCAGGTCATTGACCAGGTCCTGCCGTGTAGTTCTGGGCTGATCCCTCACCTTCCTCATGATCATTGATGCCCCACGAGGTGAGATCTTGCATGTTGCCCCAGACCGAGGGAGATTGACCGTCATCTTGAACTTCTTCCATTTTCTAATAATTGCACCAACAGTTGTTGCCTTCTCACCAAGCTGCTTGCCTATTGTCCTGTAGCCCATCCCAGCCTTGTGCAGGTCTACAATTTTATCCCTGATGTCCTTACACAGCTCTCTGGTCTTGGCCATTGTGGAGAGGTTGGAGTCTGTTTGATTGAGTGTGTGGACAGGTGTCTTTTATACAGGTAACGAGTTCAAACAGGTGCAGTTAATACAGGTAATGAGTGGAGAACAGGAGGGCTTCTTAAAAAAAAACTAACAGGTCTGTGAGAGCCGGAATTCTTACTGGTTGGTAGGTGATCAAATACTTATTTCATGCAATAAAATGCAAATGAATTATTTAAAAATCATACAATGTGATTTTCTGGATTTTCCGTCTCTCACAGTTGAAGAGTACCTATGATAAAAATTACAGACCTCTACATGCTTTGTAAGTGGGAAAACCTGCAAAATCGGCAGTGTATCAAATACTTGTTCTCCCCACTGTATATATATATACATATATCTTTTTTATTGCTCCATTATTTAATCTTGTTTTCAAGGCTACTCATCAATACTTTAAATTTTACTGATGTTGATTTCTCAAATTACTAAATATATTTAGGTCGTGATCGTTATTATATAGTAATAATAATTACAACAACAGCAGCAATAATAACAAGTTAAATAATCAATAACACAAGTTAAACAGATGCTTCACATTTCAATTGACTGTACTATAACATTTGATTGACATGAAAAGCACAAGAGGAGGTACCACCCAAATAAATAACGCTGCCTAAATGAAACGAAAAAAAACGTGTCGCCAGAAGTAGTCAACCTTGTTGGGCGAGTGCCAGATCATGTTTGGTCTGCGACAATGGGCGTTTTGTAGTCCATAATCCGGGTATTTCATTTTAGAAACCTAATCCGAATATAAAGTTCCACATTCACATACACATTTTCAAGGTTGAAATAGAATGTTATTTTTTTATGTACTACTTAAGGCAGTTATACATTATTCAGCAACATCATACATCAGTGGCAATGATGGTAATGATATTTAAATAATAATGATGATACTAATAATAGTAATTATACTAATAATACAAATCATGTATCATTACACAATTACAATAATGTTTTAACTGTTTGAGTTGCTGATATTTGTGTAGTGTGTGTAATAGTGTGTGTAGTGTGTGTAATAGTGTGGGTAGTGTGTGTAATAGTGTGTGTAGTGTGTGTAATAGTGTGTGTAGTGTGTGTAATAGTGTGTGTAGTGTGTGTAATAGTGTGTGTAGTGTGTGTAATAGTGTGTGTAGTGTGTGTAATAGTGTGTGTAGTGTGTGTAATAGTGTGTGTAGTGTGTGTAATAGTGTGTGTAGTGTGTGTAATAGTGTGTGTAATGATGAGTAGCGTACGTTTGGGTAAGTCATGTTGTGGAAATGTCATTTTCAGGGTATTGTGTTTGCACATGGTTTTTAACAGATTGCAGATGTCTTATTCCCAACTGTCCTTATTGTATGGATTTTGATGTATTCAATCAAACATATTAAGGACAGTACAGATGAGAGAGAAACCAGTGGAGTAATGTTCATGTTTCATATACAGTGTTTCTATTGTTGACATATTCCTGTATTACAACCAATTAATTACATTATAATGATACTCTTATAATGATAATATGGTCTACTTTATGTGTGAACAGTATTTTGCTGGGTCCGTGGTTAAGAACAACATACATAGACACAGACAGACTATATTAAAGTGCTCAATGAAAGTCTGAAGGTTTCGCTTCAGCAATATATGGTCCAAAAAATGACAGTGTGCCAGGATACGTCTTTGCCTGTGTTGCTATCTAACCTCCAGGGGTCATGACCTGGCATTCTCATAAAAATCAACCCTGATTGGCCTGGCAGGCGTACCTGTAATTACCACCCTCAGTCTCATTGGCTGACTGGAAGCAGTGCCCCCCAAGTGAGTAGGCCCTCTGTCTGACAACTCAAGTTGGATGACATAAGCAACAGAAACGCTATATCCTCAAAACACATGTTGGGGATAAGGAGAGAATTATATAAGTTGGGGGTTAGGTTGTTTTTGTTTCATCACCAGTTGGAAAGGTATAATTATCCTGATTTCAGAGCTCATCAAGGTAATACGACTCTAATACCTGCAGGCTTGAGCCATTACCCTACACTGTTTGTCGAGAGGTTTGTTCAACTGTTGAGATGTGATACTGTGGTTTGTGCAGAATGTGCACGATGCATGTCCAGGTTATTACTACAGTAAGTGGAAGGCATTTAATAATTAGACTCCTCTGCTTACTATATGGATATATAAAATTATAAAGTATCTACCTATCTATCTATCTATCTATCTATCTATCTATCTATCTATCTATCTATCTATCTATCTATCTATCTATCTATCTATCTATCTATCTATCTATCTATCTATCTATCTATCTATCTATCTATCTATCTATCTATCTATCTATCTATCTATCTATCTATCTATCTATCTATCTATCTATCTATCTATCTATCTATCTATCTATCTATCTATCTATCTATCTATCTATCTATCTATCTATCTATCTATCTATCTATCTATCTATCTATCTATCTATCTATCTATCTATCTATCTATCTATATATCTATGTTCCTCACAGAATGTCAAGAACTATATGGCTCTGTGATGACATCCTCACAGAATGTCAAGAACTATATGGCTCTGTGATGACATCCTCACAGAATGTCAAGAACTATATGGCTCTGTGATGACATCCTCACAGAATGTCAAGAACTATATGGCTCTCTGTGATGACATCCTCATAGAATGTCAAGAACTATATGGCTCTGTGATGACATCCTCATAGAATGTCAAGAACTATATGGCTCTGTGATGACATCCTCATAGAATGTCAAGAACTATATGGCTCTGTGATGACATCCTCATAGAATGTCAAGAACTATATGGCTCTGTGATGACATCCTCATAGAATGTCAAGAACTATATGGCTCTGTGATGACATCCTCATAGAATGTCAAGACCTATATGGCTCTGTGATGACATCCTCATAGAATGTCAAGAACTATATGGCTCTGTGATGACATCCTCATAGAATGTCAAGAACTATATGGCTCTGTGATGACATCCTCATAGAATGTCAAGAGCTATATGGCTCTGTGATGACATCCTCATAGAATGTCAAGAACTATATGGCTCTGTGATGACATCCTCATAGAATGTCAAGAACTATATGGCTCTGTGATGACATCCTCATAGAATGTCAAGAACTATATGGCTCTGTGATGACATCCTCATAGAATGTCAAGAACTATATGGCTCTGTGATGACATCCTCATAGAATGTCAAGAGAGAGGAATGTAATGAATGAGGTATAATTCACTATGGTCTGTGTTCAGTACGACACTGATAGAAGAGCTGGTTCAGTACATTACAGTACATTACAGTATGAGAACAGGTTAATAATCCACCCTCTGTACTCCTGTCAATCAATCCATCAATCAATCAAATGTATTTATAAATCACTTTTTAACATCATCAGTTATCACAAAGTGATTTACAGTAACCCAACCTAGATACCAAAAACCAAGTAGAAGCTCAGTGGCTAGAAGGAAGAAACCTAGAGAAGAACTAGGCTCAGAGGGGAGACCCATCCCTTTCTGGCAGTTAACATGTAGAAGGTAATAGTACATCTGACCATCAAGACCAGATAGTTTCTCCACAAGCTTAATGTTAGTCTCAGTGTGCTACGTCCAGTTTGTCAAAAGGAGCTCCTTATCTCAAGATCCAGGGGGAATGCACCAGAGACTGCTTCTAACACAGAAGTAGGAGAGATGGGGACAGAACTGGGAGTGTCCTCCCCTCCTTTCCTCTGGCTGGGCTGGGAGTGTTGTGCCCCACTGACAGCCCATGGTGGTGGGACCAGGGGGCTGGAGATAGGCCCAAGGCCAGGCCCAAATTGTGGTGTTCATGCATGGGCCACCCGCCTGTAGATATCAGCAGGCCTTGGGAAACTTCTCAGCTTGACTTCGAGCCACGGTGTGAAAAAATGTGGGGTAAACACTAGGAGTAAACTGCTAAATCATGTCTTCCACCTTTCCTCGCACTCGCAGATTCCACTGTAAATGTTTGAGCTGACCAGCACTCTCTTTATGAATGTGGATGTGTTTTAGTGTGTACTGTAGGTGGATGTGTTTTATTGTGTACTGTAGGTGGATGTGTTTTAGTGTGTACTGTAGGTGGATGTGTTTTAGTGTGTACTGTAGGTGGATGTGTTTTATTGTGTACTGTAGGTGGATGTGTTTTAGTGTGTACTGTAGGTGGATGTGTTTTAGTGTGTACTGTAGGTGGATGTGTTTTAGTGTGTACTGTAGGTGGATGTGTTTTAGTGTGTACTGTAGGTGGATGTGTTTTAGTGTGTACTGTAGGTGGATGTGTTTTAGTGTGTACTGTAGGTGGATGTGTTTTATTGTGCACTGTAGGTGGATGTGTTTTAGTGAAGGCAGTAACTGCTCATAGAGTGGAACTGAGAAAAAAGGCTTTTATTTACCTTTTTTAACAGTAACTTTATGCAGTTACTGCTAACATGACCCCCATTTTCTCCAAAACACAATACAATAGAGACAGGATACTTGTCCACATGATTAAACATGTATTTAATGTAGCAAAAATGACATTAAAACCATATCAATATAATTACTAGACTGGACAAAGCCCTCTGTCATGGTTCCCAGAGTGGTTTGAGTCATATGAATATAATTGAATCACAGCATATTGATTTGAATGAGAATGTCTGTTCTAGTCAGTCTACTTCTATGATTCAAACCATCCTGGTAGTCATGACTGGGCAGTCTAGCTAGGTCATAGGGGACCTCATGAAAGAGCTGACTGAGAAGGGTGTCTAGCTGTGTGGCCAGAACCGAGGAAGAAGAGGCCAAAGCTTTGTTTGAGGTACCTGGTCCGAGACCCTTGATGAATGAGAGGAATTCCTATAATGATAGATGATGCGGGAGAGGTCGGGGGGGTTCTGGACCAGCGAGAACCTTGACATCACACCTGTCTGGGACATTCCTCCTCTAGTGCCAGCTGCCCAAGGCATGGCAGCTTGAAGGATGCTATGTTGTTCCACTCTTCTTCTACCTGCTTCCACTTGTTTGCTTGTGTGTGCGTGTGTGTAGGTGTGTGTGTGTGCATGCAGTTGTGTGTGTGTGTGTGTGTGTGTGTGTGTGTGTGTGTGTGTGTGTGTGTGTGTGTTTGACAACACAAATGGCAGTTACAGTGTACCTCAGGGAGCTGTCAGGGACCCGTCAGGACTCTTTTGATGAATGTTCCGTCTTTTACCAGATCAGAGAGTTTTGGGTGCACGAGAGACTGTTGATAATTACCTGAGGGGATGTTTAAACTGGACTTATCAGAAGGATTGCCAGGGCAGAGGTTGTCCCTCTTGCTTTCTCACACCTCCCCGCCATGTCACCACAAATGTCTGGACCAAAGAGCTGACTGAGACTTAGAGAAAGGTAGATAAAATAAAATAAAATGTAATTTATCACATGCAGAATTTACAGTTCCCAATGATGCAGAGTTAAAAATAATAATACAAAATAAAATAGTAACTGACACAATTGGAATAAAATAAAATACACAAGAATGGAGCAATGTACTGGGAGTACCAGTACCAGACCAATATGGAACTATATACAGGGAGTACCAGTACCAGACCAATATGGAACTATATACAGGGAGTACCAGTACCAGACCAATATGGAACTATATACTGGGAGTACCAGTACCAGACAATATGGAACTATATACAGGGAGTACCAGTACCAGACAATATGGAACTATATACAGGGAGTACCAGTACCAGACAATATGGAACTATATACAGGGAGTACCAGTACCAGACAATATGGAACTATATACAGGGAGTACCAGTACCAGACCAATATGGAACTATATACAGGGAGTACCAGTACCAGACAATATGGAACTATATACTGGGAGTATCAGTACCAGACCAATATGGAACTATATACAGGGAGTACCAGTACCAGACAATATGGAACTATATACAGGGAGTACCAGTACCAGACCAATATGGAACTATATACAGGGAGTACCAGTACCAGACAATATGGAACTATATACAGGGAGTACCAGTACCAGACAATATGGAACTATATACAGGGAGTACCAGTACCAGACAATATGGAACTATATACTGGGAGTACCAGTACCAGACAATATGGAACTATATACAGGGAGTACCAGTACCAGACAATATGGAACTATATACAGGGAGTACCAGTACCAGACAATATGGAACTATATACAGGGAGTACCAGTACCAGACAATATGGAACTATATACAGGGAGTACCAGTACCAGACCAATATGGAACTATATACAGGGAGTACCAGTACCAGACAATATGGAACTATATACAGGGAGTACCAGTACCAGACAATATGGAACTATATACAGGGAGTACCAGTACCAGACAATATGGAACTATATACTGGGAGTACCAGTACCAGACAATATGGAACTATATACAGGGAGTACCAGTACCAGACAATATGGAACTATATACTGGGAGTACCAGTACCAGACAATATGGAACTATATACAGGGAGTACCAGTACCAGACAATATGGAACTATATACAGGGAGTACCAGTACCAGACAATATGGAACTATATACTGGGAGTACCAGTACCAGACAATATGGAACTATATACAGGGAGTACCAGTACCAGACAATATGGAACTATATACTGGGAGTACCAGTACCAGACAATATGGAACTATATACAGGGAGTACCAGTACCAGACAATATGGAACTATATACAGGGAGTACCAGTACCAGACCAATATGGAACTATATACAGGGAGTACCAGTACCAGACAATATGGAACTATATACAGGGAGTACCAGTACCAGACCAATATGGAACTATATACAGGGAGTACCAGTACCAGACAATATGGAACTATATACAGGGAGTACCAGTACCAGACCAATATGGAACTATATACAGGGAGTACCAGTACCAGACAATATGGAACTATATACAGGGAGTACCAGTACCAGACAATATGGAACTATATACTGGGAGTACCAGTACCAGACAATATGGAACTATATACAGGGAGTACCAGTACCAGACAATATGGAACTATATACTGGGAGTACCAGTACCAGACAATATGGAACTATATACAGGGAGTACCAGTACCAGACAATATGGAACTATATACTGGGAGTACCAGTACCAGACAATATGGAACTATATACAGGGAGTACCAGTACCAGACAATATGGAACTATATACAGGGAGTACCAGTACCAGACAATATGGAACTATATACTGGGAGTACCAGTACCAGACAATATGGAACTATATACTGGGAGTACCAGTACAAGACAATATGGAACTATATACTGGGAGTACCAGTACCAGACAATATGGAACTATATACAGGGAGTACCAGTACCAGACAATATGGAACTATATACAGGGAGTACCAGTACCAGACAATATGGAACTATATACAGGGAGTACCAGTACCAGACAATATGGAACTATATACAGGGAGTACCAGTACCAGACAATATGGAACTATATACAGGGAGTACCAGTACCAGACAATATGGAACTATATACAGGGAGTACCAGTACCAGACAATATGGAACTATATACAGGGAGTACCAGTACCAGACAATATGGAACTATATACAGGGAGTACCAGTACCAGACAATATGGAACTATATACAGGGAGTACCAGTACCAGACAATATGGAACTATATACAGGGAGTACCAGTACCAGACAATATGGAACTATATACAGGGAGTACCAGTACCAGACAATATGGAACTATATACAGGGAGTACCAGTACCAGACAATATGGAACTATATACAGGGAGTACCAGTACCAGACTATATGGAACTATATACAGGGAGTACCAGTACCAGACCAATATGGAACTATATACAGGGAGTACCAGTACCAGACAATATGGAACTATATACAGGGAGTACCAGTACCAGACAATATGGAACTATATACAGGGAGTACCAGTACCAGACAATATGGAACTATATACTGGGAGTACCAGTACCAGACAATATGGAACTATATACAGGGAGTACCAGTACCAGACAATATGGAACTATATACAGGGAGTACCAGTACCAGACCAATATGGAACTATATACAGGGAGTACCAGTACCAGACAATATGGAACTATATACAGGGAGTACCAGTACCAGACAATATGGAACTATATACAGGGAGTACCAGTACCAGACAATATGGAACTATATACAGGGAGTACCAGTACCAGACCAATATGGAACTATGTACTGGGAGTACCAGTACCAGACAATATGGAACTATATACAGGGAGTACCAGTACCAGACCAATATGGAACTATATACAGGGAGTACCAGTACCAGACAATATGGAACTATATACAGGGAGTACCAGTACCAGACAATATGGAACTATATACAGGGAGTACCAGTACCAGACAAATATGGAACTATATACAGGGAGTACCAGTACCAGACAATATGGAACTATATACAGGGAGTACCAGTACCAGACAATATGGAACTATATACAGGGAGTACCAGTACCAGACAATATGGAACTATATACAGGGAGTACAAGTACCAGACAATATGGAACTATATACAGGGAGTACCAGTACCAGACAATATGGAACTATATACAGGGAGTACCAGTACCAGACCAATGTGCAGAGGTACAAGGTATATGAGGTAGATATGTACATGAAGGCAGGGTAACGTGACCAGACATCAGGATAGATAATAATAAGGTATTGGAGGTAGATATGTACATGAAGGCAGGGTAAAGTGACCAGACATCAGGATAGATAATAATAAGGTATTGGAGGTAGATATGTACATGAAGGCAGGGTAAAGTGACCAGACATCAGGATAGATAATAATAAGGTATTTGAGGTACATATGTACATGAAGGCAGGGTAAAGTGACCAGACATCAGGATAGATAATAATAAGATATTTGAGGTAGATATGTACATGAAGGCAGGGTAACGTGACCAGACATCAGGATAGATAATAATAAGGTATTTGAGGTAGATATGTACATGAAGGCAGGGTAAAGTGACCAGACATCAGGATAGATAATAATAAGGTATTTGAGGTAGATCTGTACATGAAGGCAGGGTAAAGTGACCAGACATCAGGATAGATAATAATAAGGTATTTGAGGTAGATATGTACATGAAGGCAGGGTAAAGTGACCAGGCATCAGGATAGATAATAATAAGGTATTGGAGGTAGATATGTACATGAAGGCAGGGTAACGTGACCAGGCATCTGGATAGATAATAATAAGGTATTTGAGGTAGATATGTACATGAAGGCAGGGTAAAGTGACCAGGCATCAGGATAGATAATGATAAGGTATTTGAGGTAGATATGTACATGAAGGCAGGGTAAAGTGACCAGACATCAGGATAGATAATAATAAGGTATTTGAGGTAGATATGTACATGAAGGCAGGGTAACGTGACCAGGCATCAGGATAGATAATAATAAGGTATTTGAGGTAGATATGTACATGAAGGCAGGGTAACGTGACCAGACATCAGGATAGATAATAATAAGGTATTTGAGGTAGATATGTACATGAAGGCAGGGTAACGTGACCAGACATCAGGATAGATAATAATAAGGTATTTGAGGTAGATATGTACATGAAGGCAGGGTAAAGTGACCAGACATCAGGATAGATAATAATAAGGTATTTGAGGTAGATATGTACATGAAGGCAGGGTAACGTGACCAGACATCAGGATAGATAATAATAAGGTATTTGAGGTAGATATGTACATGAAGGCAGGGTAAAGTGACCAGACATCAGGATAGATAATAATAAGGTATTGGAGGTAGATATGTACATGAAGGCAGGGTAACGTGACCAGACATCAGTATAGATAATAATAAGGTATTTGAGGTAGATATGTACATGAAGGCAGGGTAAAGTGACCAGACATCAGGATAGATAATAATAAGGTATTGGAGGTAGATATGTACATGAAGGCAGGGTAACGTGACCAGACATCAGGATAGATAATAATAAGGTATTTGAGGTAGATATGTACATGAAGGCAGGGTAACGTGACCAGACATCAGGATAGATAATAATAAGGTATTTGAGGTAGATATGTACATGAAGGCAGGGTAACGTGACCAGACATCTGGATAGATAATAATAAGGTATTTGAGGTAGATATGTACATGAAGGCAGGGTAAAGTGACCAGACATCAGGATAGATAATAATAAGGTATTTGAGGTAGATATGTACATGAAGGCAGGGTAACGTGACCAGACATCAGGATAGATAATAATAAGGTATTTGAGGTAGATATATACATGAAGGCAGGGTAACGTGACTAGGCATCAGGATAGATAATAATAAGGTATTTGAGGTAGATATGTACATGAAGGCAGGGTAAAGTGACCAGGCATCAGGATAGATAATAATAAGGTATTTGAGGTAGATATGTACATGAAGGCAGGGTAACGTGACTAGGCATCAGGATAGATAATAATAAGGTATTTGAGGTAGATATGTACATGAAGGCAGGGTAACGTGACCAGACATCAGGATAGATAATAATAAGGTATTTGAGGTAGATATGTACATGAAGGCAGGGTAACGTGACCAGACATCAGGATAGATAATAATAAGGTATTTGAGGTAGATATGTACATGAAGGCAGGGTAAAGTGATCAGACATCAGGATAGATAATAATAAAGTATTTGAGGTAGATATGTACATGAAGGCAGGGTAAAGTGACCAGACATCAGGATAGATAATAATAAGGTATTTGAGGTAGATATGTACATGAAGGCAGGGTAAAGTGACCAGACAACAGGATAGATAATAATAAGGTATTTGAGGTAGATATGTACATGAAGGCAGGGTAACGTGACCAGACATCAGGATAGATAATAATAAGGTATTTGAGGTAGATATGTACATGAAGGCAGGGTAACGTGACCAGACATCAGGATAGATAATAATAAGGTATTTGAGGTAGATATGTACATGAAGGCAGGGTAACGTGACCAGACATCAGGATAGATAATAATAAGGTATTTGAGGTAGATATGTACATGAAGGCAGGGTAACGTGACCAGACATCAGGATAGATAATAAAATAAAGAACAGAGTAGCAGCAAGTGTGTGTGTGTGAGTGTACAATTGTGTATGTGGGTTTTGTGTTGTGTCGGTATGTGCGTGTTTGTGAGTGTACGATTGTGTATGTGGGTTTGTGTTGTGTCGGTATGTGTGTGTGTGTGAGTAGATGTAGTGCTTATAAATGTGTTAGGGTTTTGTGTCGGTGTAACAGCGTAGTGTGTTTGAGTGAGTGTACATATGGTGTGTATGTAAAGTCTATTGAGTGTGTGTAGGGTCAGTGCAAGGCAGAGTTAGTGCAGATAGTTTGGATACCGACTGTATACCAGTCTGGTTGTTAATGGCTTGGGTGTAGATGCTGTCTCGAAGCCTGTTGGTCCGAGAGATGATGCTTCGGTACCGTTTGCCGGACGGTAGCAGAGTGAACAGTCTATGACTTGGGTGGCTGGAGTACATTTTTCAGGCCTTCCTCTGACACCACCTGATATAGAGGTCCTGGATGGCAGGTAGCTCGTCCCCAGTGATGCACTGGGCTGTCCGCGCCACTCTTTGTAGCGCTTTTCGGTAAAAGGGTGGTGCATTTGCCATACCAAACGGGGATGCAGCCAGTCAGGATGCTCTCAATAGTGCAGCTGTATACCTTTTTGAGGCTCTGAAGGCCCAAGCCACATCTTTTCAGCTTCCTGAGGGGGACAGGCGCTGCCGTGCCCTATTCACAACCATGTTAAGTCTAATGCCTGTACCAAAGAGGTGACTGAGACTTGGAGAAATGTAGGCGTAGATATAACATATCTAACACATGGCCGAACCAAACTATGTATGTAGAAATACTAAAAATGTTTAGTGTGTCCATATTAGGACATTCTCAGAAAGACAGCCTAAAGTCAATTCACACACGGAGATTCAAATTGGTAGAAAGCAGAGCTGTTTTATCATTTTCGGATTCACAATTGAGTCAAATTGGATTTTGAACAGATTCCCCTTCACAACAATCAAGATCGCCTAATTTTGTAGGCACCTCAGCCACACAAACAAAGAATGGTGAAATGCATAATGAAGACATTACTTACTGCCTTGGCAAATGGCAGCCATTATTTCACCAGATCAGACAGGTTTTACTGCCGTCCTATCACACAGCTAGAGCTCTAGAGTACATTGACTCAGGAACCAACTTTTCCTTGGCCTTGACCTTTCTGACTGTGCCTTACGGTAATTGCTGCCACACACGTTCTTGTATATCTACCCCTGCTCTGGCCTCCCTGGGAGATAGCGCCACTGTAATCTAGCCCTTATCTCAACCCTCCTGGCTTCTAGTTAACTGAAACACCTTGGGCACTCATTGATAGGGTATCTGCTGGAGAGGAAATGCGTGTCGAACCGGCGATGCAATGGCACCAATCGTTCCAGATAAACTGACTTGCACTGGACGGGCTTCAACTTCCTCCAGTAAACTGCACTGTTATTGGACAGGTTCCAACAGTGGCTGAGAACTACTCCTACATAACTCAAACAATACTATATACCTAAATGTGCAATCTCTTAACTACAGTCTCATTACCACCTTTATGTCAACTTGTTGTAATCAAGAAACAAGACTGTTTGTTTCCGGAGTAGTTTTTCTGCTGTCAAGAAAGAGCAATTATGTGTCATTAAAAACAACACATATCTAGCTGGTAAACTTTAAAAAGAGCACAGATCTAGCTGGTACACATTAAAAACAGCACAGATCTAGCTGGTAAACTTTAAAAACAGCACAGATCTAGCTGGTAAACATTAAAAAGAGCACAGATCTAGCTGGTAAACATTAAAAACAGCACAGATCTAGCTGGTAAACATAAAAAACAGCACAGATCTAGCTGGTGGACTTTAAAAACAGCACAGATCTAGCTGGTAAACATAAAAAACAGCACAGATCTAGCTGGTAAACATTAAAAACAGCACAGATCTAGCTGGTAAACATGTTATGGTTATATTGCTCAATGCAGACAGTCACTTGTTAACGCATAATGTTTTCCATGGATTCATATGTAATGTAGTTATTTACTACCCAGGTACCCAACAGCAAACCTATTTTGGAGGGTTGACATTCTAACTAGCTCATATGCTAATGTGGCTGTTGGAACCTAAGCTTTCAATCAATGTCAAACGGTTGTGTTATATTTCAGTCTGCTGTGATGTATATAAAGTGTAATATTGGGATGCAAACTCAGACGACCAAGAATCACTGTGTGACCCTGATTTAACCCACTGCAGTGGAAGGTTGAGTGTGTGTCTGTGTGCATGCATGCTATTGTGTGAGCAGAAATGTGCATGTGTGTTAAAGTGCATGAATCTGTGTTTGCAATTGCATGTTCTGTATGTGTGATGGTGTGTGTGTGTATGCATGTTGCTATGTGCGTCTGTCTGTCTGGTGCATTGTGCTGACTCAGCCTTGCAGACAGCTCTCACAGCTCCATGGCACGGCACATCAAAGAGACACTCAGCACTCTGCAGCTCTCTATGATGTCAGCCTGAAACCTCGCTGCACACACACACACACACACACACACACACACACACACACACACACAAACACACACACACACAGACACACACACACACACACACACACACACACACACACACACACACACACACACACACACACACACACACACACACACACACACACACAGACAGACACACACACACACCAAAAACCCATTTTACAATCCAACTGTAAAATGTCATGCAATAAATCCCTATACCTACAGGCTTTAATTGAAATGTTCTGGGGAACAACTACCATCCTCTCCCACCTACGTCTGCATTACTGTCTGATGAAGACAACCACATGACTGTTTATTTCCCTCTTGCGTCATGAAGAACCTGAAAACATGCTGAATTATTTTCACCCACTTCCTTAAAACCCTCCCAAGCCCCATCAAGTGTTCTGTTTACCACTGAGTAAATCATTCATAACAGGCTCATACCAGTCTCTCTCACCACTCACTAGAAATGGGAAATCTGGGAAAGGTACATGCAACTTTTGGATGAAATTAATGCTATATAGCCTTAGATTCACAATCAATATAATATATAAATGCTTCATGAGCTTAGTTCCACTGTCTTCCCCCAACAGAACCCAAAATATAACCTTGTTTTACACAATTGTTTTAAAACAATGTAATTGTAAACAAACACTGTATAGCTTCAATGGTAGTAATATAATTTGAAATAAATGGTCAGTCCTTGCATCCACAGCTCTGTGTGTGAATTTATCAGTCAATGATTTTCTCCAACCCCAACCCTCAGCTGTTTACCAAAATAGTGTCCGATTTGTTGAATCCCATATTTCCCCTTTAAGTTCCAAGTGAAACTGTGTGGACAAAACAATATTTGCCAGTGTAACCTATTAATACCCCTATCACGGATACACTTCACTATTACATCACAAGGATCTGATGTCATGTTTTTGTTAGACTGCTTTACACCCTCCTTCTCTTCCTCCTCTATCTATCTCTCTGTATTCCTTCCTTTATTCTCCCACCTGACCCTATTCTTTCATCAGGGCTCACAGAGCTAGGTGTCCAATGAAAGGGCCTTTCTTTCTGCACAGTCACAGTGATACTTGAAATGCCTGGTTAATGAAAGAGTGATGAGATCTGATTGCCTTCCAGGGTGTAGCACTTGCCTCTCTACTACTAGGATATACTAGTAGCACGACATCATGTAGATCCACTGGCCTAGGTTTAGTTCTAGACACTCACTTCCTCTCTACTGGCCTAGGTTTACTTCTAGACACTCACTTCCTCTCTACTGGCCTAGGTTTAGTTCTAGACACTCACATCCTCTCTACTGGCCTAGGTTTACTTCTAGACACTCACTTCCTCTCTACTGGCCTAGGTTTACTTCTAGACACTCACTTCCTCTCTAATGGCCTAGGTTTAGTTCTAGACACTCACTTCCTCTCTACTGGCCTAGGTTTACTTCTAGACACTCACTTCCTCTCTACTGGCCTAGGTTTAGTTCTAGACACTCACTTCCTCTCTACTGGCCTAGGTTTAGTTCTAGACACTCACTTCCTCTCTACTGGCCTAGGTTCAGTTCTAGACACTCACTTCCTCTCTACTGGCCTAGGTTTAGTTCTAGACACTCACTTCCTCTCTACTGGCCTAGGTTTAGTTATGGATAGTCACTTCCTCTCAAGATACACATTTCTATGTAATACACTGCAGGTGTGTATATAACAATCAAACTTGTTGCCGTTAACATAAAGTTGGCTAACACTTTATTTTTATCTTGCATGAATATTATACTATCTTTATAAATCCTTAAAAATCCTTTATAAGTGATCATAAATGTTATAAACACTTATGAATTGTAAAAGCATAACATTCTTATAATTGTTTTTGAAAACAATAAATTGTTTATTATGATGTAGATTTTGTGAAATTATTATAAAGTTTTGCCTACAACTGTATTGGTCTTGTGTGGCTGACCAGATTAAACTCTTTCAAGCATTACCACTGGGATTTTCTGTATTGGACTGTGACAATGGGATTATTATGTTTAGAGGAGGAGGAGGAGGTGTAATGAACAATGGCATACTTCAAGGTCTTTAAAACAGTGACACATTGCCATGCTGTGAGTGCCAAGTTTTATACATTCCATTCAGGGGCAGCATGGGGAGGAGGATAAAAACCCTGATGAGGTTATGAAACAACTCATGTAAACATTGAAAGCGTATGGATACAAGGTTACATACATTAGAATAGGGGCCATTTTGGACTCTAGGTATTCCTAGAACACTGTCAACAGCCTTTAGAAACTCTCTTTCTGTTCTAGAGAGACAGCGTACAGAGAGCACAGATACTTATATTCTACATCATGCTACTTGAACAGGAGCAAGACACTACCAATTGAAATCAGGCTGGCTGGAAGGATTGCTGAAAAACACAATCATTTTAAAATGGAGATGGTCCTTGGTACATACACTGCACTTTTTAAAATCTGAAATTTAAATAATGGCACACAACAGGGGTTGCGTCGCTCCTCCCTCTCTTCCCTTCATCTTCCTCTCTCCACTCTCTCTCCATGTCTCGTGATCACTTTGCAAAGTGGCGGAGGCAGCGTGAACTGGAGCCGGCAGCGAGACAGAGAGAGGTTCAGTACAATAGTTTACTCTAAGGAGCTCTGTGTCTCCCTGCTCTCCTTCATCCTCCCCTCCTCCTCCTCCTCCTCCTCCCCCTCCTCTTTCTCCTCCTCCTCCTCCTCCTCCTCCTCCTCCTTCTCTTGGGGTTCTCCCATTTTCAGTTTGATGTCAGTGTGGGCACGGCGGGGAGGCAGTCTCTAATTGGACAGATCCGCGGTTGTGGCCCCGTGCCTCCGTGAGCCTGGCCTTATGCGCTCTAACGTTACGCTCTGAGGAAATTATCTTCCTCGATTCCCTGAGATCCAATATTTGAGCCAGGCAGCGTTATGACTGCACTGTGCACGGTGCATCAGCCAGTCAGTACGTTACCAGTACATTAGCCTAGTGGTTAGGGCGTTGGGCCAGTAACCGAAAGGCTGCTGGATTGAATCCCAGAGCTGACAAGGTAAAATCTGTAGTTCTACCCCTGAACAAGGCAGTTAACCCACTGTTCACCGGTAGGCTGTCGTTGTAAATAAGAATTTGTTCTTAACTGACTTGCCAAGTTGAATAAAGGATAAATAAAAATTACCACAGCCAGTAGAGTCCTGTGTCTCAGTGAGAGAGCCACGCAGTGTTATGAATGCACGGTGCGAGGAAAGATAGATGATTATAGTTGGTTTATTAGATCTGCCATGGAGGAGTCTGTCCTCTGTCTGTCTGTCTGTCTACAGGTCTGTTTGTGTGTGTGTTTTTTTTCTATCTATCTATCTATCTATCTATCTATCTATCTATCTATCTATCTGTCTGTCTGTCTGTCTGTCTGTCTGTCTGTCTGTCTGTCTGTCTGTCTGTCTGTCTGTCTGTCTGTCTGTCTGTCTGTCTGTCTGTCTGCGGGTCTGTCTGGGCCACCACCTACCTGACTAGCTACCTCCAAACTGTCACAATGACACAATGACTGGAGGAATGTGTGGTGCTGTGCTTTAATGAATGACATTGTGTTTGGTTACATAGAATTCCTTTCTTCACACAGCTATCTCTTATTTATTTCTTTATTTTTGAAACAATACAATACAAAACGTACACATACAAACGACAACATCATACAAGCATATCCAGCGCCGCATCACCCTCCACAACATGGCTTGAAACTGCACCACTTTCAATATTTTGGGGGCGGTCTGTCGTAAATTTACAATATATAAAAACAATGAGGAAATATTTTTATTTTTATTTGTACACATGGGTAGGCACAAAATACCTTCATGCTTCCATTATTTTTTTTAACTGGTGCATTGAGTTTTTAATATTGGTCAGGTATATCAGGACATCATGCAAATAAGTTTAGTTTATATTACGAATATGGATACCTGTTACTTTTGGGTCCTGTCTAGTTATTTCTGCAATTGGTTCAATTGCCAGTGCCCTTCTCTAAATAAATGTCATCAGATAATGTATTATTAGTGTATATGTTTGCTTTAGGACACACAGCTACAGTATGTCATAGTAGACTAAGATAATGATGTCAGATTGTAGGGTCGACGATCACACACAGCCTCAAGTAAAGTAGCTGGGATGTTTTCATCCTTCATGTTTCCTTCTGTACTCACTGTATCTCAACAGGAGTAGACTTTGCTCGGTGAGGAGGGTAGTCGTCTATGGTTTGTGTGTGTATGTGTGTGTCTATCTGTGTGTGTGTGCGCGTGTGTGTGTCTATCTGTGTGGGTGCATGCGTATGTGCGTGCACGTGTGTGGGAGGTGGATAATATTGACACAAAGACAGCAACTATTTGTCCCGGGTCTCAAAGTGAATTCTCCGACGGCCGGGTTAGAGACAAACAGCTCTGACTCACCCTTGGGTTATCAAGAAGCTGTGACCCGCTTATCCTGCGGCTTAGGTCCTGTAATGAAACCAGGAGGGTTACCCAGCACCTAGCAACAACTAGCTGCACCTAGCTACTCTCCTGACCTGAGGGTGAAGTGGATCAGCCAGGAGAGTTACCCAGCACCTAGCAACAACTAGCTGCACCTAGCTACTCCCCTGACCTGAGGGTGAAGTGGATCAGCCAGGAGAGTTACCCAGCACCTAGCAACAACTAGCTGGACCTAACTACTCCCCTGACCTGAGGGTGAAGTGGATCAGCCAGGATTCCATGCACATTAACTGAGTGGATCAGTAAGACCAGTGTCTCTTTAATAAGTGGGGTTCACTGCCAGGCCCAGGGAATTTATACATAATAAAGTTTGTTGGTGTTATCTATTGTATACATATTATGATGAAATGTGTTTGAAACATATTTTCACAAATTCTGTGTTTCAGCAAATGCAAACAAAACAGAACTTCATTTTCCCATAGGGATATAAAGTTTTCAAAATGCATTTTCAGTTTTCAGGTTTATTCAAGTACATTGAAAATATAATTGAACACGTCTTCTGTGAAATGTTCAGTGGAAATAAGTGCAGATGGCGCCCCCTCTGAGGGTTTTAATGAGGCAGGGTGTAGGGGTACTGGAGGGGTCATGGAAGTCATGGGGTCAGGAAGTAACCCAGGTCTTGGTCTCTTGGGTCACCACTTAAGGCTTTGCCATGAAACAGGAAGGAAAACAGCTCCTCAGAATATTACTCACCAGTGAAATGATCACAGGCAGAGGGAGGATCCGGGGTAATGTAATCAGAGAATACACAGGTACAGTTTACCTCAAATAGAATGTGGAAAAACAGAGAGAATCTGAGCTGTTTTTTGGGGTGATGGCTGCATTTGGCTCTTCCTGTAGTCTCTCTAAGGGAGTATGGAAACTAAGACTGGCCAGTTAGCTTATTATCGCAGAAGACATCAGATACTGTAGCTACTGTATGTCATCTTTGAAAGGTAAGATTCTTCAGTGTGCCTTGTTGAACTCGCAGTAGTGTTTGAAAAGTAAGATTTGATTTGATTGATTTCACTGATGTTGTCGCTGTGTCAGAGCCTCCATACACTAGAGAACTGTCTTTACAACATAAATAATAGAGGCAGTCTTTGGTATGAGCTGTAGGATGTTTGAAATCAAAATAGATATAAAATCACTAGAACAGATTCTGAGATGGATGAACTGGTGGCATGTTGGGTGTTGGCTCCCCATGAGTATTCCAGTCAAATTGCCATTGGCTGAGGTCTTAGTTCCTTCTAGTAATTACTGTATATTTCTATGTTGGAAAGGGCAACAGTCTGACAAGCTAATTCCAAAGCTTCATGAGTGGTCTGCATTGTGTACCATTTAACATTTGTCATGGTAAGAAGTGAAGGTTTCAAATGGCAAAAAAAGGTACTCAATACTAAGCTTTTCAAAACATACAGTCGTATGAAAAAGTTTGGGCACCCCTCTGAGGCTGCATAATAATTTACTCTGTCGTCACAGAAAATGATCACAGTGGCATGCCATTCATTTTCTAATAAAAGCTGAGTACTGGGGTATTGTCCAGACAAAGATTTTTAGTGTAGCAATATTAAGTTGTATGAAATTAAATCAGATGTGAAAAATAGGCTACGCAAAAATTTGGGCACCCTTGTCATTCTGTTGATTTGAATACCTGTAACTACTTAGCACTGATTAATTGGAACACACAATTGGTTTGGTGAGCTCATTAAGCCTTGAACTTCATAGACAAGTGCATCCAATTATGAGAAAAGGTATTTAAGGTGGCCAATTGCAAGTTGTTGTTCTCTTTGACTCTCCTCTGAAGAGTGGCAACATGGGGGCCTCAAAACAACTCTCAAATGACCTGAAAACAAAGATTGTTCAACATGATGGTTTAGGGGAAGGCTACAAAAAGCTATCGCAGAGATGTAAGCTGTCAGTGTCCACTGTGAGGAACATAGTGAGGAAATGGAAGACCACAGGCACAGTTCTTGTTAAGGCCAGAAGTGGCAGGCCAAGTAAAATATCGGAGAGGCAAAGGCGAAGGATGGTGAGAACGGTCAAAAACAGCCCACAGACCACCTCCAAAGACCTACAACATCATCTTGCTGCAGATGGTGTCACTGTGCATCGTTCAACAATTCAGCGCACTTTGCACAAGGAGAAGCTGTACGGGAGAGTGATGCGGTAACATTTCCCCAGCCCCGTCTCTCAGCTTCATACCAAAAAAAATAGTGGGGCTACCTTTGAGCTGAAACACAAACTCAGGATTGTGCCTTCAAGCGACTAAGTAAATAATCCAGGTAGATAATATATTTCTATTTATGTCTGTCGTAAACATTTTACATTGATTCTCAATGTCTGTCTTATGGACATTTATGCTGAAATTGCCCCGTAATACCTATATAGTGCACTGCCCATATGGGCCCTGGTCACACGTAGTGCACTACATAGGGAATAGGGTGCTATTTGGGACAAAGACTGATGAGCTCTATGCTAAGACCACTGTATTGACAAGAGGACCACATCCCACAGTGCGGTAACTCATGTCCGAATGTTATTTTTTTAGGTTTCAGCGAATGTCAAGAGAGAGATAAATGAACCTACACTCACAGATATGGTTAGTGTTAAAAATGAACCTACACTCACAGATATGGTTAGTGTTAAAAATGAACATACACTCACAGATATGGTTAGTGTTAAAAATGAACCTACACTCACAGATATGGTTAGTTTTAAAAATGAACCTACACTCACAGATATGGTTAGTGTTAAAAATTAACATACACTCACAGATATGGTTAGTGTTAAAAATGAACATACACTCACAGATATGGTTAGTTTTAAAAATGACTGACACACACACACACGCTGACACACACACACACACACTGACACACACACTGACACACACTGACACACACACACACACACACACACTGGCACACACACACACACACACACACTGACACACACACACACTGACACACACACTGACACACACACACACGCACACACACACTGACACACACAGACACACACATACACACACACATGCACACACACGCATGCACACCACCACCACACACACACCCTTCCCTCCGCCCTGTTTAATCAATGCATGAGTATTATGAAATCAAGACCTCTTTCACACTGCCCTGGAAGAGACATAACACCAATGAGGCTGCTGGGTTACTTTAGTCACACTGCTGGATCTGATCCCTAGTGTTAATCATGGGTGAGGTTGATTGCTGGCTGGGCTGACGACTGGGCTGCGGCCCAAAAGATGTGTGTGTCCGTCTATACGTATATTTGTGTGCGTGCATGTGTGTTTGTGTGCATACGTGTGTGTGGTAGGGCGTGGGTGTGTGTGGTGTGACTGTAAATGTATACGGGGGAATACAGAGGCCTCTCTAAATACTGGGGTTGGACCTGTCAGTTGGGCGACAGTGTGAGACGCCTGCATTCACACGTCAGGACCAGACCTCAGCGGTGGCGGGGCCGGTCACGTCTTGATGACCTCACCCATCTGTGGCTTCCCTCACGTCTCTGCCAGCTGCCAGTGTCCTTATGTATGTGGGAAAGGGTCTTCAAACCGGTCATATCAACAAGCTCTCACAGTCTCACTGCAGAATTAGACTTTAATCAAAAATGTAGACGAGTGTCCACCACTGTGATCTAACACGCAACCTTTTGATCCAGTCATGGAATTAAGCCCATCCATCACCCCCGTCCAGAACGCCCTAGCAAAACCCTGATGGTAATAGCTCACTGTTGCCCGTAGTGGCCGGTTTTGAAGACATTTCCAGACGTCCTCAGGACATGGATAGATGTCCAAGTCACTCTTGAGCGATCTGCCTGGTCATGCACACACACACACACACACACACACACACACACACACACACACACACACAATGCATGATAAGATTACTGGCAAAACCAGTACCACTTAGCATTTCTGAGACTATTTCTGATATTGGTCAGGCAGAAATTATGAATATTACTGTGAATGTCAGAATAGTCTTTGTTTATTTGGCAAAGTCTGCATATTTTTGCTGTCACAGTGGAGTTTGGAATTTGGAACCGCTGCAATTACGTGTCACACAGACACGCTGACACTGACATCCTAGTCACCACACTGCGCCAGCTGTACCGGCCAAAAACATTGAGGAAACCAATAAGGGAGCAGGACAGGGATGGAGGGGTTGGGAGATGTGAGGGTGGTGTGTGCGTATGTGTGTAGGTGTGTGTGTGTGTGTGTGTGTGTGTGTGTGTGTGTGTGTGTGTGTGTGTGTGTGTGTTTGTAGGCGACAGAGGGAAGGCAGAGCTCTATCGTGTAGTATAAACCCAGACTTCGGCAGGCAGGCGGTCTGAAGCCTGAAGGAGTGGCGTCTGTGCAAATCTCTCCTCACAAATTCAAAAACACAACCCACACCCTCCCTTATTAGCCATTCCCAACTGACCATCCCCCCTAATCGTCAACAAAATCTCCCCCACCTCCATCCCCCCTAATTTACTGTTAGGTGACCTAAACTGGTATATGCTTAACACCCCAGCCGTCCTACAATCTAAGCTAGATGCCCTCAATCTCACACAAATTATCAAGAAACCTACCAGGTACTAAATCCGTAAACATGGGTACTATCATAGACATCATTCTGACCAACTTGCCCTCCAAATACACCTCCTCTGTTTTCAACCAGGATCTCAGCAATCACTGCCTGCATCCGTAATGGGTCCGCGGTCAAACAACCACCCCTTATCACTGTCAAACGCTCCCTAAAACACTTTGGTGAGCAGGCCTTTCTAATCGATCTGGCCCGGGTATCCTGGAAGGATATTGACCTCATCCCGTCAGTAGAGGATGCCTGGTTGTTCTTTAAAAAATGTAGAACTAAGAACAGATATACCGATACATCTACGATAGTCGAGAATTTCAATAAGCATTCTGCTACGGTTGTCCATGCTTTCCACCCCTGGCTACCCCTACCCCGGCCAACAGCTCTGCACCCCCTGCAGCAACTTGCCCAAGCCCCACCCCCCGCTTCTCCTTCACCCAAATCCAGATAGCTAATGTTCCGAATGAGCTGCAAAATCTGGACCCCTACAAATCTGCCTGACTAGACAATCTGGACCCTTTCTTTCTTATTATCTGCCACAAACGTTGCAACCCCTATTACAGGCCTGTTCAATGTCTCTTTCGTATCGTCT
This sequence comes from Thymallus thymallus, assembly GCA_023634145.1. NCBI lineage: Eukaryota > Metazoa > Chordata > Actinopteri > Salmoniformes > Salmonidae > Thymallus > Thymallus thymallus. The sequence continues at coordinate 6,840,385 of CM042398.1, read as the reverse complement.
GAGATCCCTAGAGATTGGAAACCTGCCAAGGTCATCTCCCTCTTCAAATGGGTGACACTCTAGACCCAAACTGTTACAGACCTATATCCATCCTGCCCTGCCTTTCTAAAGTCTTCGAAAGCCAAGTTAAACAGATAACTGACCACTTCGAATCCCACCGTACCTTCTCTGCTATACAATCTGGTTTCCGAGCTGGTCATGGGTGCACCTCCACCACGCTCAAGGTCCTAAACGATATCATAACCGCCATCATTAAAAGACAGTACTGTGCAGCCGTCTTCATCGACCTGGCCAAGGCTTTAGACTCTGTCAATCACCACATTCTTATCGGCAGACTCAGTAGCCTTGGTTTCTCAAATGACTGCCTCGACTGGTTCACCAACTACTTCTCAGATAGAGTTCAGTGTGTCAAATCGGAGGGCCTGTTGTCCTGACCTCTGGCAGTCTCTATGGTGGTGCCACAGGGTTAAAATATTGGGCCGACTCTATTCTCTGTATATATCAATGATGTCGCTCTTGCTGCTGGTGACTCTCTGATCAACCTCTACGCAGATGACACCATTCTGTATACATCTGGCCCTTTTTTGGACACTGTGTTAACAAACCTCCAAATGAGCTTCAATGCCATACAGCACTCCTTCCGTGGCCTCCAACTGCTCTTAAATGCTAGTAAAACTAAATGCATGCTCTTCAATCAAACGCTGCCCGCACCCGCCCGCCGGACTATCATCACTACCCTCGACGGGTCTGACTTAGAATATGTTTACACCTACAAATACCTAGGTGTCTGGTTAGACTGTAAACTCTCCTTCCAGACTTACATTAAGCATCTCCAATCCAAAATGAAATCTAGAATCGGCTTCCTATTTTGCAACAATCACTTTACTCACACTGCCAAACATGCCCTTGTAAAACTGACTATCTTACCGATCCTTGACTTCGGCGATGTCATTTAGCCTCCAACACTCTACTCAGCAAATTGGATGTAGTCTATCACAGTGCCATCCGTTTTGTTACCAAAGCCCCATATACTACCCACCACTGCGACCTGTATGCTCTCGTTGGCTGGCCCTCACTACATATTCGTCGCCAAACTCACTGGCTCCAGGTCATCTATAAGTCTTTACTAGGTAAATCCCCACCTTATCTCAGCTCGCTGGTCACCATAGCAACACCCACTCATAGCATGTGCTCTAGCAGGTATATTTCACTGGTCACCCCCAAAGCCAACACCTCCTTTGGCCACCATTCCTTCCAGTTCTGTGCTACCAATGACTGGAACGAATTGCAAACATCATTGAAGCAGCTTACCGATCACTGCACATGTACACAGCCCATTTGCAAATAGCCCACCCTAATACCTCATCTCCATATTGTTATTTTTGCTCATTTGCAACCCATATATTTGCAAATATCTCTATTTGCACATCATCATCTGCACATCTATCACTCCAGTGATAATGCTAAATTACCTATTTATTGCCTTACCTTCCTAATCTTACTAAATTTGCACATGCTGCACATAGATTTTCTAATGTGTTATTGACTGTACGTTTGTTTATCCCATGTGTAACTCTGTGATGTTGTTTTTTTTGTCGCACTGCTTTGCTTTATCTTGGCCAGGCCACAGTTGTAAATGAGAACTTGTTCTCAACTGGCTTTCCTGCTTAAATAAAGGTGAAATAAATAAATCAATTATAAAATGAGCTCAGAGTCTATGGAGACCCACTGTAAGAGAAACCATATTGACAGGCAAACAAGAAAAACACTGGTGATGGTGATGCTTCCTGTAAAGAACAAGCAATGCCAGCTAGCAGTTCAGCAGGGTTCAAATAGTATTTTCAGCTTAAGTAGTTGAAAAAAACGAATAAATACTATTTGAACCCAGCTTCTAAAAGTATTGCAAAGTTTTTTTTTTCACCCAATGGGGCGTTACTACTTCACTCTCTACAGACAGGGTGGTCAGTAACTGATTACAGGCTTCCCAAGAGGGAGAGTATATTACTTACTCTGCCAGTCAGGACCCAGCCCCGATGTCAACGCCACAGGGACAGAGAGGATTCTGCTGTTCTAATACAGTAGACTTTGAGGCCACAGGGCCAGGGAGGATTCTGCTGTTCTAATACAGTAGACTTTGAGGCCACAGGGCCAGGGAGGATTCTGCTGTTCTAATACAGTAGGTTTTGAGGCCACAGGGCCAGGGAGGATTCTGCTGTTCTAATACAGTAGACTTTGAGGCCACAGGGCCAGGGAGGATTCTGCTGTTCTAATACAGTAGGTTTTGAGGCCACAGGACCAGGGAGGATTCTGCTGTTCTAATACAGTAGGTTTTGAGGCCACAGGGCCAGGGAGGATTCTGCTGTTCTAATACAGTAGACTTTGAGGCCAAAGGACCAGGGGGGATTCTGCTGTTCTAATACAGTAGCTTTGAGGCCACGGGGCCAGGGAGGATTCTGCTGTTCTAATGCAGTAGACTTTGAGACCGCAGGGCCAGGGAGGATTCTGATGTTCTAATACAGAAGACTTTGAGGCCACAGGGCCAGGGAGGATTCTGCTGTTCTAATACAGTAGAGTTTGAGACCGCAGGGCCAGGGAGGATTCTGCTGTTCTAATACAGTAGACTTTGAGGCCACAGGGCCAGGGAGGATTCTGCTGTTCTAATACAGTAGACTTTGAGGCCGCAGGGCCAGGGAGGATTCTGTGCTTGGAGTAGTTTAACTGGGACCAGATTGGTCTCAGGCTTTAAAATCAAGTACGTGCACACACACACACACACACACACACACACACACACACACACACACACACACACACACACACACACACACACACACACACCTAGAGATGAATGGCCCCTAACCTTGTTGAAAATAATGGGATCTATCCATGATACATCTCTAATAAACATCTCTACAGTGTCTTTCCCTTAAGAGATATATAATGATCTATCTTTAATAAACATCTCTACAGTGTCTTTCCCTTAAGAGAGATCTCATGATCCATCTTTAATAAACATCTCTACAGTGTCTTTCCCTTAAGAGAGATCTCATGATCCATCTTTAATAAACATCTCTACAGTGTCCTTCCCTTCAGATAAATATCCATGATGCCCATTGGTGCGAATCATGTTTAGAGTGTGTATGTGGCCATGGCATCTCCTCGTTAAGTTACCACATCCTCTTAATGGCTGAAAGGGATACTACTTATGTCTTTATGCGTTAGTCAACTTTATTTTATGAGCTTTACCGCCTCCCTGGGGCGACAATAATCCTGTGCTTGTATTTTGGGAACAGCTTTTATTTGTATTTGCATGATCCCCACCAACCTACTGTCCCAGACTCCTTTTCTCTGACGTTGTTGTGTTGAACACTGGCTACTCGGCACATGCACACCACAATACACAACTTACTGAAGCTCTTAACAGGGTGTGTTTTGTACTCAGTCCACATGGAGTGGGTCCATATTATGAGCTATATAGGATCAATAAGTGTCATTGTAGCTATATCTGCATTATTGTCTAGTTGGTCAGTAGTCATATGTTACAGAGGTGGTTGGTGAACCACACATGTGCTGAGCAACCTGATGAGAATGCCTTAGGCTTTAGGCTAACACGCTAACATAATCACAAATGTGACTCGGGTTTGAGTCCAGTCCGTCCGCCCAGGTGCCCCGGGTTTGAGTCCAGTCACACATGCAGTAGCAGACTGACTTTGTTGAGCTGTAGTAGTGTTCTGAGTGTGATTTTTCTCACTCAGCCTGGCAGGCCTTCTCCTGCAGAGAGTTTGGACTCATAACACATGTGTCTGGCAGTGCTTCATTTCTCTAGGTCCAGATGATGCTTGGCTGAAGCGCAGCACACTTGTCAAATGGAACTTAGTGACGTTTCATAGGCAATTATTCCCCCTGTGCTGAAGTGTATTCACACACACACACACACACACACACACACACACACACACACACACACACACACACACACACACACACACACACACACACACACACACACACACACACACACACACACACACACACACACACACACACACACACATAAACACACACACACACACACACGAACACACACACACACACACACACACACACACACACACACACACATAAACACACACACACACACACACGAACACACACACACACACACACACACACACACACACACACACGAACACACACACACACACACACACACACACACACACACACACACACACACACACACACACACACACATAAACACACACACACACACACACGAACACACACACACACACACACACACACACACACGAACACACACACACACACACACACACACACACACACATAAACACACACACACACACACACGAACACACACACACACACACACACACACACACACACACACACACACACACACACACACACACATAAACACACACACACACACACACACACACACACACACACACACACACACACACACACACACACACACACGAACACACACACACACACACACACACACACACACACACACACACACACACACACACACACACACATAAACACACACACACACACACACACACACACACACATAAACACACACACACACACACACGAACACACACACACACACACACACACACACACACATAAACACACACACACACACACACGAACACACACACACACACACACACACACACACACACACACACACACACACACACACACATAAACACACACACACACACATAAACACTGCACAGGTAGGGATCTGCCAACAAAGCTGGGCTTGCCACAAAATAATTGTTTCCATACTGCGCTGTATGATGCATTAAAATGCATTTTCTCTGCAGTTTATCATATAAAAAAAGCATGTTTATACATTTCCACTTCATATGAGTTTTGATGTAAATTAGCTAAAATATGAGTAATTGCTGGACAGTTTAATATGCCTCAATTAAGCTTCTCTCATCAGTTAGAGAAAAGCTTTCTCTATTCTCTAAGAAGTCTACACAACAGATATGCCGTGATTAATTTGTTACATGTTAAATGTATTCTTATCCTTATCAGATTTTAAAACTTCACCACGACATATGTACTCTGTATGAAACAATGACCAGCCCTGTCAAGAACCAGTGGGTTTGCTCTCCAACTTGAAGTGTATTTCAGCATTTGACTACACTTCACTTATAGGTAAGCACTTGATAGGTTAGTCGTTAGTACCCTGCTCTGTGATAGGTTAGTCGTTAGTACCCTGCCCTGTGATAGGTTAGTCGTTAGTACCCTACCCTGTGAATGAAGATAGAAGAAGGGAATATACTGAATAAAGACATGCACCTTATAGTTGACAGACAGACAGACATAGAGAGAAAGAGTGTGAGAGAGAGCGAAAGACAGAAAGAGACAGAAAGAGAGAGATAGAGATAGAGAGAGAGAGATAGAGAGAGAGAGAGAGATAGAGAGAGAGAAATTATAAATTTGACCCCAATAACTACCGTGGGATATGCGTCAACAGCAACCTTGGGAAAATCCTCTGCATTATCATTAACATCAGACTAGTTAATTTCCTCAGTGAAAACCATGTACTGAGCAAATTGGCTGTTTACCTAATTACAGTACGACAGACCACGTATTCACCCTGCACACCCTAATTGACAAACAAACAAACCAAAACAAAGTGTTCTCATGCTTTGTTGATTTCAAAAAAGCCTTTGACTCAATTTGGCATAAGGGTCTGCTATACAAAATTGATGGAAAGTAGTGTTGGGGGAAAAACATATGACATTATAAAGTCCATGTACACAAAAGTGTGCGGTTAAAATTGAGACAGGGATGCAGTTTAAGCCCCACCCTCTTCAACATACTGTATATATCAACGAATTGGTGAGGGCACTAGAACAGTCTGCATCACCCGGCTTCACCCTACTAGAATCTGATGCTCTGGTGCTTCTGTCCCCAACCAAGGAGGGCCTACAGCAGCACCTATATCTTCTGTCTAGATTCTGCCAGACCTGGGCCCTCTCAGTAAGACAAAAGTAATGGAGTTCCAAAATAGGTCCAGTTGCCAGGACCACAAATACAAATTCCATCTAGACACTATTGCCCTAGAGCACACAAAAAATAGACATACCTTGGCTTAAACATCAGCGCCATAGCAAAGCTGTGAAAGATCTGAGAGACATGGCAAGAAGGGCCTTCTATGCCATCAAATTTGACGTACCAATTAGGATCTGTCTAAAAATACTTGAATCAGTTGTAGAACCCATTGCCCTTTATGGTTGTGAGGTCTGGGGTCCGCTCAACAACCAAGAATTCACAAAATGGGACAAACAACAAATTGAGAATCTGCATGTAGAATTCTGTAAAAATATCCTCTGTGTACAACGTAAAACACCAAATAATGCATGCAGAGCAGAAATATCAAAATCCAGAAAAGAGCCATTCAATTCTACAACCACCTACAAGGAAGCGATTCCCAAATCTTCCATAACAAAGCCATCACCTACAGAGAGATGAACCTGGAGAAGAGTCCCCTAAACAAGCTGGTCCTGGGGCTCTGTTCACAAACACAAACAGACCCCAGAGAGCCCCAGGACAGCAACAACAATTAGACCCAAACAAATCATGAGAAAACAAAAAGAGAATCACTTGACACATTTACAAAAAAACAGAGCAAACTAGAATGCTATTTGGCCCCAAACAGAGAGTACACAGTGGCAGAATACCTGATCACTGTGACTGACCCAAACTAAAGGAAAGCTTTGACTATGTACAGACTCAGTGAGCATAGCTTTGCTATTTAGAGAGAGAGAGCGAGAGAGAGAGAGAGAGAGAGAGAGAGAGAGAGAGAGAGATAGAAAGAGAGAGAGAGAGAGAGAGAGAGAGAGAGAGAGATCCAGACAGTGATCCATAAGGAGCAGCTCAGTCCAAACTCCCACCACTTCTCCTCCTCCCTTCCTTCTCTCTTCCCCTCCTCTCCTCCTAGTCTCCTTGTCACTAGGGCTGGAGATGTTGACTCCCTTTCAGACTTTCCAGATGAAGATTTCACTCCTCTGTCTATAAGACTGTCCTGTCACTGTGTCGACTTTGTTTCTGCCTGTACAAGCATATAAGCAGTAGCCTGGTCCCAGATCTGTTTGCACTTTATAGTCAACTCCTTGTTGTTAGGCAATGACAATGAATGTGATAGTTGGCTATAAAGCATAAACAGACATGGGATCAGTCTACATAATCAGCCCACTCAGTGCACTCTTAGAAGTAAAGGTGCTATCTATAACTTAAAAGGGTTCTTCCACTGTCCCCATAGTAGAACCCTTTGAAGAACCCTTTTTGGCAGAACATTTTTGGTACCAGGCAGAACCTTTTTGAGTTCCATGTAGAACCCTTTACACAGAGGGTTCTACATGCAATCCCAAATAGTTATGCCTGGAACCAAAAAGGGTTCTTCAAAGGATTATCCTATTGGGACAAGAACCCTACAATACTACACTGTAACTGGGATTGACCATCTGATCAGTCCACTCAGTACAATACTACACTGTCACTGGGATTGACTCTCTGATCAGCCCACTCAGTACAATACTACATTTTCACTGGGACTGACTCTCTGATCAGCAGATTTCTAATGCTGTGTGATTATTATGACTGGCATGTGATAACATTACATCATCCAGCAACCAACTAGAGACATTGGGAATGAGGAAGTGGAAATGTTCCAGTTTGCCAGTGCTCTATCTTTCGGAATGGGGGCTTTTTTTCCCACCGATCGGAATGTAGGATTTTGTTTGTCTTCTGTTTGTTTACATATAAATTATTTTAGATAATCTGAATGAGAAGACATTTGATGGAAAATCACTCAGATGTAGAGTTAAAGGGTGGTGAAAGGATTGAGGCGTCACATCAAAAGGCTACAGCTGAGGGCATCATTCAAACCTTATTGTGGAAGATCAGCTTTGCAACCAATGTTCCCATGGTAGCGGAGACATGCATTCACGGTAAACGCTGTATATGTCGGCTCTGTCAATCTGTAACGCTTCTGAGATACAGATTGAATAGAGCCCTTAGTAACACTTGACACACTCCTGTCGTGTTATCAGGTGAGATCAGGTGACTGATGACACGGGACACTTGAAAACACAGTCTCACCTGCCCCCTATCAAAGCACTTCATCTTAACAGCTGTTCATTCCTGGTTGGATAAACAAACTAATCCTTGAATGAAGGATGAAAAAGTAGATACAATTATTCATTATGGGATCTTTTCAGTCATTTTTTAAATCTATATTATACACAAATAAGTTGCTCTCACTTCTCATTATTTATTTTTTTATTTCACCTTTATTTAACCAGGTAGGTCAGTTGAGAACAAGTTCTCATTTACAACTGCGACCTGGCCAAGACAAAGCAAAGCAGTGCGACAAAAAACAACACAGAGTTACACATCAGAATAAACAAATGTACAGTCAATAACACAATAGAGAATCTATATACAGAGTGCAAATGTAGTGCAAAATGCAGTAAGGTTAGGAAGGTAGGACAATAAATAGACCATAGTGGTGAGATAAATTACAGATTAGCATTAACACTGGAATGGTGGATGTGCAAATGATGATGTGCAAATAGATATACTGGAGCGCAAAATGAGCGGAAGTAAAAATAAATATGGGGATGAGGTAGTATGGTGGGTTATTTACAGAAGGGCTATATACAGGTGCAGTGATCGATAAGCAGCTTTGACAGCTGATGCTTAAAGTTAGTGAGGGAGATAGGAACCTCTAGCTTCAAGGATTTTTGCAATTCGTTCCAGTCATTGGCAGCAGAGAACTGGAAGGAATGGCGGCCAAAGGAGGTGTTGGCTTTGGGGGTGGCCAGTGAAATATACCTGCTGGAGCACATACTACGGGTAGGTGTTGCTATGGTGACCAGCGAGCTGAGATAAGGCGGGGATTTACCTAATAAAGACTTATAGATGACCTGGAGCCAGTGGGTTTGGCGACGAATATGTAGTGAGGGCCAGCCAACGAGACTTATGTTCAAACTTATGTTTGAATGCTTTGCTAACAACATTGTTATAACATGGTACATGGTTGTTACAAAATACTTTGGTATCTACATATAAATAGAGTTGAGTGGCTGGATTGTGTAATTTCAGCCTACTTGTTGACTTGGTTGGATTCACATGTCACAAAAGAGCGTCTACCCACCTCAACCAGACCTGGGTTCAGATGGCGTTTGAAATCATTCAAATAGCGTATATCTCTAGCTTGCCGGGATAGCAGACGGGTTTACCGTTTTGGGAGTATTCTATCTGTTCATTAAACCAGGCAAGTTTAATGAAGCGCAGATCAAGTATTTTGAAATAGCTTCAAATCATATTTGAACCCAGGTCTGACCCCAACGTGAGTCTCCCAGACGTAAACCACCACTAGGTTAGTGCATAGCTAGAGGTCAGAGGTCAAAGGTTAATGGAGTGCCCTGGGCCATTCAGCAGGACACTATCCTAAATATACACATTTTTATGGGGGAAGAGCTGTCATTTGACCCCAGAGAATATTTTTTATGGACAATTTTGCAGTGAGTAGTTATTCAGTGATTTAATGTATTAGCTGCTGTTAGTTGCATTGGTACTATGCCATTGAAGTTGTTTACTCGATCTCAGAGTAAATCCAGGACCAAAATATATTTTTATAATTCTGTTGAATTATTATTGAGGCTTGCATGGTACACCATATCCCAGAAGCAGTTATGTTCTCACTAAATGTACTGCATTATTCACCAAGAAGAGCAATGCTGTCCAACCTTGTGTCAATGCCAATGGGTTTATTTAGTTGTGACTCTGGCTGTGTGTGTAGTGGGAGATGCTAGGCGCTCTACTTCACACAGGGAAAGTCTATCTGACAGTCATGAGTCTCCGTCAATACGTCATTGATGTGTAGAAACCAACAAATCACATATTAATCCATGCAGTAAATGTATCATGTTTCTAATCCATCAATGGAGTCGCTTCAACAATTTAATAGACAACACTATGACTAGGGCCAGGGTTTTGTTTTGTCTTTACAACCTGAACCAGGAAAATCTAATCAAATTAAATCACCTTTCATTGGTCACATATACAGGGTTAGCAGATGCTATGTTGTTAAACACTAAGGGCTTTATCCACTGCCTTGTTCTTAGGTAGTGTCTCATCCAGGTCAGTGTCTATATATGTACTGTTTGAAATATACATACTCTGTCTCCTCCTCGATTCCTCCCCTCCTCATCTCCTCCTCCCTTCCTCCTCATCCCTTCCTCCCTCCCTCCTCCTTTCCTCGCCTCCCCTTTTCTCCTGGCTGAGGAGAATTTCACCAGCGCGGTGATGTCATCGATTCTTCCTCACACCTAGCCGAAAAGGGCTCAGCGTCAGGCCGGTTCAGCCAACCGCAGTCTGGCCGGCTTCCTGTCAGACCATCCCAGAGCAAACAGTGAGAGACAGATGGCAAACACACAGGGCCCTTCCACCTGTTCACACAGCCAGGTCAAAGGTCCTCTGGCCTCAGGGAAGAGTGGCAGGGCCATAGAGTTGCAGGGCCCCAGAGTGGCAGGGCCTCAGAGTGGCAGGGCCCCAGAGTGGCAGGGCCTCAGAGTGGCAGGGCCCCAGAGTGGCAGGGCCCCGGAGCATCAGTAAGTCAATGCATGTCAATGATGGGCCACAGTCAGGCAATATGTTATCTGTTAGGACTATGAGGAAGTCTATGAGGACAGTGAGAGTAGGACTCGTCTTGGTGGGTCCAGGATAGTCAACAACAACTCTCACTGCTTTCCAGGGACTATATTTTTTTCATTAGCTAACAGAGGAATCAATTAAACTCTTCACTGTACACATACGTGTAAAGAACTACAATAACATTTTTATCCACAACTTTATCCACAACGTTGGAGAGTAATAAATGAAAGCACCAGAGTTGAATGCTCTCAGTAAAGCCAAACTAATGACTAGCTTTATCTTCTTTGGCTGCTGGATGAATTTCACTCGGTTTTCCTACAAGAGCAATTGTCAGATTTCTTATTTGGGGAAGTCCGACCACCTAGGTTCATTTATCTTATGCGTGTTCATGCAGCGGTTCAGCCATCATGTTTATGGAGAGGTGATTGGGGGACAGGTGGGTTGAAGTTGGGAGACCTGTTGTTTTGCTTAACTTCCCACTGGGCACACACTGGTTGAATCAACGTTGTTTCCACGTCATTTCAATGAAATGACATTGAACCAATGTGGAATAGATGTTGAATTGACGTTGGTGCCAAGTGGGTTTTCTCTGGTAATCCACAACCGTGCTAGCTAGACCTCGCTTAACTCCATGACTTTATCCCCAATCAACACAGGGATATTAGGCGACATGTAACCTCTGTTTCTACGTGATTGCTCTCTCTCTCAGGTTCTTTGCAAAAACCTGTCTAAATATCCCCTTCCCTCGCTCGCTCATTTGTATGTGTTCAACAACGGCAACAAGACCTTTAGTCATTTCCAGAAAAACTGTCCAAATTGCTTTAGCCTTAAATTATCTCTAATTGGCCACTGTGTTGGGTTACTGGCGGATGCCGTCCAATCGCTTTGCCTGGCAGTGAAAGGCTCTACTCATTTCCAGCTGGTTAATGATGGCCAAACGGGTGCTTACCAACATCACGCCATTTGCCAAAGGTTACCATGGATGACTATTAGCTAGCTGCAAGGTTTGTTTTACTAAATGGCATTGCCACTTCTGGTGTAGCTGCTAGGTGCTAGCTCCCAGTCAGCCCCTCTATGACTCTGAATCCTTTCTCTCCAGGTACAATGAAGACTTGTCTGGAAAAAGTAGAGTAGGTCCTAGAAAATATCAAATGATGATCAGGCATGCAATACGTCTATACCGAGCTCAGTGGTCAGTTGAGAGGTTTTTGTAATTACACAAGAGGAACAGAGGCTGCTCCTTAGTCCACCTTTCTATTGCTAAAGTACATCATTTCTACAAGGTCAACATCATTTTACATTTAGTTTGACCAAAACAAATCCTTGTATTGTGACACAACTCTCTTTATTGAAATGTTACATTTTCCACCCCGTATTGTCCTTGTTGATGTTGTGGATCAGGCAGACTCCCTTTCATAAGTTCCTGATGCGTTTCCCAGGCGTTCACTAGGGACACCACCAGGTGTGAAAGTAAGGCTGAAAGGTCCAGTACGGCGTCCCGGCAAAATAAATAGTGGGGGTATGGAGTCCCGGCAAAATAAATAGTGGGGTACGGCGTCCCGGCAAAATAAATTGTGGGGGTACGGCGTCCCGGAAAAAAAAAAAAGTGGGGGTATGCGGTTCTGGTAAAACCTGAGCCTATCACAATTAATACAACATGACCAAAAAACTACAGACTATTACGTCATTATTTAACATTACTGCATGTCAGCCACATTAACAATTTGCTAATTGACTGCAAACTGGTTGGTATACGCTTCAAATTGCAATGTGGTTTGAGGAGAACACTTACATTTTGTCAATGCAGAAATTTACAAATGGAAGCCTAATGACAATCGCAGAAGGGCATTACAATACGGTGCAAAGGGCACTGTTGGGCTTTGGAGGCTGACATTATTTTGCGAGTGAACGAATGTGTGCCGGTAGCCTACAGGAGCGTCTTTGTTAGGGGATTGTTTAACAATCAGATTAAAACATCATGACTGGTTGTGTTTATGCCACATTAAAAGGCATAGGCAGTGTGTCCATTGTCACGATGTGGTGTGTCGACAGACCAAGACGCAGCGTAGTTGCAGTGAAACATACTTTTATTCACTATTCTACTAATCAAAAGAACAAAACCAGAGAAGTACTTACTAATACATGCCCACACACTCCATACACATCTAACCTGGCGCTATCAGACATCTCAAACAATGACCCACACAAACGTGTGGGGTTGAGCAACTTAAATAGAATCCCCAATCAGAGACAACTTCTCGCAGCTGTCTCCAATTGGGGATTCAACACAAAACGAAAAACACAGAGATCTAAATCAAATCAAATCAAATCAAATGTATTTATAAAGCGCTTTTTACATCAGCCGATGTCACAAAGTGCTATACAGAAACCCAGCCTAAAACCCCAAACAGCAAGCAATGCAGATGAAGAAGCACGGTGGCTAGGAAAAGCACCCTAGAAAGGCAAAACCTAGGAAGCAACCTAGAGAGGAACCAGGCTCTGAGGGGTGGCCAGTCCTCTTCTGGCTGTGCCGGGTGGAGATTATAACAATTTATGGCCATTAAGGCCAGTTCTTTCTCCAAGATGTTCAAATGTTCATAGATGACCAGCAGGGTCAAATAATAATAAAAGTAGTTGTGGAGGTTGCAACAGGTAAATACATCAGGAGTGAATGTCAATTGGTTTTTCAGTGCAATAGAGCGAGAGCGAGATGAAAACAGCAGGTCTGAGACAAGGTGGCACGTCCAATGAACAGGTCAGGGTTCCATAACCGCAGGCAGAGGAGTTGAAACCGGTGCAGCAGCACGACCAGGTGGACTGGGGACAGCTAGGAGTCATCAGGGCAGGTGGTCCTGAAGCATGGTCCTCCGGGTAGGCTCAGGTCCTCTGGGAGAGGAGGTAGAGTGGGAGAGAGAGAGAATTAGAGGGAGTATACTTAAATTCACACAAGACACTGGATAATAACATCAGATTTAACAAACTGACCCTAGCCCCCCGGCACATAGACTATTGCAGCATAGATACTGGAGGCTGAGACAGGGAGGTCAGGAGACACTGTGGCCCCCTCCGACAATACCCAGACAATACCCCCGGACAGGGCCAAACTAGGCAGGATATAACCTCACCCACTCTGCCAAGCACAGCCCCTACACCAATGGAGGGATATCAACAACCACCAACTTACTAACCTGAGACAAGGCTGAGTATAGTCCACGAAAGATCCCCTCCACTGCACAAGCCAGAGGGGGCGACAAACCGGACAGGAAGTGACGCACCCCTCCTAGGAATGGCATGGAAAGCACCAGTAAGCCAGTGACTCAGCCCCCGTAATAGGGTCAGAGGCAGAGAATCCCAATGGAGAGACGGGAACCGGCCAGGCAGAGACAGCAAGGGTGGTTCGTCGCTCCAGAGCCTTGCCGTTCACCCTTGCACCCCTGGGCCAGACTACACTACCTACACATGTAGGTATGTACGGCAGGACCAAATCTGAGAGATAAGTAGGAGCAAGCCCATGTAATGCTTTGTAGGTTAGCAGTAAAACCTTGAAATCAGCCCTAGCCTTAACAGGAAGCCAGTGTAGAGAGGCTAGCACGGGAGTAATAAGATCAAATATTTTGGTTCTAGTCAGGATTCTAGCAGCCGTGTTTAGCACTAATTGAAGTTTATTTAGTGCTTTATCCGGGTAGCCGGAGTGCAGTAATCTAATCTAGAAGTGACAAAAGCATGGATTAGCTTTTCCGCATAATATTTGGACAAAAAATGTCAGATTTTTGCAATGTTACGAAGATGGAAAAAAGCTATCCTTGAAATATTCTTGATATGTTCATTAAAAGAGAGATCTGGGTCCAGAGTAATGCCAAGGTCCTTCACAGTTTTTTGGGAGACGACTGTACAACCATCAAGATTAATTGTCAGATTAGTCTAGAATTCTAGATCGTGTCAGGCTCTGACCATGGCCAACTAGGTGAGCAAAAGGCCTCCCTATGGCCAGAGCCTGACATCCATAAGGCTAGGGAAACTTTCCCTGAAGTAAATTGAATTAAATTGCCAAAATTATTAGTTTACTCCTGTCTATACAGAAATAAATAAAATCATTCAAAACACCAGAAAGCATGATTGGCCACAGAGGATCATTAGCAAAAAATTGCATAGTCTACTGTCAGAAGGGCTGCGATTAGGGCAGCACGTACTGCAAATAACAACAAGAGTATGGTTGAGTTGCAACTGTCTGTGAAAAGCAGAGAGTCCCAGCCAGGCATATACAATATTAAAAAATACATTCGCGGAAAAACTGTTTGGAAAGCAAATGGCTGTTGCTTTAATGAGATGACAATGAAAAGACTCCAATCTGTTATTAATTTACTTGAGCGAATCGTAGCCTCTCATTGGCACCAGCGGAGAACATCGGCCATATCCCCGGTAAATGTGCATATTAACTGTCTATCATTGGGTCAGTACCACTTTTGTCTGTTTTTGGACAATAATTTCCTCCTCCAGATTAGATGGACGTCGTACTGTATTGGAGTCTCCCCTTCCGTAGGCCGATTATATGGATCAGACAACATCGTTTTTATTGACCTGTTTGTCAGTGTCAGTAGAGCAGACTACCCTGTCATTTTTGTAGTATAACAAAATGTGTGCGTGCACTTGGGTGTCCCGTACCGGTAAGAAATTAAATATACCTTCACCCCTGGACACCACACATACTCCTGCAGTAGCCAGCAGCCATGCAGCCATCGATTCACCATGTCAGTGTTATCTTTTTAATACCTGGGCCCACATGTAACCTGAACCCTCTAAGAAGCAGCGATAGCAGGCTTCTCTCTGCATGGGGTTGTGTTGCATCAGGGGTCAGAGTGGAAAACAGAGCCTCTCTTTGTGTTTCCCCAATGAAGTCTTGGACAAGACGTAGCTGGGTAGGTAATCAAGGCAGGAGCCGAAAGCGTACACCACCTCCAAATCAGCTCCAGCTCCAGCTTCAACCAGACCCAGCAGAATTTATCACAAACGTATTAACTTCTACAGGGGCTCAAATTGAAACCAGCTCAGGCTCGGCTCACGCTCCACAGGCGCTGAGTGTGAGAAGTGACAGAATGATTTAACGAGGAATCCAACAGCCAATGATTAAGAACTGTGTCGAGAAGGAGGGAGGAGGAGGAGGGGAGGAGGGGAGGAATAGTGAGGAGAGGGGGAGTGAAGAAGTGAGAGTTTATTCAGAGAAAGCGGTTCGGACTTCAGACTCTCTGTGTGATTATTTGGTTAGTCTCACACGTGTCGCTTTCCGCCAAAACTTTCACCATCTCTCACCACCCCCAATTCAGTCATCTCTCAGTTATATATCTCATTTTCTATGATATTCTGTGAGTTTGGAAGCAGGCGTTCCTTCAGCGCTCTTTAGGTATTCCCCGGTAAATCCCCGCCTTATCTCAGCTCGCTGGTCACCACAGCAACACCCACCCGTAGTATGCGCTCCAGCAGGTACATTTCACTGGTCGTCCCCAAAGCCAACACCACCTTTGGGCGCCATTCCTTCCAGTTCTCTGCTGCCAATGACTGGAACGAATTGCAAAAATCATTGAAGCTGGAGGTTCCTATCTCCCTCAATAACTTTAAGCATCAGCTGTCAGAGCAGCTTACTGATCACTGCACCTGTATATAGCCCATCTGTAAATAGCCCACCCTACCACCTCATCCCCATATTTATTATTTTTGCTAATTTGCACTCCAGTATCTCTATTTGCACATCATCATCTGCAAATCTATCATTCCAGTGTTAATGCTAATTTGTAATTATTTTGACACTATGGCCTATTTATTGCCTTACCTACCTAATCTTACTACATTTGCACACACTGTACATAGATTTCTATTGTGTTATTGACTGTACGTTTGTTTATTCCATGTGTAACTCAGGTGTTGTTGTTTTTCTCGCACTGCTTTGCTTTGTCTTGGCCAGGTCGCAGTTGTAAATGAGAACTTGTTCTCAACTGGCCTACCTGGTTAAATAAATATATATATAAGTACTGTAATTTGGTGTGGTCTGGCACATTGATGCATCCTGAAGAGCCATCTGCAAACCCAAAGTCTGAGAGAGCAAGTGGGCTTTTCCTGTATGGTTAGAGGTGTCTTGTGCTGTGAAGACACATTCTACACGTTGAGGTACTGTTGACTTTACAGTCTAACAGGGATCTTTAACAGTCTACTGGATCCTCACAGAAGAGTCAAAACAGTTTCTCAGCACGTGTAAACCTCCAGTGTACTTCCTCACGGTTCTGACAATGTCTGCATCTCTGTCCACCCAGTCTAACCTTAGAGAATGAACCTGCATCTCTGTCAACACAGTCTAACCTTAGAGAATGAACCTTAATCTCTGTCCACCCTGTCTAACCTTAGAGAATGAACCTGCATCTCTGTCCACCCTGTCTAACCTTAGAGAATGAACCTGCATCTCTGTCCACCCTGTCTAACCTTAGAGAATGAACCTGCATCTCTGTCCACCCTGTCTAACCTTAGAGAATGAACCTGCATCTCTGCCCACCCTGTCTAACCTTAGAGAATGAACCTGCATCTCTGTCCACCCTGTCTAACCTTAGAGAATGAACCTGCATCTCTGTCCACCCTGTCTAACCTTAGAGAATGAACCTGCATCTCTGTCCACCCTGTCTAACCTTAGAGAATGAACCTGCATCTGCAGATACACACACATGTAAACGTGTTGCTTTGTACCCTGGTGTTGTATGTGTACCATAATATATACAATAATGTTAGTGAAATGTATCTGGTTCAAAAGCGTATCTAACATAGGATGTTTGTGTGTGTGTGTGCGTGTGCATGCATCTGTGTTTGCATGTGTGTCTGTCCCTCCCACTATTCCTGGGCTTTGTTAGGCCAGGTGTGTCTGTTCTGAGTGTGGCGGCCTGCGGAGCCGTGAGAACGAGATCGTGGGTCTCTTCTCTTCCCTCAGCTATCTGACTAATCTCACCCTCTCTGGCATTTTAGTAAACAATAGTGGCCCCTCCAATATTGATCTGGCTCTCTCTCTCTGTCTCTCTCTATGGTTATGTCCCAGATGGTACTCTATTCCCCCTATTGGGCCCTGATAAAAAGTAGTGCACTATATAGGGAATAGGGTGTCATTTGGGACAGAAATCAGGCCTTGCTGATTTCTGATTTGCTGAAGTCTGGTTTAATGTGTAATTAGCCATGGGTGGGCACTGGGCCTTTGATTATAGGAAGTGCCTGGGGGGAGTGGCTGTAAGGATGGCAGAATTTTGACAAAGCACTCCAGAGTGATCAATCATGAGCCCTGATGGAAGGTTTTGTCCCTAATTTCAGAGCACTGCATTTGGGGATGGAGGCATTCTCTTGGTCCTTGGTCACTTTATTCAGGGACTCAAACGAGGCGATCGGATCTGGTGTTCTCATTTCCTCCTTTGCCACTTTACCAAGGCCAGGGTGTTATGCACGTCAGAGACTATAGACCCACAGTCTTTTCCCAGGGTGTTATGCACGTCAGAGACTATAGACCCACAGTCTTTTCCCAGGGTGTTATGCACGTCAGAGACTATAGACCCACAGTCTTTTCCCAGGGTGTTATGCACGTCAGAGACTATAGACCCACAGTCTTTTCCCAGTGTGTTATGCACGTCAGAGACTATAGACCCACAGTCTTTTCCCAGGGTGTTATGAACCTCAGAGACTGTAGACCCACAGTCTTTTCCCAGGGTGTTATGAACCTCAGAGACTGTAGACCCACAGTCTTTTCCCAGGGTGTTATGAACCTCAGAGACTATAGACCCACAGTCTTTTCCCAGGGTGTTATGCACGTCAGAGACTATAGACCCACAGTCTTTTCCCAGGGTGTTATGCACGTCAGAGACTATAGACCCACAGTCTTTTCCCAGGGTGTTATGAACCTCAGAGACTGTAGACCCACAGTCTTTTCCCAGGGTGTTATGCACGTCAGAGACTATAGACCCACAGTCTTTTCCCAGGGTGTTATGGACGTCAGAGACTGTAGACCCACAGTCTTTTCCCAGAGTGTGATGCACGTCAGAGACTATAGACCCACAGTCTTTTCCCAGGGTGTTATGCACGTCAGAGACTATAGACCCACAGTCTTTTCCCAGGGTGTTATGCACGTCAGAGACTATAGACCCACAGTCTTTTCCCAGGGTGTTATGCAC
Source organism: Thymallus thymallus (assembly GCA_023634145.1). Lineage (NCBI taxonomy): Eukaryota > Metazoa > Chordata > Actinopteri > Salmoniformes > Salmonidae > Thymallus > Thymallus thymallus. The sequence goes on along the minus strand of CM042398.1, from coordinate 6,821,480 downwards.
GTCAGAGACTATAGACCCACAGTCTTTTCCCAGGGTGTTATGAACCTCAGAGACTGTAGACCCACAGTCTTTTCCCAGGGTGTTATGCACGTCAGAGACTGTAGACCCACAGTCTTTTCCCAGGGTGTTATGGACCTCAGAGACTATAGACCCACAGTCTTTTCCCAGGGTGTGATGGACGTCAGAGACTGTAGACCCACAGTCTTTTCCCAGGGTGTTATGCACGTCAGAGACTGTAGACCCACAGTCTTTTCCCAGGGTGTTATGGACCTCAGAGACTATAGACCCACAGTCTTTTCCCAGGGTGTGATGCACGTCAGAGACTATAGACCCACAGTCTTTTCCCAGGGTGTGATGGACGTCAGAGACTGTAGACCCACAGTCTTTTCCCAGGGTGTGATGAACCTCAGAGACTGTAGACCCACAGTCTTTTCCCAGGGTGTTATGAACCTCAGAGACTGTAGACCCACAGTCTTTTCCCAGGGTGTGATGGACCTCAGAGACTGTAGACCCACAGTCTTTTCCCAGGGTGTGATGGACGTCAGAGACTGTAGACCCACAGTCTTTTCCCAGGGTGTGATGGACGTCAGAGACTGTAGACCCACAGTCTTTTCCCAGGGTGTGATGAACCTCAGAGACTATAGACCCACAGTCTTTTCCCAGGGTGTTATGGACGTCAGAGACTGTAGACCCACAGTCTTTTCCCAGGGTGTGATGAACCTCAGAGACTGTAGACCCACAGTCTTTTCCCAGGGTGTTATGGACGTCAGAGACTGTAGACCCACAGTCTTTTCCCAGGGTGTGATGGACCTCAGAGACTGTAGACCCACAGTCTTTTCCCAGGGTGTGATGGACCTCAGAGACTGTAGACCCACAGTCTTTTCCCAGGGTGTGATGGACCTCAGAGACTGTAGACCCACAGTCTTTTCCCAGGGTGTGATGGACGTCAGAGACTGTAGACCCACAGTCTTTTCCCAGGGTGTGATGGACCTCAGAGACTGTAGACCCACAGTCTTTTCCCAGGGTGTGATTTACCTCAGAGACTGTAGACCCACAGTCTTTTCCCAGGGTGTGATGGACCTCAGAGACTGTAGACCCACAGTCTTTTCCCAGGGTGTGATGGACCTCAGAGACTGTAGACCCACAGTCTTTTCCCAGGGTGTGATGGACCTCAGAGACTGTAGACCCACAGTATACAGTTAAAGGGAGGGATAACTCATATGGCACCCCATACTTTAGTATCTGTGTGTTTGACACATTTTTGTGTTTTTAAAGTCTGCAAACAAAAATGAGTCATAAGGACTTTCCCTGGAACGTCAGGAGGTTGTGTCATAGTACCCTGGACGTCTCCTGTTTGCTGGGAGGTCACCTTCTCTTTCTATTGGGTGAATGGTACCCTGGACGTCTCCTGTTTGCTGGGAGGTCACCTTCTCTTTCTAATGGGTGAATGGTACACTGGACGTCTCCTGTTTGCTGGGAGGTCACCTTCTCTTTCTAATGGGTGAATGGTACCCTGGACGTCTCCTGTTTGCTGGGAGGTCACCTTCTCTTTCTATTGGGTGAATGGTACCCAGGACGTCTCCTGTTTGCTGGGAGGTCACCTTCTCTTTCTATTGGGTGAATGGTACACTGGACGTCTCCTGTTTGCTGGGAGGTCACCTTCTCTTTCTATTGGGTGAATGGTACACTGGACGTCTCCTGTTTGCTGGGAGGTAACGTTATTTTTCTATTGGGTGAATGGTACCCTGGACGTCTCCTGTTTGCTGGGAGGTCACATTCTCTTTCTAATGGGTGAATGGTACCCTGGACATCTCCTGTTTGCTGGGAGGTCATATTCTCTTTCTAGTGGGTGAATGGTACCCTGGACATCTCCTGTTTGCTGGGAGGTCATATTCTCTTTCTAATGGGTGAATGGCACATTGTATTCTACATTTTGATCCCAGAGTCCAATGGGACAGGTTTAACTCAGAGCTTCCCTTGGCTCCTGTCCTGCCTAGGGGCTACTTCTAGCAAACTAGAATGAAAATAAGTGGTTTCACCTCTCAGCTTTATTAGCCTTCTTAGGCAGCCCCTCTTACCAGCCTCCTGTCCCCTGTCCCTCCACCCTTAACTCTCTCCTCCCAAACACTTGCCAGATGGACGGAAAGTTGACTTTATTTAAATCAGCTAATCATGCATCTTTTCATACTCCCCCTCCTCCTCCCTCATCGCTCTGACTCCCCCTCCTCCACCCCCTCCTTCAGATCATGGCTGGAGCAGGATGCATGGCATGCCAGTGGACCACAGCCCCAGCTAATAGAGGAGACCTGTGAGAATGACAGTGTGCTGACATGTGAGGGGAGGAAGGGATTAGAGAAAGTCACACAGCCTGAACAGAAAGAGGATCTGCAGTGTTGACAACAATGACCTGAGTTGGACAAGGTAAAGGTTAAAGTCTCAGGTTTGATACTCCACCATAAATGGCTGATTTGTTTCAACATGAGAAGAAAATATTATCTTCTTGCTTAGAAAAATGGCAACACTTATTAAGTTAGCAATGCAATGACAGTCATAACTGCAAGAACAACATCGTAGTTGCATAGCTACTGCTGTGTATCAGTTCCATCCAATGATATGTGGACTTGTGCTTCTGTTTCCTATAAAAGATCCATGACACAATATTCACATCACCACAAGCCCTAAAACAGACATGCTGTTTTAATATCAATATTAGGATTTTAATACCTTACAGTGATTGCTACCAACAGCTTTGTGAAATCCACAGCAATCTCTCCTTGAAAGTGACTGTAGCTTTGTGAAATCCACAGCAATCGCTCCTTGAATGTCACTGTAGCTTTGTGAAATCCAAAGTAATCGCTCTGTGAATGTGACTGACTGTAGCTTTGTGAAATCCACAGCAATCACTCTGTGAATGTGACTGACTGTAGCTTTGTGAAATCCACAGCAATCGCTCTGTGAATGTGACTGACTGTAGCTTTGTGAAATCCACAGCAATCACTCTGTGAATGTGACTGTAGTAATAGTACATCATCCTTTTGTAGGACACACTCTGCTGTGAGTTCAAATCTGTATCACCCTAAGCCCAGTTAGGAATTCTCTCTTGGTCTAAATTGCTGTTGGAAACAGCACATTTGTTGTTGTTTTGGCTCTGTACTACAGCACTTTGGATTTGAAATGATACAATGACAATGAGGTTAAAAGTGCAGACTGTCACCTTTAATTTCAGTTGATTTTCATCCATATTGGGAGAACCGTTTAGAAATGACAGAACTTGTTGCACATAGTCCCCCCCATTTTAGGGGACCAAAAGTATTGGGACAAATTAACTTACAGTGCATTTGGAAAGTTTTCAGACTTTCCACATTTTGTTACATTACAGCCTTATTCGAAAATTGATTACATTGTTTTATTTCCTCATCAATCTACAAACAATACACTATAATGACAAAGCAAAATATGACATTTACATAAGTATTCAGACCCTTTACTCAGTACTTTGTTGAAGCACCTTTGGCAGCGATTACAGCCTTGAGTCTGCGTTGCACAAATTTCAGAAAAATAAATTCTGCTTTGTCATTATGGGGTATTGTGTGTAGATTGATGAGGAAAAAACATAATTGAAACCATTTTATAATCAGGCTGTAACGTAACAAAATGTGGAAAAAGTCAAGGTGTCTGAATACTTTCCGAATGCACTGTATGTCACTGTCCCAATACTTTTAAAGCTGTATATGTTATAATGTAGATGTAATAGTAACAGACATCACGTGAACCTTTATAATGTAAGAATTTATAATACTAAGAATGAATAAGATGTGCTGTCATTAAATTGGGGACATGCATAATAGCATGCTTGCCCCATGAAATTATGTCACAAACCAAATACACAAAACCACAACTGCGATCTCTGCATGACATCACCACTCTACCCTCAGTGCTGTGAGAGAACTTTAGGCTCTATGTCGGCAACTTCCTTCCCTCCTTCCACCCCCCCCCGACAAATAGCCCACTTCGGTAGCCGTTCACTGTGTGGCCCGTCTGAGAAGGGAAACGGAATAGAAACCCTTGACAATGGTGAGGGTGCAGGGGGAATATGGCCCAACAGCCATTCAGCAGGTGCAACTCTGTGGCCCCCCCACTCAGTTCCCACACATATCAGTGAGAGTGGTCTTCAGCCCCAGAGAGTTACCCCTGAATCGCTGTCCAAAGATCAGGTATCAATCAATTAATGGTGGAGAACAAGGGCTAGTCCACTGCGGGGGATGTCCATGACGGGCTCCCATCCAGTGTCCCAGTATCCCACCCTGAAACGTCCCTGTCCCTCCCCAGGCTCGGAACTCACAGAAGTGCTCATTTGCAACCCTATCTGTGTGGCTGGGTCCTGGTGAATGTGTGCAAGCTGGGATGGGAGGGACTGAGATGCTATCTGGGGATGGCTGTGGCTGTGAGAACCGGCACTGGCATCTACTGGCCCTTCCTGGGTCTTTGTTTGTCTGGGGGCAGAGTGGAGTGGAGTGGAGGTGCTGTAATGAGGTAATCTACTGGGGTAGACAGGAGGACAGCTGGAGGACAGGGATGGGTACTGGGGTGGACAGGAATAGAGCTGGAGGACGGTGATGGTACTGGGATGGACAGGAGGACAGCTGGAGAACAGGGATGGGAACTGAGGAGGACAGGAAGACAGCTGGAGGATAGGGATGGGTACTGGGGTGGACAGGAGGATAGCTGGAGGACAGGGATGGGTGCTGGGGTGGACAGGAGGACAGCTAGAGGACAGGGATGGGTACTGGGGTGGACAGGAGGACAGCTGGAGGACAGGGATGGGTACTGGGGTGGACAGGAGGACAGCTGGAGGACAGGGATGGATACTGGGGTGGACAGGAGGACAGTTGGAGGACAGGGATGGGTACTGAGGTTGAGGAGAGCCATGCAAGGCACAGGTACACATTTGCGCATGAACATACACGCAAGGTGACACACACACGCACACACACATACACATTCAAACAGTGATATTTCCACAATGATGCATATCAGTCCTTGTATCTACTAGACTACTACAATCTCTACCATCTAGGTGGAAAAAGCAATATGTGTGAACTTTGAACCCTTTGTATAATGCCTCTCCAGGAAGAGTTATTAACTGGTGACCATGCTCATTATTTGACATTCCACTCCTATCAGTTCAGTGGGAAAACATGTTTGCCTATGGTTGACGGCTGGCGATATGCTAGCATTAATCACAGAGTGTGCCTCTGCTAATAGCATTCTTGACCGAGAACAAACAGATTTGATCCCCTATGCTCATAAAGCATGATGGAAAATCATACCCGGTGAACTGAAGTTCCCAGCATGCATTGTACGTACACTTCATGATTACTTATCCAATGTCTTGGTTTCAATAATGACAGGGAGAGCCCCATTCCATTAGAAGAGGAAGGCAGAGTGGAATATATACTACAGTCGTGGTCAAAAGTTTTGAGAAAGACACAAGTATTGGTCTCCACAAAGTTTGCTGCTTCAGTGTTCTTAGGTCTTTATGTCAGTAGTTACTATGGTACACTGAAGTATAATTATAAGTATTCCATCAGTTTCAAAGGCTTTCATTGACAATGACATTCAGTTTATGCAAAGAGTCAATATTTGCAGTGTTGACCCTTCTTTTTCAAGACTTCTGCAATTCGCCCTGGCATGTTGTCAATTAACTTCTCGGCCACATTCTGACTGATGACAGGCCATTCTTGCATAATCAATGCTTGGAGTTTGTCAGAAGTTGTGGGTTTTTGTTTGTCCACCCGGCTCTTGAGGATCGACCACAAGTTCTCAATGGGATTAAGGTCTGGGGAGTTTCCTGGCCATGGACCCAAGTTGTGAGTGAGCCAACTCCCTAGGCTGAGAAGAAACCCACACATGAATGGTCTCAGGATGCTTTACTGTTGGCATGACACAGGACTGATGGTAGCGCTCACCTTGTATTCTCCGGACAAGGTGTTTTCCGGATGGTCCAAACAATCGGAAAGGGATTCATCAGAGAAAACTACTCTACCCCAGTCCTCAGCAGTCCAGTCCCTGTACCTTTTGCAGAAAACCAGTCTGTCCCTGATGTTTTTCCTAGAGAGAAGTTGCCCTTCTTGACACCAGGCCATCCTCCAAAAGTCTTTGCCTCACTGTGCGTGCATATGCACTCACACATGCCTGCTGCCATTCCTGAGCAAGCTCTACACTGGTGGTGCCCTGATCCCGCAGCTGAGTCAGCTTTAGGAGACAGTCCTGGCACTTGCTGAACTTTCTTGGGCGCCCTGACGCCTTCTTCACAACAATTGAACCTCTCTCCTTGAAGTTCTTGATGATCCGATAAATGGTTGATTTAGGTGCAATCTTACCAGCAGCAATATCCTTGCCTGTGAAGCCCTTTTTGTGCAAAGCAATGATGACGGCACGTGTTTCCTTGCAGGTAACCATGGTTGTCATAGGAAGAACAATGATTTCAAGCACCAGCCTCCTTTTAAAGCTTCCAGTCTGTTATTCTGACTCAATCAGCATGACAGAGTGATCTCCAGCCTTGTCCTTGTCAACACTCTCACCCGTGTTAACGAGACAGTCACTGACATGATTGCAACTGGTCCTTTTGTGGCATGGCTAAAATGCAGTGGACATTTTTGGGGGGGATTAAGTTCATATTCATGGCAAAGAGGGACTTTGCAATTAATTGCAATTCATCTGATCACTCTTCATGACATTCTGGAGTATATGCAAATTGCCATCATCAACACTGAGGCAGCAAACTTTGTGGAATACTTGTGTCATTCTCAAAACATTTGACCACGACTGTACATGTAAACACAGAATAACTTTTTTATTTATTTACATTTTATTATATTTAACCTTTATTTAACTAGGAAGGTCAGTTAAAGAACAAATTCTTATTTACAATGTCGGCCTAACCCGGGCAACGCTGGGCCAATTGTGCACTGCCCTATAGGACTCCCAATCACGGCCAGATAGTGATACAGCCTGGAATCGAACCATGATCTGTAGTGACACCTCTGAAGTGCCTTAGACCGCTGTGCCACTCGGGAGACCATAAAACATAAAGTATGGGAGGGAAGAGCCCCATTCCATTAGAAGAGGAAGGCAGAGAGGAATATATCCAACATCTAAACACAGAATAACAACCAAACTTAATGTTTTGTGTTTGTTTACACTGTACATTGCCTGACCCCTTCTATTACCATACTGGTCATCTCCCCTTACAGCTAATGCCCCTCGTTCACCACCACATTTCCTTCCTGTCATGGTAGACCACCTCCATGCTCTCTCCAGCAGCAAACAGAGCTGTGAGTCTTAAACAGTTTTATGTAATATCACACCCTTAACTATCATTGGGGCACATTTCACCGCCGTATTATCTATGCATAGTCACTTTACCCATACCTACATGTACAAATTACCTTGACTAACCTGTACCCCCACACATTGACTCGGTACCGGTACCCCCTGTATATAGTAGTCTCCTCACATTGACTCGGTACCGGTACCCCCTGTATATAGTAGTCTCCTCACATTGACTCGATACTGGTACCCCCTGTATATAGTAGTCTCCTCACATTGACTTGGTACCGGTACCCCCTGTATATAGTAGTCTCCTCACATTGACTCGGTACCGGTACCCCCTGTATATAGTAGTCTACTCACATTGACTTGGTACCGGTATCCCCTGTATATAATAGTCTCCTCACATTGACTCTTTATTTCTTTATTTTTATTTTATTTCACCTTTATTTAACCAGGTAGGTCAGTTGAGAACAAGTTCTCATTTGCAACTGCGACCTGGCCAAGACAAAGCAAAGCAGTGCGACAAAAACAACAACACAGAGTTACACAGTAAACAAACATAGTCAAAAACAAAATAGAAAATCTATATACAGAGTGCAAAATGTAGTGCAAAATGCAATAAGGTTAGGAGGTAGGACAATAAATAGACCATAGTGGTGATATAAATTACAGGTTAGCATTAACACGGGAATGAAGGATGTGCAAATTATGATGTGCAAATGGAGATACTGGAGTGCAAGATTAGCGAAAATAATAAAAATAAATATGGGGATGAGGTAGTAGTGTGGGCTATTTACAGAAGGGCTATATACAGGTGCAGTGATCGATACTCTGTACCGGTACCCCCTGTATATAGTAGTCTCCTCACATTGACTCTGTACCGGTACCCCCTGTATATAGTAATCTCCTCACATTGACTCGGTACCGGTACCCCCTGTATATAGTAGTCTCCTCACATTGACTCGGTACCGGTACCCCCTGTATATAGTAGTCTCCTCACATTGACTCGGTACCGGTACCCCCTGTATATAGTAGTCTCCTCACATTGACTCGATACTGGTACCCCCTGTATATAGTAGTCTCCTCACATTGACTTGGTACCGGTACCCCCTGTATATAGTAGTCTCCTCACATTGACTCGGTACCGGTAGCCCCTGTATATAGCCTCATTATTGTTTATTATTTCATTGTGTTTTTTGGGGGGGACTTCACTTTACTTAGTAAATATTTTCTTAACTCTATTTCTTGTTGGTTAAGGGCTTGTAAGTAAGCATTTCACGATAAGGTCTGCGCCTGTTGTATTCGGCGCATGTGACAAATAACATTTGATTGGATTTGAAAGTCTGAGGAGTGACAAACCTACAATTACAGTGACCTGACAAGGGGGAGAGGACAGAGGGGGAGAGGGTAGAGAGTGGATAGAGGACTACAGGATCTCCTGTGTCCCACAACACCTCCCCCTTCACCACCCCCGAAGACCAAAGCGGGAAGTCGGGAGGTAGCTTGCATTGGTGAACAAGGAAAGTCTTTAGGACTTTGAGGAACCCTAACTCCCTCCCTCTGCTTTGAGTGAAGTGTTGTCCGAAGGCTTACGTGTGCTCAGCCATTGTTGTTATGATAACAGGACTGGTACATTCCCAAACCACCAGTGACACTGACCCCCAAACATGACCTCTTCACCTGAGGTCACTTCCTCATTGGAATTGAGAGTGCGTGCGCAGCCCTGAACGATCTTTATCCATTTACGAGTAATTTAAGTCTGATTAATAAATGGTGAGAAAACTGCTTGTAAAAGCCTTAGAAATCGTTTACTACTGAATGTTATTGTAATGTGTCATCGGCTATCGTGGTATTTAAGATCTCAACTGTAACTTCAGGTGGCTTTGTGGTTGGCCACAATTTTCAGAAATCTATTTAATTGATCAGATGTTTGACATTTTTGAAATTGTCTCTAAGAGTCTTCAGGTATACTCACACAATACAGACACAGATGAACACACAGGACATACACCTATGCACGTACACAAATGCACACATTCACCTCTGCATTCAAGCATTCACGCATATGCATGTTCAAGATATATTTTGCTATTTTCCTTTTGGGAGTAAACCTGATTTCGCAGTTCATTTAAATGTATAAGAATCAGGGCGAATGGAATATACGTATATGTACTTTCTTAGGTAGTCAGTTTTATGGCAACAAAAACAGAACTTGTGGTCTCAACAGTCGAGGTTTGATGCAAACGCATGTGGAACCTTTTATACAACCTGGCATCCAGAAGCCTTAAGAAAATATTGTGTTTTCCACCCTTTTGAGCCTTTTAGTCTTTGCTAGAGGAAAAGCGCGAGCTCCAGAAAACCGCATGAAGGAACGAGAAAATCCATAGGGTCAAATGTCCTAAGTGGGCTGTTCGCCAGGTTTGTTCCACAAGCAGTCTGCCTCACACACACATACACATACACACACAAACATGCACGAATGGACACACACCCGCACACAAACTAGCCCCATAGTAAGGAGCCTCCTCCAAAAATATGAAATCCCTACTAGGGCTACCAACAACAATGGTCCATGACAATCTAAGAGGTTGGAGAGTTTTAGAGTCAAAACACTGCAGGTTAAACAGGAAGATTAGCCTATATGCTGCAGGAGGCTATGGAGCTTGGTGTAAATCTCCTTGTAATTGGTCAGGGGCCGGCGCTCATTATTGCAGCCCGGATAATCGGTAAACAGGGGCCTCCGCGGGTCCCCACTAAAGTGGCACTGATGATCAGATAGGAGCCAGCGTGGTCAGGGTCAGGGGGCAGGGGGCAGGGGGGGTAACCTCCACAGAAGATAAATGTTCTAACCTCCACATGTGACCTCAATGAGCAGTTGTGCTACACTGGTACAGTAGCCTTGTTGCTGTGTAGCATTGATATTTTGGTCTGTAGTACTAGACTGAACACACCCTTCGTTTGTGGGGCTATTTCAATAATTCCATATGATCTACTGATGTTCTACTTTGACTATTTGCTATGGATTAGGTTCTGTTCAGTGTGCTTTTATACTGCACATTTGGTGACCGACTACTCAAAGTTGTCAGTGACTCAGGCTAATTCTGTCTGAGACCCAAATGGGACTATGCAAGCGCATACACTCACACAAGCACACATGCGCACGTGCACGCACACAGACGCACACATGAACCACACATGAGAATGTTGATCCAGGTGTGAGCTTGAACCTTTAGACAGACCACAGTGATGTACTTGCAGCCATTGGAGCAGGTAAAGAGATGGTCTAATATGTGGCTGTGGATCAATGACCATGGTGGTCTCATCTGCAGAGCGACCGCAGTCTTATCTAAATAGCAGAAGTCCATCGCTGACATATTCGTCGCCAAACCCACTGGCTCCATGTCATCTATAAGTCTTTGCTAGGTAAATCCCTGCCTTATCTCAGCTCGCTGGTCACCATAGCAACACCCACCGGTAGCATGCGTTCCAGCAGGTATATTTCACTGGTCTTCCCAAAAGCCAACACCTCCTTTGGCCGCCATTCCTTCCAGTTCTCTGCTGCCAATGACTGCAACGAATTGCAAAAATCATTGAAGCTGGAGACTCTTATCTCCCTCAATAACTTTAAGCATCAGCTGTCACAGCAGCTTACCGATCACTGTACCTGTACACAGTCCATCTGTAAATAGCCCACCCTACTACCTCATCCCCATATTTATTATTTTTGCTAATTTGCACTCCAGAATCTCATTCTAGTGTTAATGCTAAATTGTAATTATTTCGCCACTATGGCCTATTTATTGCCTTACCTTCCTAATCTTACTACATTTGCACACACTGTATATATATTTTCTATTGTGTTATTGACTGTACGTTTGTTTATCACATGTGTAACTCTGTGTTGTTGTTGTTTTTGTCGCACTGCTTTGCTTTGTCTTGTCCAGGTCACAGTTGTAAATGAGAACTTGTTCTCAGCTGGCCTACCTGGTTAAATAAAGGTCAAATAAAAAAATAGCTGCTCCCGCAATGGTCACATGCTCTTTATGGCATATTCTTAAATGGTTTATTTATCTTGCCCCAGGATGAATTTATTTTATTATAATATTCTTCTAGTTTATGCAAATATCCTTCATAGAGACTTTTGAATGGTCTCAAGACAGACCCAGGTGGAAACCCCTAAAATCTCTCTCAAAGATTGTCTATTCAGTGTTAGTTGCTTATTATAGCCTGAAATTAAACCCAATGTTATATCTACATTACTTATAAAGGCTGGTTTATACTAGGTCTAACAAAATGTGTATAGACTGTAAGTGACAAGTGTCATTGGCAAAAACAACATTTAATTTATACTCAGGTCTACTCTCTTTAGACCATTGTTGTGACAGTCATTTTTCTGGTAGCAAAGACATCCACAAGTTCATCTGATTCTGGGGAGGTAGACAAATGGCCTCCTTGTCAACGTCCCAAAGTATATTTTTAATGACTGCCTCCTAAGCTGTATTTGATTGCTTCCAGCAGAGACTCCCAATATGGATAACGTCATTACCCTGATGTGAGATAACATCATTACCATGATGTGAGATAATATCATTACACTGATCCATTTTTATATTTTTTATATTTATAAAGCCCTTTTTACATCAGCCAATGTCACAAAGAGCTATACAGAAACCCAGCCTAAAACCCCAAATGCAGATGTAGAAGCACGGTGGCTATGAAAAACTCCCTAAAAAGGCAAAAACCTAGGAAGAAACCTTGAGAGGAACCAGTCTCTGAGGGGTGGCCAGTCCTCTTCTGGCTGTGCCCGGTGTAGATTATAACAATTCATGGCCATTAAGGCCAGTTCTTTCTCCAAGATGTTCAAACGTTCATAAATAATAATCATAGTGGTTGTAGAGGTTGCAACAGGTAAATACATCAGGATTGAATGTCACTTGGCTTTTCATAGCCAGGCATTTAGATGCGGTAGAGAGCACAGGTACGGTGCAATAGAGCGCAGGTGTGGTAGAGAGAGCGAGAGAGAGAGATAAAAACAGCAGGTCTGAGACAAGGTGGCACGTCCGATGAATAGGTCAGGGTTCCATAACCACAAGCAGAAGAGTTGAAACTGGTGCAGCAACACAACCAGGTGGACTGGGGACAGCTAGGAGTCATCAGAGCAGGTAGTCCTGAAGCATGGTCCTAAGGTTCAGGTCCTCCGGGAGGGGAGGTAGAGTGGGAGAGAGAGAGAATTAGAGGGAGCATACTTAAATTCACACAAAACACCAGATAATAACATCAGATTTAACAAACTGACCCTAGCCCCCCGGCACATAGACTATTGCAGCATAGATACTGGAGGCTGAGACAGGGGGAGGTCGGGAGACACTGTGGCCCCCTCCGACAATACCCAGACAATACCCCCGGACAGGGCCAACCAGGCAGGATATAACCACATCCACTCTGCCAAAGCACAGCCCCCACACCAATAGACCACCAACTTACTACTCTGAGACAAGGCTGAGTAGACCACGAAAGATCCCCTCCACTGCACAAGCCCAAGGGGGGCGACAAACCGGACAGGAAGTGACACACCCCTCCTAGGTGATGGCATGGAAAACACCAGTAAGCCAGTGACTCAGCCCCCGTAATAGTGTCAGAGGCAGAGAATCCCAATGGAGAGAAGGGAACCGGCCAGGCAGAGACAGCAAGGGGGGTTTGTCGCTCCAGTGCCTTGCCGTTTACCCTGGGCCAGACTACACTCAATCATAGGACCTACTGAAGAGATGAGTCTTCAGTAAAGACTTAAAGGTTGAGACCAAATCTGCTTCTCTCACATGGATAGGCAGACCATTCCATAAAAATTGAGCTCTATAGGAGAAAGCCCTGCCTCTTATATCTGAGAGATAATTAGGAGCAAGCCCATGTATTGCATTGAGATAACGTCATTACCCTGACGTGAGATAACGCCATTACCCTGATGTGAGATAACGCCATTACTCTGAAGTTAGATAACATAATTATCCTGTGAGATAATGTCATTACCTTGATGAGAGACAATGTCATTACCCAAATGTGAGATGACATCATTACCCTGATGGGAGATAATGTAAGATAATAGAACCAATTGCAAAAATCATTGAAGTTGGAGACTACCATCTCCCTCAATAACTTTAAGCATCAGCTGTCAGAGCAGCTTACTGATCACTGCACCTGTACATATCCCTTCTGTAAATAGCCCACCCTACTACCTCATCCCCATATTGTTATTTTTGCTCATTTGCACCCCAGTATCTCTATTTGCACATCATCATCTGCACATCTATCACTCCAGTGTTAATGCTAAATTGTAATTATTTCGCCACTATGGCCTATTTATTGCCTTACCTTAATTATTATTTTTTTGTTATTACCCTGAAGTGAGATGACATCATTAACCTGATGTGAGATAACATTATTACCCTGATGTGAGATAACATCATTACCCTGATGTAGAGCTAATAGATGGTCTCCTGTGCCTTCCTCCTACTCCTGGGGAGAAAAGAATGTGATCAGCTGGATGTTGGATCAGCGGGAATGTGCCTTTGTCCCCGTCTCTTCCTGCATTGGCCCATGCCAGCGCCCCAGTGCTCTCAGAGTAATTATTGTGTCTATGGGGTCCAGATTGGTTACTAATTTGACTTATTCTACAGAGCCAGTAAGCAGCATGACATGGCAGCACACAGTGGGGTCAGCAAGCTCTCTGTTCTCAGCCCCATCACCACCATCCATTCCTTCCACTGGTGACCATGCCCCAAGGCAGCAGAGAGGCCCACTGGGGAGAGAGGATTCGAGCTAGCCCCTGTGGACTGGGACTATTGGAGTCATGACCCCCGAGCCCCCAGGGGACAGTCTCCATAGGACTCCAGTCCTTTGATCTGGCTGTTTCTCAGTGGGTAAAGAGTGGGGGATGGGAGAGGGGGGTGTCCTAATGCACCAGCCCCCATACAGTATCATTCAATTACATTCCTCTGACTATGACACCATCACAGATCTCATAATCTGAGATCCATTTAGCCATGACCAATGCTATTATTCTGGTGTATTATGACCAGTGAGGTGGCCTGAGGCAGCTGAAGGATGGAGGTGCATGGAGGATGGTTGGCCCAGGGATGGTTGCGTCTCGCTGGGACAGCCAGGGAACCGGTGATCCGCTCTCTGACCGTCAGACACTGACCTCACAGTGGAATTTACCTCATTACCCCTAAATGCATTTTCGGTTTTATGGACGATGTTATGTCACATGCAAAGTACAGATTCCTCTCTTTAATATGACGAGTTGTCAAGAGTGTCAAATGAATGTCAAACTCAGCCCCGGGGTTCAATAAAAAATGTTGACGGCTCACTCAATCCACCTGAGTAGAACAATATACACTGAGTCCATCACAGTTATTTAGACGAGGATATTACGGTCAGAAATGATAACAAAAGTGAGCAGATAGGACAGGTTAACGATGTGAAACATGGGTATGTTTACATGCACAGTAATAATTCAATATTGAACTGATTATGGCAGTAGGCAGATTATGCAATAGACACTGACACACACACACACACACACACACACACACACACACACACACACACACACACACACACACACACACACACACACACACACACACACACACACACACACACACACACACACACACACACACACACACACACACACACACACACACACACACACACATACACACACACACACACACACATACACACACACACAGGCACACACACACACACAAACGCACATGCACACACACGCAGACACACGCAAGCAAACACACAAACGTGCACACACACATGTACGCTCGCAAACACAAACCGACCGACATGTCTGCGGCTGTTCTCGCCATGTGAAGTGCTGGAACCAGGCTCTCTGACTAACAGACTCTCCTGAAAGGTGGGAATATTAGTAGAAGCCAGGGATGCATTTCATTGTGTCCGCATCGTTCCAACTATGTGTGCCATGTTGAGGTTAACCCTTTCTGCTCCTGTTACAGATCCTATGTTTTAACATTAGATACTGGACTTTGTCAGAGTGGGGTCATAAAGCCTGTAAAACAAAGTGTAACACATCTTTATTTGGGTTCTCTGGTAACTGTTGCCATGTGCTCAGTGTCACATGTCATCATCATACAGAGCACTGAGAGAGAACACTGCTGTAGGAGGAGAACCTGACATATCATTATCATACAGAGCACTGAGAGAGAACACTGCTGTAGGTGGAGAACCTGACATATCATCATCATACAGAGCACTGAGAGAGAACACTGCTGTAGGAGGAGAACCTGACATATCATCATCATACAGAGCACTGAGAGAGAACACTGCTGTAGGAGGAGAACCTGACATATCATTATCATACAGAGCACTGAGAGAGAACACTGCTGTAGGTGGAGAACCTGACATATCATCATCATACAGAGCATTGAGAGACAACACTGCTGTAGGAGGAGAACCTGACATATCATTATCATACAGAGCACTGAGAGAGAACACTGCTGTAGGAGGAGAACCTGACATATCATTATCATACAGAGCACTGAGAGAAAACACTGCTGTAGGAGGAGAACCTGACATATCATTATCATACAGAGCACTGAGAGAAAACACTGCTGTAGGAGGAGAACCTGACATATCATTATCATACAGAGCACAGAGAGAGAACACTGCTGTAGGAGGAGAACCTGACGTATCATCATCATACAGAGCACTGAGAGAGAACACTGCTGTAGGAGGAGAACCTGACATATCATTATCATACAGAGCACAGAGAGAGAACACTGCTGTAGGTGGAGAACCTGACATATCATCATCATACAGAGCACTGAGAGAGAACACTGCTGTAGGAGGAGAACCTGACAAGGACTTTACATAGAAACAGAGAAAAAACGAATAGTGCAGTGTTCTCTCTAGTAACTGGTGCAAACCTTAGACAGCCATTCAACATTATTTAGATTGTTTGCTTCTGTGTCTATTAGTAAATATGTGTGTGTTTTCTGTGTGTGTGTGTGTGTGTGTGTGTGTGTCTGTATGTTTGTTTGTTTGTGTGTGTGCGCGTGTGTGTGTATATATGTGTGTGTGTGTGTGTGTATGTGTGTGTGGGTGTGTGTGTGTATTTATGTGTGTGTGTGTGTGTGTGTGTGTAGGTGTGTGTGTGTGTGTGTGTGTGTGTGTGTGTGTGTGTGTGTGTGTGTGTAGGTGTGTGTGTGTGTGTGTGTGTGTGTGTAGGTGTGTGTGTGTGTGTGTGTGTGTGTGTGTGTGTGTGTGTAAGCCTGACACACATTGACATTGTCTTTCTGAGGGGAACTCAATAATTAATAAAAATAATGTTGTCCTCTCTGTGTCCTCTTGCTCTCTTCATTTTCTGACTGAAATCAACTTTAACATCTCCTCTCTTCCTCTCTAATGGGCTGAGTCATGGTGATGGGATGACAGGGTGGGGGACTGGGGGGAGAGAGGGGCAAGAGAGAGAGAGACAAAGAGAGAGAATGAGCACGGAGAGAGAGAGAGAGAGAGAGAGAGAGAGAGAGAGAGAGAGAGAGAGAGAGAGAGAGAGAGAGAGAGAGAGAGAGAGAGAGAGAGAGAGAGAGAGAGACCCATGCTAATATCTGCAGCTGGGCCCTGATGAGTTTTGTTGTCAATGCAGCTGGGTTGGGACAGAGAAAGCGTCCCAGATTCCAACACTCCCCCATGGGCATAAATCTTACCCAGCTGGAGGCTGCAACCACTGCAACAATACCACCAGCTCATTCTGTGCCAAGCTGGCTGGCCTTGTATACGCAAACACACGCTCACAACTAAATGACATGCATGGTTGTGTGTTGTGTTGTGGGTAGGGGGGTAACTTCAGTTGTCTGTTGTTGTAGTAAGGCTTGTGGGAAGCATATATTAATCATCTATCATTGTGGCTCAAAGACTGGGCGCTAAATGAAAGACCAGTCACACAAACTGGCTAATTATTCCTTTCAGTCCTATTGGCTTTGTCTACGTAACAGAGACAGACAAGTTCATGTCATGGTCATAGGCCCTGTGTTTGGTAGTAGGGCTGGGTAACTAACATCTGCCTCTATTCCTTCCTCCTTTAATTATATAATGACTCAATCAAAGGTAAGTACTTGTGATTTTGTCATCAATAATTTGGTAATTATTCCACAAGATAACAGAAATAATGTGTGATGCTGTTAGAATACATTATTACATTGTCAGCTGTTCTTTAAATTGCATTTTTGTTTTATAAAATGCAACAACTTTTTTTTGTTCTCAGTTAAACTGTGGCTCAAACTGATGACAGTCTGGAGCTGAAGGAACATTGACAACCAGACAGGTTCTATGCAACACACACACACACACACACACACACACACACACACACATACACACACATACACACACACGCCCTCTGATTTACCATGAACTAAAACTACACTCGGGCGTCACAGTCAGAAACTTGTTGCCAAAACGTTTGTCCACAGCTTGTGGGCTATCATTGTGAATCAAATAAAGACATCTTTATGTCTGGAGGAGACAGTGTCCCTTTCTGGAAGAGGGCAAGATTGAGGCGAGATGAATGCGGGTGCGGGTGGCGCTGTGTGGCGGGGATTGAATGCCATTGCAGCTGGGCGCAGAGCCGGGGCGATGGGGACAGTTGGTACAAGAGCACGCAAACACACACACACACACACAAACACACACAGACAGATCTCATGTCAGAAAGGGCATCTTTGTTCAGCCCAGGTGCTTCTCTGGATTGTCTGCTGGATCCACTGCCTTCTCTCTCACATCCTGCATTGCCTCATTCATCACATTCATTATGCATGGTACATTTAAACATCAGGAGCTTCCTGTCAAAAGCCAAGGAAAGGGGGTGGGGCTAGCCAGCCAAGTGTACGCTCTGTGGCTTCGGAGGGAAGAAAAGAAGCCTCAGACATTTTTAAAAGGCGTTGAAAGGCATATAAAAAGACAAAGGTCATTGTGGCTTGGGAGTAAGCATCACAAATACAGTGCTGGAGTCCTAAAATATAGCAAAGTCTTGCATAGGACACTTGTTGGAGCTTTTTCACATTGAGACATCTCTTAAATAGCCTCTATTTGCATTGTCCGAGTGACACGTAATGTGTTTGAAGCTTTTGTGGAAAGACTTTGGTTTGTGACAGTCTTTAGACAGTCCTCGCCACAGGGGTTGTTATGGAATCCATGTTAGGAAGTTGGTCAATTTTCATTTGAACTTCAATTGAGGGGTAGCGTTTAGCTATGCAGAGTCATGTTTTCTTGTCTTGTTATTCAGTTCTTCTCTCCCATGAGAAGATGCAGTTTGGTAATTGCCTGAGGATTACAATAATCTATGTGCGGGAGCGTAACCTCCCCAGAGCCTTTGTGTCTCAGCACGAGATGAATCCCAGTACAATGAAGCCATTTAGTTTCACAACGTGACCTGGTCATTAGCATCATCTATAGCAGTGTTCCCCCAGTCCCATTTCAGACCGTATCACTCCCGTCCCCCTGCCTCAGACTGTATCACCCCCGTCCCCCTGCCTCAGACCGTATCACCCCCGTCCCCCTGCCTCAGACCGTATCACCCCCGTCCCCCTGCCTCAGACCGTATCACCCCCCCGTCCCCCTGCCTCAGACCGTATCACCCCCGTCCCCCTGCCTTAGACCGTATCACCCCCGTCCCCCTGCCTCAGACCGTATCACCCCCGTCCCCCTGCCTCAGACCGTATCACCCCCCCGTCCCCCTGCCTCAGACCGTATCACCCCCGTCCCCCTGCCTCGTAGGTTCTCACCGCTGTTTCAGTTACTATGGTTACATCTAAGTCTCCTGGAGTTTGGGGTCAGAAGTGCTATCCCTAATGACTAGTCCAGTTCCAGGTTACATGGGCAGTCATGACGGGCTCCCATTGCAAAACCTGTCAACAAGTTAGTCCTACAGCATCAAAGCAGATTGCCATCAACAATGTATACAGTCGCTTGATTTATTATCTCGATAACATACATAGTATTTTTTTGTAACTTTTTTTTATAGTGCCCATATTAGGACAGCCTCAGTCTCAGCACAACTGGTTCGTTATCTATTGGTACCGAAGCTTTATGACACAATCAGGACGGGGTCAGTGTGGCTCCCTGCATGGGCATAGTTAACGAGGCCATATTGCCCTGGGTATAGCCTGGAGAGGTGCTTCCCTTCCTACTCTCCAGCCATCCCACCATCCCAGCCAGTGTGGCCAGGGTCAGGGCCCCGGGGGCTGGACACTGGGCCCAGTCGGGGCCCCCTGCCTGGTAAGCCTGGTAAAGACGTTAAGCATTAAACAGACACTTCTGCTCACTGTCTGGTAACATAGGGGCTGAAGAGAGGAACCATCGGGTTAATCTCTGCCCAGCTTGACTTTAATAGGATTTGGGAGTGAAACCCCTTTAGCAGGATTTACAGGGATGAGAGCGTACCTGCTTAACTAGAGAAGAGGAGCCTGTCCTGAGCCATTGATCCTGTTGAGAAGGGTTTCCAGTAAAAAGGACTGGAGGACATCATTATGAATCATAAAGCTGTTGTATACTAGCTATTTGTCATTGGTAAGACATATATTATTCTATATAGAGATAACACTTATACAATAATATGGAATACATTATTTGCTTGATCAGAGTAATTTGGACTGGATGTCTCCCATATCCCATGTATCATATTCAATATCCCATGTCCTATATCCCATGTCCCATGTCCCATGGTCCCATGGTCCCATGTTCCCATGTCCCATATCCCATATCCCATGCCCCATATCCAATGTCCCATGTCCCATATCTCATGTCCCATATCCCATACGCCATATCCCATGTCCCATGTCCCATATCCTATGTCCCATATCCCATATCCAATGTCCCAAATACCATGTCCCATATTCTATATTCCATATCCCATTTCTCATGTCCCATATCCCATATCCCATGTCCCATGTCCCATATCCTATGTCCCATATCCCATATCCCATGTCCCAAATACCATGTCCCATATTCTATATTCCATATCCCATGTCCCATGTACCATGTCCCAAAGCCGAAATTCCATATCCCATATCCCATGTCCCATATCCCATGTCCCATGTCCCATGTCCCATGTCCCATGTCCCATATCCCATGTCCAATAGCCCATGTCCCATAGCCCATGTCCCAAGCCCATGTCCCATATACCATGTCCCATATACATTTCCCAAAGCCCATGTCCCATGTCCCATATCCCATGTCCCATTTCCCATGGTATCATCAAGAAATTATAAGGGTTATAAAGTAGTTTATAACAATTACTGTGATCATTCATGTATTTAAGGCTTATACATCTAGCTATAGCACACACACACACACACACACACACACACACACACACACACACACACACACACACACACACACACACACACACACACACACACACACTCACACACATCTACAGTACAGTATGTCATGGCAGCTCTCATGCATAAGAGGCATCAGTCAAAGCTGATGGGTCCATGGAGCAGGACTCTCTCTCTGTGGTCTGAAACATTGGCAGCTGACATCAAGTTGGTGCCTTAGGCTGAATGGAGGGACTATTTTCAGTCTTCTGACCTCATTTGGTACTTGTTCTACCAAACGCATGAACTCCAGTGTAACATGCAGTAGGATACATGCAGTACATGAGACATGCAGTACATGAGACATGCAGTACATGAGACATGCAGTATATGACACATGCAGTACATGAGACATGCAGTAGGATACATGCAGTATGAGACATGTATTATATGAGAAATGCACTATGAGACATGCAGTATATGACACATGCAGTATTTGAGACATACAGTATATGAGACATGCAGTATGAGGCATGCAGTATGAGACATACAGTATGAGACATACAGTATGTGAGACATGCAGTATTTGAGACATACAGTATGTGAGACATGCAGTATTTGAGACATACAGTATATGAGACATGCAGTATATGAGACATGCAGTATTTGAGACATACAGTATATGAGACATGCAGTATTTGAGACATGCAGTACAAGACATGCAGTATGAGACATACAATATGAGACATACATTATATGAGACATGCAGTATGACACATGCAGTATATGATACATGCAGTATGAGACATGCAGTATGATTAATACAGTATGAGACATATAGTATGAGACATATAGTATGAAACATGGAGTATTTTAAACATGCAATATATGAGACATGCAGTATATGAGACGTACAGTATATGACATATGCAGTATATGATATATGCAGTATATGATATATGCAGTATATGAGACATGCAGTATATGATATATGCAGTATATGATATATGCAGTATATGATATATGCAGTATATGAGACGTACAGTATATGATATATGCAGTATATGATATATGCAGTATATGATATATGCAGTATATGAGACGTACAGTATATTAGACATGCAGTATGAGACATACAGTATATGAGCCATGCAGTATGAGACATGCAGTATTTGAGACATGCAGTATATGAGCCATGCAGTATGAGACATGCCGTATTTGAGACATGAATGACATGAATGACTCATAGAGTCATTCACAGGTTAAATGTGAGGTAAAGTATAAGAGTGAGGTACAGTGAGAGGCTAAAAGCTGGAATGTATTACTACTCTGGTAGTCATACTAAGAGTAGGACTAGGAGTAGCAGTAGGAGTCACACTGCAGTTTTGGTGGACTTTGCTCTCCCACTTGTGTTCTTTAGACTCTCAGGCCATGCTAGATATCTCCTAGACCAGCACTAGGCTCAGATTACAGCACTCCAGAGCATAGCATGTCTTATAGACCTCATAGAAATACTTTTTCTGTTCCACGACCAACACCACTGGGAGGTTATAGCGTTACAGAAGAAGGAATGAGCGACACCTCTTGCAGAGCTTGGCCTGTCTACAAGAATCTTGTCTACATATTTGCATACTAGGCTTCTACTGTACACAGTATGTATCAGCCTCATTTATAAAAACTTGTTGGCACACATATAAGCCTTGCTGCAAACAGACTCATTCACACACTCACACACATATACAGTTATTAATGTATTAATCGCTCTCTCTCTCTCTCTCTCTCTCTCTCTCTCTCTCTCCTCTCCTCTCCTCTCCTCTCCTCTCCTCTCCTCTCCTCTCTCTCTCTGTCTCTCTGTCTTGTTATCCCCCCTCCCCTCTCTCTGTCTTTTCATCCACCCCTGAGACTGCTATAACAGTCAGTAAGTGCTAGTTGATTCTACAGTGTTTTAATGATATTAGTTTTTAAGAAATGTCTGCTTGTCTGGATGTTGTCACCTGTCTGTGTTGCTGCATGGTCATTGGTTATTGCCCTATCTTGGTCAGGTTGTTCTTGGAAAAGAGAATGCGTTCTCAATGATTTACCTGGTTAAATAAAGGTTAAACTGGTTAAAATACAAATCTCTCTCGCACTCTCTCTCTCTCACTGTCTCTATCTTGGCGCTGTCTTTGCATGGTCTTGGTGTGGGATGGTCCACTGATGTGCACAGTCTCACCCCATTGGCTGTAGGTACATCATCCGTGCAGTCTGCCCACTGCCTCCACCAACCACTCCCCACCACCCCCACCTCCCATCCTACCCGCCTGTCAGCCTTGCCTTGCCTTGCCTTGCCAGCCTTGCCAGCCTTGCCAGCTTTGCCAGCTTTGCCTGCCACCCCGCCACATTGCCAGCTTCTCAGAGCCCTAATCGCCTGCGTTAAAACTCCTACTGGGGAAGAAAACTGACTGACTTTGAAGTCTTGCTACACCCTCAAAGGAATTGTTTAGTATTTATGATAATGTGTTTGTTATAATGTCTGATGTTCAGTGCAATGTAGAGAAGATGGAAGTAGATCAGGGCAGAGCTGGGGTTTAACAGGGTTAGGTGTGATGGGGGAGGATAGCCACTGCTGGGTAGGACTCTTCCTAAGTATGTCTGGTGAAGCCATTAGAACATGCACCTGTCACTGAGCCTCCCACCCTCATCGTCTTTATGAGAGAGAGAGATAGAGAGAGAGAGGGGGGGGGGCTAGAACAGTGTATGCTCATGATGCAGGAAAAGTGGTGGGTGTCACGAGAGGGTGCATACATGGACCAAGACGCAGCGCATGGACTGTAGTTCGACATTGTTTTATTTGTGTAATATAAAACACAAAAGACGAACTACCACAAGAAACAAAACACGATTGACACACGTAACACTCAACACTAAAACGCGACACTCAAACGTAAAATAAGCACACTTACTTCTCAGTGACTTGCGAAATATATACACAGACATGTACATATAACGATAACGACCCACAACCCAACCTATGTAGGATCCCTAATTAGAGACGATGCGCTACAGCTGCCTCTAATTAGGGATCCAACACAAACCACCACCAGAAACAGAAAGAATAGACCTGTCAGACTCTGACCATGGTTACATAGAGAAGCATATAGGCTTCTCTATGGCCAGAGCCTGACAGTGGGAAACATTCTGGATCTCTATTCATCTATGTTAATATTGACAGATAGTAATATTTGACAAAAACGTCTTACCCAATATTACCTTCCCAAATTGCTGTTATAAATTATTGGTAAAGACAGCCTAAACACTTTTGTCAGAATTTCATTGCTGTACTGTTAGTTGTTCAATTCCTATGTCAAGTGTGTAATTGCTGTGACATTCAAATGGATATATTGCCAAAGCAGTTGTTCATAAGATAACGTACCTCTACGCAACACAGGAACTCACACTAATGCAACTGATCAAATGTGTCATGGAACACTTTGAGGATTGGAAACGTCAGTGAGGCCATTCAGAATAACTACTGCATACAATAACGCTTTATAGCCCACAATAAAAAACACTTTTCCTAATGGATCTATTAAATAAATAAACATTTGACAGAGTAAATCCTAAAGAATGCTTGTAGTTTCAGACATACTGTTTTTTAATGTAATTCAATCCCAATGCAATTCAGAAAAAGACATGAGACAAACAGACTCTCTGAAACCACACTTGCTGGCTGTTCTTTTTTCAACATAAAAAGCAATGACTAAAAGTACAATGTGATAACAATATTGTTATTGTAGTAATTACAGTTATTGAGTAA
This sequence comes from Thymallus thymallus, assembly GCA_023634145.1. NCBI lineage: Eukaryota > Metazoa > Chordata > Actinopteri > Salmoniformes > Salmonidae > Thymallus > Thymallus thymallus. Next base: position 6,796,997 of record CM042398.1, on the reverse strand, counting down.
TCACAGTTATCGTAGTAATTACTGTTATTGTAGTAATCACAGTTATTGTAGTAATTACAGTTGTTGCAGTGATCACAGTTGTTATATTACTTACAGTTATTATAGTAATCACAGTTATTGTAGTAATCACAGTTATTGTAGTAATCACAGTTGTTATATTACTTACAGTTATTATAGTAATCACAGTTATTGTAGTAATCACAGTTATTGTAGTAATCACAGTTGTTATATTACTTACAGTTATTATAGTAATCACAGTTATTGTAGTAATCACAGTTATTGTAGCAATCACAGCTATTGTAGTAATTACAGTTATTGTAGTAATCACATTTATTGTAGTAATTACAGTTATTGTAGTAATTACAGTTATTGTAGTAATCACATTTATTGTAGTAATTACAGTTATTGTAGTAATTACAGTTATTGTAGTGACACTACAAATGTATAAGAGCAACTTAATGTGAAGTGTTGTGTTTATCCAGCATATGAAGAGAGGGAGCATGAGAGAGAGTGAGAGAGAAACAGAGAGAAACAGAGAGAGAGAGAGAGAGAGAGAGAGAGAGAGAGAGAGATTATTATTCACTTTTGTTTATTATCTATTTCACTTGCTTTGGCAATGTAAACATAAGTTTCCCATCCCAATAAAGCCCTTTGAATTCAATTGGGTGAGAGAGATAGAGAGACAAAGAGAGACAAAGAGAAAAAGACTAAACGTTAGCTCTCTCTCTCTCTCTCACTCACAACTCAAGACAGACAGACAAGAGGAGATTTACGGCCCCAATCAAAGCCTGAACGGCTGCTGGAAATCGATTGTGAATGACGTCACCAACCTGCCCTCACTCAGATGCTGTGATTTATTACCCATGATGCATTTGTACTTCCCTCCATTTTGGAGGGAAACAAGTGCCTTGTTTATAGGGTAGCACAGACGTACATCATTATGTGGATGTAGATGTCAACTTGTGTGTTTATTTGCTTCCTTCCTGTGTGTTCTCATGATGCATCGGGCCAAGTCCCCCTCATCGGTAGTAATCACTCCAATCCACTTGCATGGTAGCCTGGTCCCAGATCTGTTATTGCTGTTTAGCTAACTCCCACAGGCATGGGCTATACAGCACAAACATATCTGGGACCAGGCTCCAATGCGAGTTGGTCATCATACAACATAGACAGGTCTAGGACCAGGAGTATGGAGCTCCAGTGTAGTAACTACTAGATGTCTCTCAGTGTACCCACCAGCCTGCCTGCCTGCCTGCCTGTTCCCTTGGCACTTATCCAGTCATGAGTTTCAGTACAACCTCCCTCCTTCAGAAGGCAGTCAAGTGTGTCCCTGTACTCAGAGCTTATCTACAGAGGAAAGAGAGCAGTGACGGATCTGAGGTCAACCAATGTTTCAGGACTTCATGCACACTGCTCAGAATGAGGCAACCCACATCCCTTTCTCCCAAAGGGGTTTCACTGAGAAAAGCAAAAATGTTTTGGTGCATATGGGTGAATTGGTGATGTACTGTATGTATAACAAAGGTGGACTTTTATGTACAAGGTCTTTTTTATATATACTAAACAAAAATATGAACATGCAACAATTTCAAAGATTTCACTGAGTTACAGTTCATATAAGGAAATCAGTCCATTGAAATACATTAATTAGACCCTAATCTATGGATTTCACATGACTGGGAATACAGATATGCATATGTTAGTCACAGATATATTTAACAAAATGTGGATCAGAATACCAGTCAGTATCTGGAGTGACCACCATTTGACACATGCAGCGCAACACATCTCCTTTGCATAGAGTTGAGCAGGCTGTTGATTGTGGCCTGTGGAATGTTGTTCCACTCCTCTTCAATAGCTGTGGAAAGTTGCTGGATTTTGGCGGGAACTGGAACAGGATGTCATACACGTTGATCCAGAGAATCCCAAACATGTTCAATGGGTGACATGTCTGGTAAGTATGCAGGCCATGGATGAACTGGGACATTTTCAGCTTCCAGGAATTGTGTACAGATCCTTGTGACATGGGGCCGTGCATTACCATGCTGAAACATGAGGTGATGGCAGACTGATGAAAGCCCACTACACTGGGCGCCAGGATCTCATCAAGGTATCTATGTGCATTCAAATTGCAATGGATAATATGCAATTAGGTTCGTTGTCCATAGCTTATGCCTGCCAATAACATAACCCCACCGCCACCATGGGGCACCAAGCCAGAGCCCGGTCATGAACCCGATCGAACATCTCTGGAGAGACCTGAAAATAGCTGTACAGCAACGCTCCCCATCCAACCTGAAAGATCTTGAGAGGATCTGCAGAGAAGTAAGGGATAAACTCATAAAATACAGGTGTGCCAAGCTTGTAGCGTCATACCCAATAAGTCTTGTTGCTGTAATCGCTGCCAAAGGTGCTTCATCAAAGTACTGAGTAAAGGGTCTGAATACTTATGTAAATGTGATATTTCCGTTTTTTTTTTTTTTTATATAAATTAGCAAACATTTCAAAAAAGCTGATTTTGCTTTGTCATTATGGGGTATTGTGTGTAGATGGATGAGGGAAAAAATACAATTTAATACATTTTAGAATAAGGCTGTAACATAACAAAATGTGGAAAAAGTCAAGGAGTCTGAATACTTTCCGAAGGCACTGTATGTGTGTGTGTTCAATTCATTGAAAGCTTTCACAAATTTACAAGGGAGGTGCATTCTCTTCTTCTTACCTGGACTGACCTCCATTTGTGGATTAGTGTTTGAAACCACAAACCAATACTTTGTTATCAGGGAAAGGGACAGGGGCAGTGTTGTGTTTGAATCAGACTACACTTTGTTATCAGGGAAAGGGACAGGGGCAGTGTTGTGTTTGAATCAGACTACACTTTGTTATCAGGGAAAGGGACAGGGGCAGTGTTGTGTTTCAATCAGACTACACTTTGTCCTGTTTCACCATTTTGGTGAAGTGATCCAGGCTGCATCACAACCGACCGTGATTGGTAGTCCCGTAGGGCGGCGCACAATTGGCCCAGCGTCGTCCGAGTTTGGCCGTCATTGTAAATAATAGTTTGTTCTTAAGTGACTTTTAAATTAAAGAAAGGTTACATACAAAAGTAAAGGTAAAGGTGGGCATCTCATTCACAGATTAGGTTCCAGTAAAAAATGAATGTGGGAAGCGTCACACTGCTTTTTCAGGTCACTGTAGTGCAATAACAAGTGATTTTTAGGTGAAAAGGAGCCGGATCATATGTTCCTTGTGCTGTGTGGGGATGATGTTTACTTTCAAACACAGGCACCCCAAACACCCTGTATTCATCAGAGTATCCTGGACGCCCTCTGCACTCTGTCTTAGAGTCCCTCGGTGGAAACGGACTAATTTGGTTGTTTGCTATTGGAAGATGGATGGATTGTGGTCGGCTTACTAAAACGATCATGCTTTGGGTTTTAGTAAACATCCTAAAACCTTGGAGGATGTTCAAGTGAAATGAGGGAAAGTCTTGATCAACCAAAACAAAACTCCTTAGAGTTATATTTCTCCTCTCTGTTGATCAAAGTTATCTTGACCTTTTCCATTTGAGAGCTGCAAAAGGGTTCTTTGGCTGTCCCCACAGGAGAACGTTTTTGGCTCCAGGTAGAACTATTTTTGGTTTCAAGTATGTAGAGCCCTCTGTGAAAAGGATTCTTCATGGATCCCAAAAGAGTTCTACCTTGAACCAAAAGGGTTCAACCTGGAAACAAAAAGGGTTCTTCAAAGGTTTCTCCTATGGGCACAGCTAATCCTAATAGCCCTTTTATTTACTAGATAGCAACTTCTTTTCCAAGAGTGTATTTACTATTTATTGCGCCATTGACCAGGGCAAATATGGCTCTGGTCAAAAGCAGTGCACATTATATGGAATAGGCTGCCATTCGTGACGCACACTAGAAGTTTAACTAAAAGGAAATGTATTAAATGTTCAGGCGGGCTGAGTGTGGCGCCATGAAAAGAGAACACAATTTCAAAACATCTGTCATATTTTGCCAGCGTTCTGACAGGACATATACTGTTACAGTGACCTGACTGAGCAATTAAGACAAATTGTGCGAAATGGGAAAGGTAAACAGACGAGGGTTGTTCTTAGTTGTTTATGTTTCGAGAGTCATGCTCCACCCCAATAAGCTTACTTGTATTTTCTGTAAACTTCAGGGTTTCAAGTTAGAGCTCATTTGGAAAGGCTGCTTTTAAAAGGCCGAAGTGTTAGCAGTGAAGCAGTGGCTAGCCAGGTGCATTAGGCAGTGGTGATGCAGCTCATTTGAAATGACTTATTGGGCCACTGCAGAAAAAAGTTTGGGATGACAAATTACAGATGGAATTGTTTTTCTCATCTTCAGACATGTGTTAGGGTTACCAAGGTTGTTAAGAGTCAATGTCAGAGTAGGTTTTAAGAAAAGTATTACAAGTTAATTACGATTTCAGCTGAACAGAATATAATGCAGTGTTCAGTCAACTGCAATATTTTCAGACAAGACAACAATAATAATATGACTAATAATAACATTGTCAGCATCCTAAACAGGCCCAATAACTAAACAGGCCCAATAACTAAACAGGCCCAATAACTAAACAGGCCCAATAACTAAACAGGCCCAATAACTAACCAGCAAAATGCTTACTCAATTATCATAACCGTAACAAAATAATCATAATCATAATCCTAGTCATTACATGATCTTTTAGTTGAGTGTTTTTCAGCACAAAATAAATTACATAATTTCTTACAAACGTATAACTTGATGAAATTATGTGAGTCACCTCACAAAATAAACTGCAATCAATTCATTACATTTTGAGCCTATGAGAGTGGTGGATAAGAAATTATTGCATCACAGCATATTAAAACACATCTTTAATTCCCCTTAGAGAGAGAACAAAAAAAACCTGGAGTGTTTTGAATTGGACGTGTCTGATTGGGCCCTCGACAATGACTGGGGTTCGAATGGCGTCACGAAGCCCAGAGCCCAGCTTGTTTAAAACACGCTAATCCAGCGTGGAAAGCAGGACACTGAAATTGCAGGGCTCCTGAAAGGTGATCTGGCAACAGAGCCATGGTCCAAGGGCCAGTGTTTACATAGAATAAATACAAATAATGTAGAACAAAATAACAGAGCTTGGTCGCTAAGTAACCACGCATTTATCTTACAGGAGTGAGACTGGTTCTTGTTATGGTCTTCCATTGATCTGTGCTGTTGCTAGTTTACTAGTGTCATTTGAAGCCATGACACTTGCTGAGTTAGAACAACTCAACAAAGAGAGTTTACAGAACGTGTTGAAATATACCAGTCGCTGTAAAACTGTGCAAGTTGCATCATAATGATATCACTTGTCCTCACTACACAGCACCCTACATATTACAATTATAGACAAGATGTCTATAGGTATAACGCTGTCTATAATTGCAGTTATAAAAGAGGTATAAACGAAAGTGAGAAATTACGCCCATAGATAATCATCACACACAGCATGTGACATAGGGAAAGTCCCTGCTAATATTTTGTGGGCATCTTTCACCCTCACAGAGAATGTGCCATCATCTCAGACTCTGGAGAGGTGACTTCACTCTCTGTCCATTAGCCAATGGGACCTGACACCCTCGTCCTGCACGTCTGCAAACAGCTGCACCACCCCTAATCAGTATGTGTCTATTGCCCTATACAAACCACAGTGTGGATTTCAGCTGTGACCTGAGCTGTATCCATCGCTCCACATGTGGACTGTGTAGGTTGGAACACCTCAACCAGGACCTGTCAGTTCCTGTTCCAAGCCATCCTCATCTAAGTAGATCCTGATTGGCTGTTTGGACAGGGAAGTGTGCGAAAGGCTGACATGTGAGAGGTTGAATCAGAATCAGTATCGCTCATTGGAGTGTAACTTTATTTTTGCTGAATGTGCCAAACCACAGATGTACGTTTTGATAAAGAATGATGTTGAAAGACATCAGTTTTTTTTATATAAAAGAGCAACGGGAATTTAAAAGTTTTACAGCTGGGTTACATTCTTGGGTGTTGCTGTCTTCCCTCGTTGGAAGATTTCTAATATTTCCTGTATTTTTGCATGATTCTCCACTAAGGCATCAAATTATAATGTTTCTTTGGTTGAATCTCCATCATATTCAATCAATATAATGGCATGCAAATCTACATATTCTGACGTTCTGACATGATTCCCACTCTATTCTTAGCTCTGCAAAGTTATTTTGTTGTATTAATGGTATTACCATCAGGTCTGCAGTGTGATTGATTAGTGTTGACACTCTCGCCCTGTTTATACCTGGTTTTAACCTGCAGTCTTTGTCCTGAGCTTGTCCACATTCTGATCATGTAGACGATTAAAAGATGCATTGTGATCTGATTGTGATCAGATCTTATACTGTAAGTGTAAAGAGACAAGATCAGGTCAAGTTCAGGACCAGATCAGGTATAAACAGGTAACTCCACCTCGGTCTACTCTCTGTTTCGTCTACCTCTTGTTCTTCTGACTGACGTACGACAGGGTCATGTTCATTTGGCACCAAAAATGATCAAATTGTCAGAAATGGAGTGAAACGGGAAGGTACTCACTGAACTTGTCCAATAGGAATCGCTCGTTTGAGTTTTTGTAATTTTACGTTGCATAACATTTTGAAGCCTTTTACTACAATGTTATTTACAATGACGGCAAACACCGGTCAATTGTGCGCCGCCCTATGGGACTCCCAATCATGGGCGGTTGTGATTCAGCCTGTAATCAGCTCTAAGGTGGCAGTAATAGTAATGTGAAGTGGCTAGACATAGACACTTAATCAGCTCTAAGGTGGCAGTAATAGTAATGTGAAGTGGCTAGACATAGACACTTAATCAGCTCTAAGGTGGCAGTAATAGTAATGTGAAGTGGCTAGACATAGACACTTAATCAGCTCTAAGGTGGCAGTAATAGTAATGTGAAGTGGCTAGACATAGACACTTAATCAGCTCTAAGGTGGCAGTAATAGTAATGTATAGTGGCTAGACATAGACACTTTAATCAGCTCTAAGGTGGCAGTAATAGTAATGTGAAGTGGCTAGACATAGACACTTAATCAGCTCTAAGGTGGCAGTAATAGTAATTTATAGTGGCTAGACATAGACACTTTAATCAGCTCTAAGGTGGCAGTAATAGTAATGTGAAGTGGCTAGACATAGACACTTAATCAGCTCTAAGGTGGTAGTAATAGTAATGTATAGTGGCTAGACATAGACACTTTAATCAGCTCTAAGGTGGCAGTAATAGTAATGTATAGTGGCTAGACATAGACACTTAATCAGCTCTAAGGTGGCAGTAATAGTAATGTATAGTGGCTAGACATAGACACTTTAATCAGCTCTAAGGTGGTAGTAATAGTAATGTATAGTGGCTAGACATAGACACTTTAATCAGCTCTAAGGTGGTAGTAATAGTAATGTATAGTGGCTAGACATAGACACTTTAATCAGCTCTAAGGTGGCAGTAATAGTAATGTATAGTGGCTAGACATAGATGTATGTATGTGTGTGTGTGTGTGTGTGTGTGTGTGTGGCAAAGGCAAATCTGTTCCACTTCCATTCCACGCCAATCAAGGACAAAATAGTTGTTGTTTTTTCAATAAATGTTAAAAGTTATGTAATTCTCAATGTCAAAATACTGTGGCGAGCTCGGCCAGAAGAAGATGGCAAGAGACAGAGACTAATTTACCAGAGAGTTCATGTGCCCCATACACCGCAGGACTCCATGAATGTCACACTTTATTCACCCTCCTTCAACTATTAACAATGAAAACAACCTCCGGCCATGCAAGGCTCGGTCGCGGTATGCATTTTAACATTCCCCCCTACCCCCATAACCTGAACTAAGACAACTTAAGGAAACATAAACACATAACATTAGCTCATCTACTAAAACATAAACACATAACACAACCATTTTAAAACCAAAACATGAGCTACCCACAATCCCTAGCGCTCTTCAGCTATTATGCTGGCCAGATCGCTACAATACATTGAATAATCATGATTTCAACTGGAATGTAGTGTACAGTAATCACCAGCACAAACACTCCACATAGGAAGCAATATAAGACGATATGGCATAATTAGCCACTTTATGTTTCACCTTAATTAGAAAGAAATAATGATTCCAATGCCAACCTATGAAAATATACTGTATGCTTTACCTCAGGACCAATGGGAGCCAATTAGAAAATACATTCACTGATTTCTACTGGTGTAAACACTCCCCCATCTGAGATTCATTACAATAAACAAATCAAATCAACATTAGCCTATGGAACAGTAGGAGAATGCACGCTTCATTAAAAGCCAATGTTGTTGGAAGTACATCATGAAATACTTACCTTCGCTAATTACCATGGGAGATCCCTTTAGTTTCCCTACTGTAAATATACTAATTAAAGAATATATGTTCCCTGATTAGAACGGACTCACAAATCGCTTTCGATGCTCTCGTCTGGACGTGGGACTTCCTATTCCTACCCAAGCAGGACTGAACACATACTCTTTACCCATTAGAATCACACCTCTCAATACAATGTAACTCCTGTACTGTATGTTAAATGGTAGAATACTGCAAAAATAATTACACAGTTCACAATTTGACATCTGCCAACCTGAAAGTGATAGCCACCAAATACTATTTTATTATGAAGACAACAACTCTTGCAATGTTGTAAATGTGCTTTTAATAAAACGAGAAATTATATGAAACCATATTAATGCAAAATGCTGCAGAGTCAGACGTTTTGCCGAAGAAGCTACAGTCTCTATCATTGTTGTTTTACCAAACAGAGATATGTGTTTCACATGCAGACCGTCTCCCCTTGACCTTGTGTCTCTTTCTAATATAGAAAGTAACGTCTTGTCAGCCACAGCTGGCCGCCACATACGCTTCTGTTTTCTAGTATCTGTCCAAACGGACACAGAAGCAAGAATGAAAGATTGAAAAGGTTTACACAAAACAGATACAAGATAAAAAAAAGAGTATCATTTAGTTTGTACTAAGCACTGTGGCTGCACGATGATGTCACCTGCTAGGCCCCAGACTTTATTTAAGGGTTTTTATTCCACAAAAGATAGATCATCACAATCAAAACAGCGTTACAGTTGTAGCATGTGTCCGAGATGCCTGTAGGAATTGAACCCTCAACGGCTTTGCCAGGACAACGCTCTAAGCAACAGAAGCCACACAGCACTAATAATCATCTTATATTCATTGTAGTGATAAAAGCTTCCAGGAACAGTTCTGAAGACCTAGCCTTTTGAAGCCAGGATCCCAAAGGATCAAGCTAGTTGTTTGGCAAGCCACAATGGCTAATAGCGTGGGAGTCTGTGGTAAATTTAATCATATCTATGTGTCCTGTGGACTTGGACCCACATTCCAGAGAGCCAGGCAGTTGCCCCTCCAAAGCCCTCCCCGTTTGGTAGCCAGGTCCGCGGGGGTTGTAACAGGGTGACAACAGTAAATAAAAGAGAGTGGGTCTAACTGGGGAACTGACCTTTGGTAGCCAGGTCAAACAGCTGGGATGATGGGCCCACCACTTCATCTTCTGTCCCCATAAAGACCTGGGTCATGTTTATTAGAAAACAGACTAAAAACAGGGACTACCTGGACTTGTCCAATAATAACTTTGCATTGTTTTTGTACTGTAATACACTGAGGGCTCTATTCAACGCTGAAGCGTTACAGATTCCGCAATAGAAATGTTAAGGTCATTTCCTATTGAGCCGACATATGCAGCGTTCACCGTGAATGCAGTATGCGCTAAAATGGGAACATTGCCTTTAAATTTGTATCAAGCTGTAAAGCTGAACTTTCGCGATGTGGATTGAATAGAGCCCCTAATTAAATTGGCCCTGGTAACACAAGGCGAAAAGGTTTAGATCTTTCCCATTCTTTGAAGTGTCTAATCAATAATGATTTTATTAAAGTAATTGGTATTATTATTTTACATTGCAGTACTTTACAATAGAGAGTTGCTCGGCCATTTGATAACTTAAAAAGCACAGTTTGTTTCTATAATGATGTCATATATACTATATGTCATTATTGGATGTAACAGTATTAACCATTTTCAACGTCTTACAAAACGAGTACAGACACTGTGTATGTTGAGAACTAAAAGTATTCTCTATAATGTGTAAATGTTTCCAATAGTCATTCCATTCATAATGTGTTCAGGCACCAATCTGCAGCACCGTTGGTCAGGTTTCATAATGAGGGCATATGATGTCTCACTCACATATAGTTCTCATCATCCGGTGATTAGTCTGAGTAAATAGGCCTTGTCTTCTCCCATAGATAGGAAATGCATGCATTACCCCTCACTTCCCACTCATGAATCAGTTGCTGAAAAAGACCCAGGACAGCTCAAGATAAGTGGCTGGTTTTAATGAATGGGGCGAATAAGGGAAAGTGCACAGCTATTGTTTGGTTGGGAATTTATCTCTGAGAGAGGAGACAATGTCCCTTTCATTGTTGTCCCTGTGGTCCCCAGAGGCCCCTAGAGTCAAGTTCAATGCCAGGGAATCAATAGGCTGAGGGGACGTGGAGGCCAGGGGCCCTAGCAGTCATAGGTCATAGGTCAAACCTGTGGGAGGACTTGTGTGTGAGGAGGAGGGAGAGGAGGATGTGGATGTGTTCGGAAGGTCGGGGAGATCTGTCCTCCGACTTAATGTCACAAAGCACCGGAACTCCTGCACCTCCCTTGTGAACTCTGAACCCTGCATATAAAATATGATGCCTGTGTCCTCATCTAGCCATCCAGCGCTGGGGCGTGGTCAAGGAATTATAGCAAGAGATTAAGACGGCCATAAGCAGGCCCTGAAAACCACCAGCGTTGTGGACTTCAACGCCTGCCAACACTTTGTGATGGTATTACACTGGAGGGCAATAACGGACATATACAACTTCCCGTAAAACACAGTCACAGACCAACAAAGTGTGGCAATTCATTCAGATTGTCAGTGTGTAAAGTTTCTGGAGCATTCCCTCATTGGTCAGTAAATATTTTGGCGCAGTCTGAGTGAAATAAAAGTAAAACAAATGTATTTTCTCTCCATGGGAAACGTCTTTATTGTCTGTTTCCATGATCTAGGATGCTTCCAAAATGGCACCTTATATCCTACATAGTGCACTACTTCCTATCAATCTACAGTAATCCCAGCTCCATGTCTACAGTAATCCCAGCTCCATGTCTACAGTAATCCCAGCTCCATGTCTGTATAGTTGCCTACTGGCAAAGACAGCCATGAAGAATAGAAAATGATTACTTTAGTCATAAAAAAAAACTGATATAAGGAGTTGGGGTTTTCCTGTCAAATAGCAGGGGACCGTAGTGAATGCCGCCAGCAAAACACTGTGTAGCCCTGGGAGTGTCTGTCACACTGATACCAGGCTGTCACACTGATACCAGTCTGTCACACTATACCAGGCTGTCACACCGATACCAGGCTGTCACACCGATACCAGGCTGTCACACCGATACCAGGCTGTCACACTGATACCAGGCTGTCACACTGATACCAGGCTGTCACACTATACCAGGCTGTCACACTGATCCCAGGCTGTCACACCGATACCAGGCTGTCACACTATACCAGGCTGTCACACTGATACCAGGCTGTCACACTGATACCAGGCTGTCACACTATACCAGGCTGTCACACTGATACCAGGCTGTCACACTGATACCAGGCTGTCACACTATACCAGGCTGTCACACTGATACCAGGCTGTCACACTGCACACGTAGCAGATACGCTCAGTATCACTCAGCTTTGATACAGAGTTCATTTACCTCCTCGTGCCCAGGGCTGGGAAGAAACGTGTATGTTCTATTCATCAGATCATTCCTGGGTAACACTTATAGTATGCTGCACTGTGTATATTTTAGGACCTCCTACGGAGTAGGGATGTCTGAAAATGTACAACGTACTACTGAGCATCTATAAGGGGAATGTAAAAACAAAAACAAGTGTTACGAGTCCAGGAAAAAGCACAGGAATGATTCATTCACAACAGCCTTCTGGAACGTGCATATCTCTTCTTAGTGTTAGCATGAGAGAGAAGCCCACTACTACTGTCTGTCTGTGTCTGCTTCATAACAGACCCTGTAGAACACCTGTCACCACGCCCACTAGACTAGACTGTCTGGAGGACAAAACTGGAACAACAGAATACATGACAAGGGTTTGTGTGTGTCTGTTTGTGTGTGTGTGTGTGTGTGTGTGTGTGTGTGTGTGTGTGTGTGTGTGTGTGTGTGTGTGTGTGTGTGTGTGTGTGTGTGTGTGTGTGTGTGTGTGTGTGTGTGTGTGTGTGTGTGTGTGTGTGTGTGTGTGTGTGTGTGTTTCATACATTTTGACAGTATTCCATCTATTACCAATGACTAGTCTCAGTAATAACTAACTACAGGGAAAAATATATTAATATGTTAAATCTAATAAATGCTCAGTTATTAAAGCAAATATGGGGATCAACACAAACAACTTCCAAAATAGCTGAATATGTTTTTCCACTGGGTTATATGTAGGCTAAGTATGGTAAAAGGTAAAACGCCCTGCACCCTTCTGGAACATTCTGAAACATTAATATTTTAAAAGGGCAATCTGGGATTGGTACATCCATTTTTTTTTTTACTTTTAAATTAATGATGTATAGTTATTTATTTTTGTAGAATATGACTTTATACTAATATCAATTCCTAATAAGCTTACTTAAACTATCTTACCCCATCCAAACTCAAAATACAAGCTTTTTTTATTCCCATTTTTTGTAAACAATGCAATTATAAACAAAAACTGGCTGGCTTAAAAACATGCTTAAAACTATATTTTTGATTTTGACCACTTTCTTGTTGTTTAAAAGTGATTTTTGTAGTTGTTTTCTGCTCTGGAGACTTACTTACTTGAGGGTAAATGTGGATCAGATAAATCTACATGAACTCACCACTGTATAGTAGAGGAGGATGATGGGTAATGGCAGTTTAAGGCTGTAATTACATTGAATTACAGAGGTAGGTAGGGTGTGTATCCTCCAGGTAGGAACACAGCTAATTAAAGAGTAGTCAGGTAATAGTATCTTTGTTCACTCACAGATAGGCAATGTGAATGCAACGGTTGGTTTATGAGGAAATTAGTTGTCGAGTTAATTTGATATGTGGTGAATAGCAGAGGAGAGTTTAGACAAGTTTAGACAAGTATGGGGAATCAAAAAATTGTAATATTAAACTTTTCTGCCAATTGTGGAATCCTATGATTAGCTTATTCTGTGACAACAGACAAGAGTTAAGTTTGACGTTTCATTGTTGAAATGGGTTTCTGTTTGAAGAAGTACAGTATGTAATTTGCTCAATGTTGTTATAGCATAACAATAACATTGCAGCTCATTTGTTTTTACAATTCCTATATGCAAATGTTGCATCAGTGGTTTAGTAAACCATACTTGCGTGATGAGTAACCATCCTTCGTACAGAAGACTTGCATTAGTTTCTCGAGCTAATACCTAGGCTTTAGCTAAGCGAGCTAACACAGTTTTGTGGTGCAGTCTGTCACACAGAGACCTTTACAAGCCAGCAAATCCACCAGCCATCTCAGAGAAACTAGTACATTTGAGCCACAACCCAACAACATGTCAATTCACTAATAGTTTACGTGCCAAGGCCTGTGTTTGCTTTCTCACCATCAGCAGCATCAGAACAAAGTCAATTTGAAAAACAGAAATGTGATTGGCTAGTCTTACACTAAGAGTTTGATGTACCAGAATCTGTCTAGATGCAGTTAGAAGTGAAAAAGTCCCCCCTTATAGCTGCAGGGGTAAAAGTTTCCACTCTGACCGGCACATGCTCAGATAATAGGTCTAGCCTCCCAGACCACACTTAAGTAAACTGTGTGGCAGTTGTGGAAGATGCTCAATTTCACACTGATCTGAAACGGAAATGTTAAACACATGAAATGTGAAAAGTGTGCAATTACTGTATAAGGGCTGTTGTGATGAGGTTAGGAAAGATCATCTTATTATATAAGTTACTGTGTTAAAGGATGGCTCCTTTCACCCACACATACAGTAATGACGAATTTTCACAGTGTCCATATTAGGGCAGTCACACAGGCCCTAATATGGATACCGTTTGTGCTTACTTTGAGATAGGTGACGTTTCAAATATGGAGGACAGATGAGAGGTCAATCTTTTTACAGTACATCATGGAGGACAGATGAGAGGTCAATCTTTTTACAGTACATCATGGAGGGCAGATGAGAGGTCAATCTTTTTACAGTACATCATGGAGGACAGATGAGAGGTCAATCTTTTTACAGTACATCATGGAGGGCAGATGAGAGGTCAATCTTTTTACAGTACATCATGGAGGGCAGATGAGAGGTCAATCTTTTTACAGAACATCATGGAGGACAGATGAGAGGTCAATCTTTTTACAGTACATCATGGAGGACAGATGAGAGGTCAATCTTTTTACAGTACATCATGGAGGACAGATGAGAGGTCAATCTTTTTACAGTACATCATGGAGGACAGATGAGAGGTCAGTCTATTTACAGTACATCATGGAGGACAGATGAGAGGTCAGTCTATTTACAGTACATCATGGAGGACAGATGAGAGGTCAGTCTATTTACAGTACATCATGGAGGACAGATGAGAGGTCAATCTTTTTACAGTACATCATGGAGGACAGATGAGAGGTCAGTCTATTTACAGTACATCATGGAGGACAGATGAGAGGTCAGTCTATTTACAGTACATCATGGAGGACAGATGAGAGGTCAGTCTATTTACAGTACATCATGGAGGACAGATGAGAGGTCAGTCTATTTACAGTACATCATGGAGGACAGATGAGAGGTCAATCTATTTACAGTACATCATGGAGGACAGATGAGAGGTCAGTCTATTTACAGTACATCATGGAGGACAGATGAGAGGTCAGTCTATTTACAGTACATCATGGAGGACAGATGAGAGGTCAGTCTATTTACAGTACATCATGGAGGACAGATGAGAGGTCAATCTATTTACAGTACATCATGGAGACAGATGAGAGTTCAGTCGTTTAGAGTACATCATGGCAAAGCCGTCCTAGGTTTGACTATTTTACATTATTATAGAAAAATAATAATAATAATAAAAATAATAATCACACTTTGAAAGACACTTTGTTTGGAAAGTATGTAGTAAACCATCGACATGTTTTAATGAGATGTAAGATAGTTATTCATTCCAAGTCCACCTAGTCTCAAACACAGACTTCTCTGTACTCTTCACACCTAGCAGGCAAATTCACTGCATCCATCATTTACAACTTTAGCGTCCAAAAAAGTGACGTTTACTATCCACGTTATTAATATTGGTCAGAACAACAAATTAGAGTGTAAACAAGTAGTTTGCTCTAATGTCTGTGATTAATGGTCAGGTCCTAATGTTGACAGTTTAATTATTCAAACAGGAAAACAAGATGTTCTGGCCCAAAGCGTGGAGAATTCCCTAAATTTGGTTTAACAGGATTTAGTAAACAAAAATTATATGATGTACAGAGAGGTCTTGGATGAACATTTTCGCTCCCATGAAAGAGTCAACCATGAAACTAGCTGCACTTTTTTGTCCCACTTGTCCAAGTATCCTCATAAACAAAAGGCAGGTTGATGTTTATTGTCATGAGTTTTGTCCTGGAGGCAGAATTGAGAGATTTTCCCTTAGATAGGTCAGCTGCAAAGTCAAAATTGGCTATATTGTAAATATTTATAAAGGTCTTTATTTAAGGTAAGGGTTAGGCATTATGGTTAGTAGTGTGGTTAAGGTTAGGGTTAGGTTTAAAACAGTGGAGGCTGCTGAGGACAGGACGGCTCATAATAATGGCTGGAACAGAGCGAAGGGAATGGCCACAATTTTATTTATTTTTATTGAAACTTTATTTAACTTGGCAAGTCAGTTAAGAACAAAGTCTTATTTACAATGACGGCCTACCTACAGGGTCAGCCCCTGGAGCAAATTAGGGTTAAGTGCCTTGCTCAAGGACACATCATCATGTTTTTCACCTTGTCGGCTCGGCTATTGGAACCAGCGACCTTTCGGTTACTGGCCCAACGCTCTAACCGCTAGGCTACCTGCCTTCCAAAACAATAAACACCAAAAACACATGGAAACCATGTGTTTGATGTTGTTGATAACATTCCTGCTACTCCATTCCGCTCCAGCCATTACCACGTGCCTGTCCTCCCCAATTAAGGTGCCATCAACCTCCTGTGGTTTAAAATCAGACTTTGAGGCTGTGCCAGCTGGTGACCACTTTGCAGAGCTGCCTCCAGAACAAGATTCATGGAAGAGGAAATGCTGAAACAAGATGCTCTAAAACATGGTACATTGGGGCGTTATTAAAAATCATGTCAAGGTGTTTTGTTTCTGCTTTGTTTTCCTTCATATTTTATTGTTTACTGTTGTTTTAAGCTATGCGGTCTCCCTGGTAATACTACAGGGATTCAGTCATTTTATGATTGTATCAGATAGATAGATAGATAGATAGGTACTTTATTGATCCCCCGGGGGGGAAATTTCATATCTAGCCACAGCATTTCATTGTTTACTGTGTTCATTGTTTATTTCAATTTTCTGTGTATGACTACTTTACTTCAGGGTTCAAAAACACAGCTCTAAATATGTCAGACTTTATGCCATTCAGTAACTTAAGCTGTGGTTCACAGAGTGTAATTATTTAGAGTAAGACAATGGGAGTCAGAATGTCTCATGTTCTAAAGTCGTAAAGCTTCCTCATGCAGAACTGAATCCTTGATTTGTCCTTGTTTAAAAAAACGATTCCTCCGTGGTTTAGTGCCTTGTCTGTGGTCGTTCTATCCCAGCTTGATACCTTCCAAATAAAACAATTTATTATATATGTATTTTTACATTTGAATTGTCAATAAGGGAGAAATGACAAGCTCACCGCCCATAAAACCCCTAAAAATAACAGCTCGGTCAGCGTTGATAGCCTTCCTGTCGATAGCTTTCTGTCTGATTACTTGGAGGTCTTGGGGTTTTGAACGGCCAGTTTTCCATTAGCGAAACAGTGAATGCTTTACATTACAGCAAATCACACGGGCCTCTAGTGGATCGAAGTCCTGGGCTACTGGTGAAATCAGAACTGGCCTGGATCCTATCGTGAGTAGAGTGCAGAGCACAGAGAACAAGACTTATTCCAGCTGAGCTCTGGTCTTAACTTTCAAAACTAACCCACTAACTGTTTAGCACAGTATTACCTGTTTCTCATTTGAATATGCCAAAATAATTACCTTTAACCTTTGTATTTTTATGTCACATAGGTTGCCGTATTAGTTAAATGCCTCCTTTTGAGCTCACGGAGGGGATAATGTTCCCCATTAGTTTGACTGAGCGGTGAAAACAACCTGAGCATCTATACCTATTGTAAAGTTATGCTGTCATAAGACTCTCCTCACTCAGCAATGTGTGGTATGTATGTGGCCATGGAGGCGGCGGAGAAAAGCTGCCTGAAGTCCACGTGAATGAATAAACGGTGGTTATCACCAGTGAGTGCTCTTGCGGTTCATTTAATGAGTCTCACTGCTGCGTTGTCAGACAGCGGCTGTGAATGGAGCAGACTGCAGGAATGCTGGGTCCTGTCTCAGTCATACTGTAGGCCTATTCAGTGTAGGTGTACTATTGTTATCACCTGAAATACTGGAGCATAGGATGAGTCAGTCAGGGCTCATGGTTTTCCATGACAGTGTCAACGCAACTCTACAGTAAGAAGATAAATGGATGAGAGATGATGCATTCAAATCAAATCAACTTGTATTGGTCACATACGCATGTTTAGCAGATGTTATTGCGGGTGTAGAAAAATACTTGTGCTTCTAGCTCTGACAGTGCAGTAATATCTAACAAGTAATATCTAACAGTTTCACAACATAAATAAACATAAATCAAGTAAGGAATGATTTAGGAATATATACACATATGGACGAGCGATGTAATTCATCACATGATCTCAATAAAAGTACAAATAGTAATTTGGCTAGTGTTCCACTTTAATAATGGAACACTAGCCACTTTAATAATGGAACACTAGCCACTTTAATAATGGAACACTAGCCACTTTAATAATGGAACACTAGCCACTTTAATAATGGAACACTAGCCACTTTAATAATGGAACACTAGCCACTTTAATAATGGAACACTAGCCACTTTAATAATGGAACACTAGCCACTTTAATAATGGAACACTAGCCACTTTAATAATGGAACACTAGCCACTTTAATAATGGAACACTAGCCACTTTAATAATGGAACACTAGCCACTTTAATAATGGAACACTAGCCACTTTAATAATGGAACACTGGCCACTTTAACAATGGAACACTAGCCACTTTAATAATGGAACACTAGCCACTTTAATAATGGAACACTAGCCACTTTAATAATGGAACACTAGCCACTTTAATAATGGAACACTAGCCACTTTAATAATGGAACACTAGCCACTTTAATAATGGAACACTAGCCACTTTAACAATACAATTCGATTTTATTTGATATTTATATTTAGTTATATACCACAGCTGCCATTTTACTGATATATATCATCGCGTGGTGAGGGTTAGGGACCGGTTAGAATAATACAAAATAAAACATTAACTGAGTCTGTCATGTGACAACGTTTGGCTTCCCAATCCACATTGTATGTAGGGTAAGACTCATTATAGTAACATATAATTAATACTGTGACACTTTATACTGTCAACATTCTGAACATATTTCTAATGAGATATACTGTGTCTGCAACTAAATTGCCGATCAATACTAGCTGTGAGATGAGCCCCGATGGTGTCCTGTGGTCACCGTTTGTTTGGTAGTTTGTATTATCAACATTGGTCAGCAATTGTGAAAATGCTAAGCATGGACTGACTACTACATTATCACTACCATAGCTATTTTACTATTTTGACAACGAACAGGCTTTGTTGCACGGCTAAGGAAAGACTGTGTAAGACAGGTATAGTGTAATATTAACCACATCCCGTTTGAGCGTCATCGTCTGAGAGATCTGTTCCTCAGATCTTTCTTCCATAATCAGGTCATTATCAGTCTAGCCAAGGTTATTACTACATCAGACTGCGTCCCGTATAGCATCCTATTCCCTATATAGTGCACTACTTTTGGCCAAGTCCCATAGGATTCTGCCATTTGGGACTCACACAAGGTTTCACAACTGTTGTCTGTGGACAACAAAAAACGCTGTCAGCATAGCAACACGGCTTTCTGTTCATCAACAGGTGTTCCTTGGCAGCCAATGAGCTTCTAGGAGACAAATGAACTGAATCGCTGACATATTTCAACGTGGCAAGAAGGGGAGGAGCAATGATAATATAACCAATGGGAGCGAAGCAGTTCTTATTGGTTACATTAGTGCAGAACACAGTTCAGCAAACCTTTTAGTTGGCACATACTC
Source organism: Thymallus thymallus (assembly GCA_023634145.1). Lineage (NCBI taxonomy): Eukaryota > Metazoa > Chordata > Actinopteri > Salmoniformes > Salmonidae > Thymallus > Thymallus thymallus. Next base: position 6,777,481 of record CM042398.1, on the reverse strand, counting down.
ACAACTGCCCATACACTGGCACGTCTCTCTTATTGAGGTCACCAGTCAATCAGTCTTGGTGCCATGGAATGCGCCTCATAAATACATTATTGATTACTTAACTATGTCAAAGGACGTGAGTTTCACTATAGCAACAATCTTGTAAAATAACACTTTCCTTTGATATTTGCAACGTCAGTTGGTGGCTGGTTATTCCCTCAGGGTTTGAATGGAATCAATATAACAGCTCTGAAAGAACACCACCATCATTATGTGCAAAGACACGGCTGTACCTACTGTACACAACGTCAAGGTTAATTGCAGGAGATGTTAGTTTCTGTCTAAAGGTACTTTTTGGTTTATCTGCAATTCCTTGATCCTTGACCTTGTGTAAAACATAAACAAAGCAGTTTTAACCACCGTAACAGGGAATCACTGCATACCTGAAGAGCTTATGAAATCATTGACAATTTCGTAAAATCTTTTCAAAAACGACCGTAAAAGTCATTTTAATCTGCAGCATGATTACATTTGTATTGTTTTTTCAAACAATGTGCATTAAGAAGGGCGGCAGGTAGCCTAGTGGTTAGAGTGTTGGGCCTGTAACTGAAAGGTTGTCAGATCGAATCCCTGAGCTGACAAGGTAAAAATCTGTTGTTCTGCCCCTGAACAAGGCAGTTAACCCACTGTTCCTAGGCCGTCATTGTAAATAAGAATTTGTTCTTAACTGACTTGCCTAGTAAAATAAAGGTTAAATAAAAAAAAATGAGTTGGCAGTAATTCAACCAGACATTAGTAAACTGCACAGTGCATGTGATGCAATTGTGAGTTTCTCACTAGCATTTGCTTATGCAAAATGTCCCCCCAAATGTTTGAAAATGTCCACTTCAGCCACTCTTACAGAGCCAGTGTACGCTTACGATACTGGGTTTGTTTAATCTGAGGTGATCAGTGGAAGGCTGAGGGGTGGAGGGCATAGGCGATACGACCTATGAGTATGACAGGGTTAGGTATGACAGGGGAATATGGATGGGGATTAGATAGGGCCCCCTAGAATCAGAGAGAGAAGCCCTAGGATCAGAGAGGGGACCCTTGGATCAGAAAGGGGCCCTAGGATCCGAGAGATGCCCTAAGATCAGAGAGAGGGGCTCTAGGGTCAGAGAGGGGCCCTAGGATCAAAGAAAGTGGCCCTAGTATCAGAGGGCGGGTGCAGGGATATCAATCCACCCGACCCTCAAAGAGACACATTCCAGACCTCTAACATAAATAGAAATATGTTGTCCGTTGCAATTAACTGATAGTCATGTGCATAATCACTAACTCAAGAGTCATGATTGATAACTGTAATTTATAATGGTTGGTTATTATGTCTGGTTGTTATATTACCAACTCGATAAGCGTAAGCCTGGTTTATAATATTGATTATGAGACATACTGTAGCAACATGTATGTGTCAAGACAGGGTCATGGCATGGAGGGCAACTTTTACTGTCAGTGAATGAGCCTTTGCAGCTTGGAAGGTTGCTCATTTCAAAGACAGTTAGATGGTGGAATTCAGCTAAATGTACTGCATTGCATGCAGCTACTGTATTTGTGAGTTGAATTATTTGAATACATAAATGAAGGTGGTTGGAATGAGCAACAGGTGTGCTGGTCTGTTTCCTTCACTTCTGCTTGTTGATTTAGATAAGTAAATAGAACATCTGCAAGTTTATCTTATTTTCTCAATGTAAACTGACAAACATTTGCCTACTTAACCCTCAAATGAGGAAGTTAAATGCGTTTTCACCGTTCTTTGCCTGTAGTTCACCCTTTCCCACTCTGACGGCACATTTCCATCAGTCAAAAGGCCGGTAGCACACCTGGCCGCTTGCTTCCATGTAAATATATGACTATGTAAAGTATAGCAAGTAATCATTGGGCAGTACTGAAGAATAACCTTGTATTCTCGTAGGATCAATGCAACAATAAAACCAATGACGTGGGCGCTGTCTCCAGCACAGATAGTCTCCCAGAAAGCAGACGACTGCCAGACAGATCTGGTTGTTTAGTGGAATATTGGGCCTAGGTCTAGTACAAATGAGGGAGATGCATGCTAGCCGATAGTGGCACTGCTTGTGGACCAGCTCTGGCTTGAGGTTAGCTAACAAGTTCCTGTAGTTGCTCCCAACAGATCCTTCTCCTCTGTGACCTCAGAGGGACGTTTTACAATTAACTAAAACCTTTCCACTAAGAACTTTTCCTTCAGCAACAATCTGCACATGCAGTAGCATGCACCTTCTTCTGTCAATCTATCTCTGAAAGAATTATGAAGAGAAGTAACCGAGCATTTACTACAACTGAATACCTTTCAGTTTGATTTAATCCCTGCACCGTCCAAGAGTTACGAGCTGGCTGGCTGCATTAGCCATTGAAATTGATGACCGCTCCCTGAGGTCATTAATCTTTCTTGTTGTACACAGATAGATAGATAGATAGATAGATAGATAGATAGATAGATAGATAGATAGATAGATAGATAGATAGATAGATAGATAGATAGATAGATAGATAGATAGATAGATAGATAGATAGATAGATAGATAGATAGATAGATAGATAGATAGATAGATAGATAGATAGATAGATAGATAGATAGATAGATAGATAGATAGATAGATAGATAGATAGATAGATAGATAGATAGATAGATAGATAGATAGATAGATAGATAGATACATGATACATAGTGCGGAAGTATGAAAAAGAAGTCTGGAGTGCAAAAAGCTATAAAAAGACATTGCATAGTATGGGTGAATGGCTGAATATGTACACTATACATTGTGACAGAGTGTTAGAAATGAAAAAGAAATGATACAAATATTGCAAGTTGATATAGATAAATAAGGAATATTTGCATGGTTAACTATACTATACAGGTTGATGGCAGAGAAATACTTAAATAGCTAAATGTGCGTATGATATAAGTGAGGGTAATAATAGGTGACTTAATATACAGTCTAGTTAAATGAACAGATAAGTGAATATTTGCATGGTTACATTAACTGTACAGGTAAATGACAGGAAGACAGGAATAGATAATTAAACAGCTAAACATTGGGGAGAGTAGAAACCCGAAACCCACCTGACTCCAACGAGGAGATCTCCTCCGCTGATGCCCTTCAAACCCCAGTTCGAGTCTTGGGTTGCCGGGACGATAAAAGTGATTAGTTGTTGGGGAAGATACATTTGCAGCCTATGATCTGAAAGCCATTCCTGAAGACTTGTCGTCAGATTGTGTGTTTTTTTGTCGCTTCCCTGAAAAATGATCAGTGACAAGGTCGTTGTTGTTCTTGTACATTTCTCTTTTCCCCCACATGGCTCTACAGTTTCTTCTTCTGCCTGGTCATTTTAATGGGAATCGGTGTGACTGGCCTGAATGGGGCTCCACATTTTCTTCTACTGCCTGGTCGTTCTACTGGGAATCGGTGTGACTGGCCTGCATGGGGCTCTACAGTTTCTTCTTCTGCCTGGTCATTCTATTGAGAATAGGTGCGACTGGCCTTCATGGGGCTCTACAGTTTCTTCTTCTGCCTGGTCGTTCTACTAAGAATAGGTGCGACTGGCTTGCGTGGGGCTCTACTGAAACTCTTTGCTTTTCTCTACATGCATAATGACTACCAAGCCATCGTAATGGGTTTAATAAAAGGGCTAATCTCCACGCATGTGGTGTGAGAGCATTCCAAAAAATACACACTGAAGGATTAATTGATATTTTTGCTTAAAAATATCACAATTTTTATGACCACATACAGTATTCTAAACCTCTAGCCAGCCTGCTGTATGGTTATCAGTAGTGGACAATCTCCTTATAGGCCTGGATATCCAACAGAAATATCTGGGACTTTTGGGGGGGATTTTATTACGAGCTTAGACGTTAGTGGAACAACAATAACAGAAACAAAAGCCTTGTCTTTCAGCCTTGGTATTATCTATTGCTGTCTATGATAGCAGACTACTGGAAGAACAGAGCCACACACACACACAGTCCCTCCACCACCACAACACGTGCAGCCCTCTGTCTGACCAAGGCTCAGCTCTTAGAGGAGTACGGCCAGGGCCGGCCTGCACACAGCTGTGACTGTCCAGTCGTGATATCAGTAGGAGCACGGCAGAATGTGTGAGGGGATTGCATGCACGTACACACACACAAACACACACACACACAAACACAGAACCAAATGGACACACACGTGCACACACACACACACACACACACACACACACACACACACACACACACACACACACACACACACACACACACACACACACACACACACACACACACACACACACACACACAGAGACACACACACACACACAGAGACACACACACACACACAGAGAGACACACACACACACACACAGAGACACAAACACACATGCACACACACAGAGAGACACAAACACACATGCACACACACACAGAGACACACACACACACACACACAGAGACACACACACACACACAGAGAGACACACACACACACACACACAGAGACACACACACACAAGCGCACAAACACAGAGGGGCCTTTATACTGGGCTGGCGTATCGCAGCATATCCTCTCCAGATTCAAAACAAAAGCTAAAGGGATTCACTGCTGTTGCTTCAGATTGTGTCCTGTTTGACTTGTGTTGAACCCTGACATTAGAGTACCTTATTCCAGACGTTCAGTGATCACAGGTGGCCCGGCATGGACACATCTACTTAAAAACCTGCCATTGACTTACTAACCTTTGTTTAACTAACAGTATTCATTTTGCCAATACAGTAAGTTCATATAATACTTACAAATATTTGTATTTACTTTTTTTTTTAAACGTCATTGACATAACACAACTTGTTTGACATTTTGACACTTAGTCAATGTAAGATACTTAAAAAATGTGAAAATATACATACAAAACTGTCACTGACTTACTAACTTGTTTAACATAGAGTTCATTTTGACAATTAGTCAATGCAGGATACTTGCAAATATTTGAGTATTTTGCATTCAAAACTGTTACTTACTATTGTACAGTAAGTCAGTACCAGGGGAGAATGACTGCCCCCTCTCATTGAAGTAACGGTAGTTCAAGGTCAAACGTGAAACAGCAGGCATTGTTAGCAGAAAACAGGATCCCCCATTATTATTGAAAAATGGCAATCTTTGTGGTCAGTCTTCGTGTTTTAATACTAATAATTGCTTCTAATTCACCAGATGTACAGTATGTCCTAGAACCGATTATAAAAGAAATAACACACAGCTGAAGTGGGCGGCAGGTAGCCTAGCGGTTAGAGCGTTGGGCCAGTAACCGAAAGGTGGCTGGTTCGAAAACCCGAGCCGACAAGGTCGCTGTGGAGAGGTAGCCTACTATTAATTCTACTAATCAAAATGACCTGCTTTCCAAGACACCATAGCATGGCTGGAAATGAGCCGCAATCATCACTTTCTGTTAAAATGTCTAACCTATCTATTAATGTTATTCATTTGACCTATAATGTAAAATGAATCACTGCTAATGGGAAACAGTGGACTAAATACATGTGCTTTTATTTCTAAGATAAATTATGATTTCTCTCTAATCAGACTTATTTTCCTGTTTATTAAATCTTTTGTAGGCATTGTTTATGTAGAAACAGTGAGAACAAACATACAGATAGCAGGTCCCTCTCTCCTGACTATTTGAGAGGGGACTGTCACATGCACACACACACACACACACACACACACACACACACACACACACACACACACACACACACACACACACACACACACACAGATACACATCTCTGGCCCTAGATATGAAAGGTCTTTTGATTCGCGTTGGCGGACATGTTGTTTTTTGATCCCGACCCTCTCCTTTCATCCCCTCTCCTATATTTAGAGGGATTGACATAGCTGTTAACACTGTGCATTCGCCTCTGCTTTTGAAGTGCAGGACGCACTAGGCTCGCAGCAGCAGCACCAGTAAAACCATTCCAACCAGAGACGCCACGCACGCGGATTCTAATATAGATCAACGGGAGTCAAATGGAGGCCAGGCAGGCAGGAGGCCAGGCAGGCAGGAGGCCAGGCAGGCAGGAGGCCAAGGGAGGATTGAAACATCAGCTGGCCTGAACACTTGTTCTTACTCCCACTGAGACCCGGGGCCTGGTGTCTCCCGCCCCCTCCCTCGCCCTCCCTTGCACCCCAATCAAGTGCAGTGGAACAGGGGCAGCAGAGGGCCAACCCCACGTGCACCCCACCCCCCCCCCGTCCCACGAGGCACACCTGTTTCTGTTGATGGTGAAAGCAGCAGTGTTTTTTTTTAAGCCTGAGTGCTAACTTTGGAGGCTAGCACAACAGCCCACCACCCCCACCCCGGCCCCCAGCAGCCAGACAAGGCTGTAAATCTGGCCCAGTGAGAGTGGGGTTGTGGGGGGGATTAGTGGGCTAGGAAGGCCCGACAGCCTGGTTGTCCTTGAGGGAGTGTGTAAATATGTTTATCTTTCTGGGCTGAGCTCACTACTGCATGCCGGATGGACTCTGTTCAACACTCTGACTGACAAATGACAAGTGCTTTACAGGCTGATTGGTGGCTTGGGCTTTGGGCTGATGAGGTTCTCCAGAGAGCAGCACTCACAGCAGAGGAGTTTATTCGTCTACTGTACACAGCAGTGTGACTATACCACAGAACTTCCATCCCCCATTTTGATATTCATGCTTTACATACTTTAAAATGCTTGTGGATAATATGTGATATTTCCATTAATCTTTAATACAGTAACATTTTATAATATTATAATTTAACCTGTTTCAAAAAAAGGTTTGATCGGGTTAGCTACATGATTTAAAACTGTGCTATAGATATACAAATGGACTTATGGACTTTTGAGAGTATGTTGATTCGTATTGGGTAGTCTATCTACTTATTAAAGTCCTTCAGTACACTCTTAGAACAAACGGTGCTATCTAGAACCTAAAAGGGTTCTTTGGCTGTCCACATAGGAGAACCCTTTGGAGATCTTTTTGGTTCCAGGTAGAACCCTTTTTGGTTCCAAGTAGAACCATTGTGGGTTCCATGTAGAACCATTTCAAAAAATAATTATTTAAAGGGTTCTCTTAACAGTGTAGAGCTAACTTTATTTACTCCAAACAATAACCTAAACTACCCAAAATAACTCCCAAATACCCCCAAAACACCCAAAACCACCCCCAAATATAACTATTTTAGAGCCATTACAAACCACTCCCCGTCCACAGGGTGTTAAAATGTTAAGATGTCCCTGCTTCCGTCTGCCAACGAGTGGTCAGCTACTGTATGGCCTGGCCATTATATACACACTGTACTCCCCACAGATACCTGTAATGTACCTGACATTGTCGTGCTGTACAAACACCCTTCCTCTCCTCTCTTTCCACACTCACTACTGTACAGTAGGCCATGGTGTCTGGGTTATGTTTTAAGCGTTGGCTAATAACCTCATACAGTAGCTAATACTGGAACACTAGAAGATTATCTTTCAAAATAGAAATATATTTGAATAAGGGCTTTTCAGATTTTATTGACCAGATAGTGAGAGAGGATTACAGTGAGGTTGTGTCAAAGAGCAGTAGGCTGGATTCAAATCTATGCTGACAGTGTAGTCATATACTGGAGGTGGCATAGGTTATAGGGAAGCAACCAGTTACAAGCTAACACCTTTTGTTTATCCCCATGTAGTTGTTTCTGTGCAGACTACATTGTGTCATGCAGACACGTATAGCTCACTGAATCATACGAAGACTCTAAATTTCAATCAAGTTACATTCAGCACATTTCAGTCTCTCCATTTCACCTCCCACCACTGCTAATACAGTCCCACTTAATTTCCTCTGCTTCGGCTGTCTGTCTGTCTGTCTGTCTGTCTGTGTGTGTCAGTGTGCCCCTGTGCATGCCTCCATACGGGTGTCTGGGGGAGAGACCTGGCATCACGTGTGTGTGGTTGTGTGTATGTGTGTGCGTGCGTTTGTGCATACACAGTTATGTGTGTGTGTGTGTGCGTTTCTGTGCCAGTGTGCCCCTGTGCATGCCTCCATACAGGTGTCAAGCAGCTCAGTGAGAGTTTATGAGTGTGTGTGGTCCGTTCCGTTGCAGTTTGTAATGATTGGTCAGAGAGGAGAGAGAGGATGTGAGTGGTCAAGCCTGCGGCCCATAGCCCTGGGTGTGGGCACGATCAGGCTGCGGCCCATAGCCCTGGGTGTGGGCACGATCAGGCTGCGGCCCATAGCCCTGGGTGTGGGCACGATCAGGCTGCGGCCCATAGCCCTGGGTGTGGACACGATTAGGGCCAATGGTACCAATGCTATGGACGGACCAGACCAGAGTCTGTGCCATGAGGCAACCACAGGAACGCAGGGTTCCATAAACCGTCTGAGAACCTGACCCAATGGGAGGGAAATTAAAAACCCAATCAATCATATATTTATTGACCAAACTGGGAATTTTGTGGGCCAGCTTTGGGTGGGCAGACCTCAGTTTCTCAGTCTCTGCAAGATAGAGAGAGAGAGAGGGCGAAAAAGAGAGAGAGAGAGATGGTTAAGACCCAGGGAACTGCTAGTGTGCCAGGGTTGGACAGACAGACAGACAGACAGACAGACAGACAGACTGTTACCAGGCAGCAACAGCACCAGCTAATACAAGGTCTCCAGTCAACGTCAGAGAGTGCCAGGCCTGTTAGGACTGCAAATTATTACTGGCTGGTGGTCTATTATTTTACAAGCAGCCGCTGTTGTTCAGATAGAGGGGCGGTGTGGGGACGCACGTCTCTGCCAAAAGAGGAAAGGGGGTGTCAATTACTTAAATCATCTTTGATAATTACTGGAGTGGCCACATGCTCTGGACTAAGGCTTTGTCTTAAATGGTACCCTATTATGTATATAGTGCACTACATCTGACCAGAGCCCTATAGGGGCCGCGGTAAAAAAAATAACACTTTGTAGGGAATAGGGTGCCAATTGGAAGGCATCTTAAGTATATGGCTGTAACAGAACGATTTGTGCTGTTTTCATATTCAATAACAAAAAGGGGTGAGGTTGGGACATGTAATTTTCTCCTTTATAATCAACATCTCTGTTTGAATAGAAAGAACTGAACAGGGTTTTACAAGTAATGTCCTTCACATTTTAATCAAAAGGTCATTTGGGTTCAAGTAACTTTGCATCTTAAGAGCAAGAACAGTGCTGCTACTGTTCATTCCAACACAGCTCAGCAAAAGTGATATATAGGTCTATGACATACGACGTTGTTAGGTTTCCATGGAAACACAGGCCTTCTTTTTCCATCAGTTGGAAAAAGAAGGCCGGGATCTAATCCATAGCGCAGCCAAAAGACAGTTGATAATGCTGCTTTTAAATGCATTGCTTTTACGTTTGTGGAGATCACATTAACGGTAAACGCTGCAGATTTAGGCTCAATCGGAAATGACCTTAAAGTGTAAAGCGTGCTACGGATTGAATCCCGACTAAAGTCCCTTTTAATATGCTATACTGTTTGGTGAATTTGTTCAAAACTTTTTGCCGCTCACTGTTTGTGTGGTTTCATAGCCCTAAATGCATTCTGTGCTCAAAATGTCCCAGCCACACTGTATAGTGTCAGTTTAAATGTGGTATATAATTTTATAACACTAGTCTAGAGCCTTAAGTGACTTTAATAAGTCAAGTCACTGACTGAGAAACGTGTGTTTTGTCACCTCCCATGAAATAGGCTGAGATTTCACTATTTTTCCAAACCTCTCAGACCAGTTCAATACATTGGGGAAACCTAAGCTACCATTAGTACCTTTACATGTTCTCCTTACAAGTGATTTGGGTTGAATTGAATTGCAGCATTATATTGCCAGCCTAGAGTTACCTTATATTATGGGGGAGGCAGTTACTGGCATTTTCGGAGTCCTCAATGAGGGTCATAAAATTGAGTCTGATGGCTAATTTTAGCCGCAATCCAATCCCTGACGATAAGTTACAAGCCTTGCGGGACCCTTTAGTCAACCCATGTCTGGCACTGCCACAGTTGAAATGTGCCTGTAAAATAACGGCTTTTTTAGAGAAAATCTGGTGTTTTTAAAGGAGCCACTCACTCCAGATAGAGGGATAACATACATATAAGGTGAAGTTAAGCGTGTCTGACACATACAGTGCATTCGGAAAGTAAAAACCTGTCACTTTGTCATTATGGGGTATTGTGTGTAGATTGATGAGGGGGGGAAAAAATAATTTAATCCATTTTATAATAAGGCTGTAACGTAACAAAATGTGGAAAAAGTCAAGGGGTCTGAATACTTTCCAAATGCACTGCAGGTTGAATCACATAACTAATACTGAATGTACTGTAGTCCATTCAGACGTGCTGTGATGCTTCATCTAATATCTTTCCTTTTATAACAGCCCAGCTGGGTCGTGTTCATTAGGATACTCAACAGAAAACAAATATGAGCTTTTTTGCTGTTGGACAAGAATCTGTTTCAATCGTTTGTCTTCCGTTTGGTGTCTAACGAACACGAACCTGGCTTCTTGGGTGCCCAGCGCCCGTCCAGAGAAAGTCTCGGAGGAAGGCTGTGCCAAGGTCTCTCTCACACACACACACACACACAAACACACACACACACACACACACACACACACACACACACACACACACACACACACACACACACACACACACACCAACACTCACAAACACACACACACAAACACACACACACACACACACACACACACACACACACACACACACACACACACACACACACACACACACACACACACACACACACACACACACACACACACACACACACACAGGCACAGGCACACTCATTACATGCCTTGGCGTGCTCCTGATCCATGTGTATTAACTGTGTGTGTATTTTATGGAGCTGTTGGCAGGCCGAGCGGCGGCCCATCCAACTCCAAGAGCTCCCGCTGCCAGGCGGCAGGCTGGGTAATTTTGATAATGTTTGCTTTGAAACCCTGTTGGTGTTGATCAGTCTTCTGAACACTCCTGAACACGTCATTGGCCAACATAGTTGGTGTTGTCAGTCACAAGCGACTGTTAAAACTTCCTGTGGTTGAATACACACTGATTTATTTCTCCTAGTTGTCATTTATGATGCAAAGGCTGACAATTAATGTTGCAATACTCGAGTCCGGTCTCCAGACCACATATTGAGTGTGTCGGTCTCTGATACTTTTTTTCCTTGGTCTTGACTCGGTCTCGGACAACCATCCGAGACCAGTGGAGTAAAAAAATTATCAGCTCCTGTTCAGTCAAGAAACGCTTTGCCAAATATCCCCAACCCTTTCATGACACATTTCTATCTTGTTGCCTATTGGAACCTGGGGTTCCTACTTTACTGGTAATATTAATGTCCTTTACTTTTGTTTAAAGGTACTCAAACCTTGGCGTGCTTCTCTGGATTTCCTTGCTCCACTAGTGGGGGAGAGTGGGGAAATAGTTTGAAACCAATTTCTGGTTAGTGATAATTTTTAGAGTGTCTATCTATGTATTTTTCACCATTCTGAATGGCAGGACATTTAGAACTCTTTTTTATGGTGGCGATCTGACAATTACAATCATGGTCTTGACTTGGTCTCCACCCGCCTTCTGTCTTGGTCTTGACTCAGACTCAGTTTTCTCCAGTATTGGTCTTGACTCTAAAGTCTCGCTTTAGATGGCTGCTGTCATCTGACAGTGGCACTGAGGGATGGTTCCAAGGGTTCTGCCACCATGTTGGCTCTGTGTAATGTACAGCCCCACAGGCCAACATGTCTGTCCCATTTATCTCTGTCACATCAGAACATGTTCTATGTATCCAATGGTAGCAGACCTGGGTTCAAATTCAATTTTAAATCATTTCAAATACATTAGCAGTGCTTCATTTAGCTCGCCTGTTGCAATGGAACATATAGAAACGTCCCAGAAGTACAAATCCCACCCATATGGCACTGTAGGAAGGCTAACACAATAGTATTTTTTTAAATCAGATGGGAATTCTGCCTGTGATGTGAAATGAGTGTGGCTATTCTAAAGTCATGCTCATCTGTGTCATGGGTTGTATCCCAAATGGGACCCTATGGGGTCTGATCAAAAATAGTGCACTATATAGGGAATCGGGTGCTATTTGGGACGTAGCCTTGGTGGAAAACATACTGACTCACCTCAGAACCTGCAAGACGTCTCTTTAAAATAGCAAATTGCGCTCTATTGTGTTTCTGATACGCTGTCTGCTGGTCAGAGCTGTCTGTCTGTATGTCTGTCTGTCTGTCTGTCTGTCTGTCTGTCTGTCTGTCTGTCTGTCTGTCTGTCTGTCTGTCTGTCTGTCTGTCTGTCTGTCTGTCTGTCTGTCTGTCTGTCTGTCTGTCTGTTTGTCTGTCTGTCTGTCTGTCTGTCTGTCTGTCTGTAGATGAGATGAAAACTTCCACATGAGAGAGGAAGGTATACAGTAGGGTAATGTCTCAAATGGCACCCTGTTCCCTTTATAGTGCACTGGACCCATAGGGCTCTGGTCAATGGTAGTGCACTGTAAAAGGGAATAGGATGCCATTTGGGATGTAGCCTAGAAGTGGAAGTAAATGATAGGGGAGTTCTCTCCCGCTGACTTTAATCTCATGAGGTATTTCCACCCACTGCAGTGGTAACTACAGTACATCATACATTAATGGCACACGGTCTAAAGGAGCCTCTTTGGTAGATGTCATAATGATGACGCAAGTGTCTGAAACAGAAGAGGTAACCACGGTGACTGGGGCAGTACTGCGGGAGGTTGAAAACTCAGGGACAAAACGATCTGTATTTTATTGAACCCATCTCACCATACCAACACATCTAATACAGGCTTCGACCCTGCCTTAAAAACATAGAATAACACAAAACCCCTCAGATAAACCCCCAGTGTTTATGGTGCCTGGCCTTGTTGACACAGAGATTCCCTTACCACTTGTGTTAAATGTACCAAGTTGTGTTATTCTACTGAGCCCAAAAACTGAAACAATTACAAAAAATGGGTCTGAGGAGGGCTGAGGCGGGCTGAGGCTGAAGCTGAGAGGAGGCCTGTGTTTGAAATAACAAAGACGTGTCACTGTTTAGATCTGATAAACTCCACCGAGTGTTTCCCCTAATGCCTCTGAAAATAAACAGCTGGGTTGAGAGGGTGAATGGGAGCTTGGTCCTGGACTAAACCGCGGGGGCGGCGAGGGCTTGGAGGGCTTGTTTTAGGGGGTTGGAGCAGACCGGTAGCGGGACGTGGACCCCATCATTGTAGGCGCCGAGTGTGTTAAACGGGTTAGTTAAGTGGTTGGACTGACATACACACAGACACAGATGCAAAACACACATACAGTACAAATGTACACACATGGTAAAAACCCATGACTGTCAATAAACACAGTTGCATTTACCCCTCACAACACAATGATGCATGTGAGACTTTGATAATCTTTAAGAGTAAACATATCGGTTCAGTTTTAGAATGTAACATTATACCTAAGGAAAGCGTGAGAGCAGTTTCCTACAAGTCTACATATCTACCAATCTGTCCCTAGGCCTAGATCATAACATTACGGTAACGAAAATAATGAATAAACATTTGTTACAAAATAATCTTAACTCTGGCAATATTGTTGTTCGATATCATGCAATAATTATGACAGAGAGTATATGTCGTATTATGTCAGTGGTGTGTACAGTATATGTGACCACAGTCCATGAATGAGTTTAACTCTAACATGTTAGTGTTTCTTTCCTACAGCCTGTCCAATCTTGCCCTGAAGGCTGAGATGACAGGTCAGGTTGGCCTGGTCTCGTACCATTGGAATCCCCCTGAGGTGTTTAGTTGAGTTATACACAGCAAAGGGTGACATCATCCGGTGTAATGGGCCTAAAAATATAACGCTTTTAGGATGTTTGGATGCCTACATCCACTGAGCCAACACTTCCTGCTGGTGTCATACCTGTGTGTCTGAGGAAGGGTTCGGGACAGAGGTGTGTTGCGGTCACACCTATCAGGGTTCTGGAGGTCTGTGGAACACGGGGGTGGTGGAGGAAAGGCGGAAGGTTGAGGCCAGTGTGGAGCAATGATAAACAATACTCAGAAAACATTCAGGAAACTTAAAACTACTTTATTGCAGAATCAGCAATTCATGTCTCAAATGGAGCAGTGGTCAAAGTTTTTTTGTTATATTTTTGAATTTGTAAAGCACAAATTGAATCATTGAATTCATATATTGAACTTGTATTTCATGATTAGAAACTGAATTGAGTGAATATTGCATTCAGTTTTAAAATTTAATTTCAATTCAATATTTATATATTTAGTTTCAATCTGGTAGATATTGCATTCATTGTTTGCGTATAAAGTTAACAAACCATCATTTCAAGTTCATCAAAGTTGAATCTATTCAACTTCTCAGATGCATTCAGATTCAGTTTCAAAATGCAGATTTCAAACCAGAGACAACATCATTGCGGTAAACATACGCTTCTGGCACTTTCTGAAGCCAATGTGGCATGTTACATTTTATTTCTTCCTATGAAATTGGCTCTAGCATGTGAACCGTTTTGTCGGTAAGCTTTTATGAACCAATTCCTAAAAGCTAAGACTCTAGAACATGGACGTACCTTATTTTCCCCTCTATGATGATCACAGGTCGCAGAAGGGAGTGACAAAAAAACAAACAATTTGGCCCCTATTAGAATATGTACAGTTGAATACCCTAGCATTGCTCTTATGGTTGACTGGGTTTGAACCAGGTCTCCTGCATGTCACAGGACTGTGTTAGCCCACATAGGGATGAGTCATCTGCTATAATTACTTTGATATTGATATTGAAAAAAGTTAAGGAGAGCACAGAATGAGGGAATACAGGGTTTATCAAAACCCGACGTGTAGCGGATAATATCCTCCGTCTGACTCTCCGCCAGCCATATTGTCATTGGACGCAGAAAAACACTTTGACCACCAGTGTTGTATAAGGCTTTTTGCTCTGTCCTTAGAACCTCTTGCGTAAGCTGTCCGACAATCACAACATCATGACCGCATTACTGTTTTTGGCACAGACCACCACACATCTCTTTATGCAGACCATATACTGCTCTATATTGGCAATGCATCCAATATGGTTCTCAGCATTTTGAATAGCTAGAGATCTATATCTGCATATAAAATCAACTGGCTCTATTGCCCCTGAACGAGGCAATGTGTAATTCACAGCTGCCCCTAAAAATCCAACATTTCCGCTACTTGAGAATAGAAATGTATCCTTCCTTGCAACCAATAGTCAAAAACATTCAAATGACCAAATCGCTCTCTGGTGGCCTCATGGGTGGAATGTTATACATTTATTTCAGAATATCATAGTTAATAAGCTTGTTTTCTGTTTTTAAACAGCCGAAACTCCGGTGATTCTCTGTCAAACGGTTGTGTTATATTTCAGTCTGCTGTGATGTATATAAAGTGTAATATTGGGATTCAAACTCAAAATGGAATACATTTCGTCTCTATATCTGACATGGTCCAGGTGTCTTCTTATATCTGACATGGTCCAGGTGTCTTCTTTTTTTTAAGCCCATAACCATTTTTGTGATGTGTATACTTTTGTTTCAAAGTGGATTTGTTTAAGACTACCAAGAATCACTCTGTGACCGTGATTTAGCCCACTGCAGTAATTAAAAAGCATAGAGTCTGATATGGAAAGATGGTTTCCAGGTTCAAGTCTCGATAATTAATATTAATCAACTTGTATAGTTCTATGATCCCTCTTTCATCACCAGCAGGTCACTGTGAGAGGCTAGATTATTTGCTTGCTAAATTCATCTGGAAGAGGAAACGCCCTCGTATTAAATTCTCTACACTTCAGCGTGAAAAATGTGCAGGTGGCTAAAACCTCCCAAATGTATGATTATATTTTTGGGCTTTTATCTTACGTCTCTGTAGTCATGGTTACATCCTGATACAGATGTACAGTTGAAGTCGGAAGTTTACATACACTTAGGTTGGAGTCATTAAAACTCATTTTTCAACCACTCCACAGATTTCATGTTAACAAACTATAGTTTTGTCAAGTCGGTTAGGACATCTACTTTGTGCATGACACAAGTAATTCTTCCAACAATTGTTTACAGACAGTTATTATTTCACTTATAATTAACTATATCACAATTCCAGTGGGTCAGAGGTTTACATACACTAAGTTGACTGTGCCTTTAAACAGCTCCAGAAAATTATGTCATGGCTTTAGAAGCTTTTGTTAGGCTAATTGACATCCTTTGAGTCAATTGGAGGTGTACCTGTGGATGTATTTCAAGGCCTACCTTCAAACTCAGTGCCTCTTTGCTTGACATCATGGGAAAGTCAAAAGAAATCAGCCACGACGTCAGAAAATAACTGTAGACCTCCACAAGTCTGGTTCATCCTTGGGAGCAATTTCCAAACACCTGAAGGTACCACGTTCATCTGTACAAACAATAGTATGCAAGTATAAATACCGTGGGACCACGCAGCCATCATACCACTCAGGAAGGAGATGTGTTCTGTCTCCTTTCGATGAGCGAAAAGTGCAAATCAATCCCAGAACAACAGCAAAGGACCTTGTGAAGATGCTGGAGGTATCTTCGTATATACGTATCTTGGCGCTCCTGGAGAAAAAACTAGCTGCCCCTCACAGACTCCTAGACATAATCCATTCAAATATCCCTATCAAACACTGTAAACTCAAATTTGGACCTATCATCTCACAACTTATCTCAGTCTGGCGCCTGGTTGGTAACATACAAAACCAATCTCAAATACCATCCTCACCTTCCCTTATTACACAACCATGCTATCCACCTAGGTGGTCATCCTATCTCTTTTCATCAGTTGTCTGAAAGAGGGATTCACACTATCTCCGATATTACTGAAGGCTACTATCTCTGCGCATTCCAAGACCTCCAGAAGCAATGTAACTTACCTGGCACTTTATTTAACTTACAGCTCTGTTCTGCTTTGTCTGCATATGGAGTCTCTTGGGCTATCCAGTCCTATCCACAAATGATTTACTCATAGTCGTACACAGGGACTTGTTTATAAATGACTTTCTCTGCTGCTTCAAATTACTCATAAACCAATCCCTTCCCATGCTTCATGGAAGAAAGATATTGTGTGTAGTACTGTGACCAATTGGACCAGAGTTTGATCCAACATATACATTTCATCAAGAAATCCCAACCACCAAATGATACATTACAGTTTTGACCATAGAACTTACTGCACATCACGCAAACTATTGAAGATGAAAGCTTGAAAATCCCCAAATTGCTCAATGTGCTCTCAGGGGGCTTCTTGCACATTGTTTCATATGGTTTGGTAATGTCCAGAGGTTGTTTGTTTCTGGAGTTGTGTTTCGTCCTGTGTCTCTGACATAACGGGGAGCAGCCAAAAAGATGATAGCCTCACGTTGGCAGCCTTCTCATTCTTTAAGCAGACAGCAGTGGCTGCTATCATGCATGGATATTATAAACATGGAAATATCTGTAGCACGTACACATGGGGAGAGTGAAAAAAACATATTTGCACTTTCGTCAGCGTATGATATGACTGTAAAAAGACTGCTATTGTGAACCACTAATCTAACTTTGGGTTGGGGAAGTCCTGTGGGAGGGGCGTGGCTAGGGAACTTTTTGTCTTGTTTGGTCTTGTCACTTGTTTCTCTGTCTATGTGTACCTGTTTTGTGTACCTTACTAAAAACAAAACCTTTGATCACAAAAAAAGGAAGTAGAAGTTAAGTATGTATTTGATTAAGTTCATACATATTTGATGAAGTTGGAAACCTCCTTTAATTTTTTAATGCAATTTATTTGAATAGGTACACATACTGTATAAGTCAATTGACACACTGAATGAACAACCATGCAATGTGTTGCACCATAGTGTGTATAGCTCACACTTTTCAACAGCTGCTAGAACAAATGCTATGGTTATTATCATCTTTAGTTCCAGCAATACAGTAGATGAAGGGGCCGTATCAGCAATAATGGTAGTGCTGGTAGAAGCCGATGGAGTCATAGTGTGTGTCCCAAATGGTACCCTATTCCCTAAATAGTGCACTACTTTGGACCAGGGTCCATAGGGCTCTGGTTAAAAGTAGTGCACTATATGTGTAACAGGGTGCCATTTGGGATGTACACATAGTGCTTACATCTTTGTGTTATGATATTTCACCACACAAAGTGATGCTCCTGCACTGTACTATATGTAACTTAAGATGATGCTCCTGCACTGTACTTTATGTAACTTAAGATGATGCTCCTGCACTGTACTGTATGTAACTTAAGGTGATGCTCCCACACCGTAATGTATGTAACTTAAGGTGATGCTCCTGCACTGTACTGTATGTAACTTAAGGTGATGCTCCCACACCGTAATGTATGTCACCATCTTCAACAGATTAAACATAAAACATACCCCAGCCATTGATATTATCAGTTCAACAGAGCATGTGGGAATCTTCTACTCAGGTCTTACAGGTACAGACATGAACATAGGCCTGCTTGTGCAGGCAAAGGAATGCATAATCATTCACCAAAAACCACATGAAACAAAACATGGCTTCATCATCCAGTCAAGACGTGGCATTTCGTATCGCTCAATCAAGGGCATAAAGACAAACCTGACAGTTACATACCTGTCTTCAAGACGCTGAGATGACCTGGGTTACTACACTCACACACTCACAGGCCTGGATTCAATCAGATCAAGCATTAACGGGCGATAGCCGACACCCGCATCGCTATTGTTTTGGCAGTGTCTGAGATGTAACTGCATTAAGAGCAGTCAAATCGCTGAGCTGCTGCTCTGTGTTGTTGTCAGGAAGCCACACCACTCCAACTCATGTTAGAAGTTAGAAGTTTAGTGATTTTCCATTTGTCTGTGGGGTTATACAACCTCACAGACAAATGGAAAATCACTAAACAAAATAATAACGATTTATATCGACCTAATGGAGGTGTCGAGGTAAAGGGATTTAAATCAACCTAATGGAGGTGTCGAGGTAAAGGGATTTAAATCAACCTAATGGAGGTGTTGAGGTAAAGGGATTTATATCAACCTAATGGAGGTGTAGAGGTAAAGGGATTTATATCAACCTAATGGAGGTGTCGAGGTAAAGGGATTTATATCAACCTAATGGAGGTGTAGAGGTAAAGGGATTTATATCAACCTAATGGAGGTGTCGAGGTAAAGGGATTTATATCAACCTAATGGAGGTGTAGAGGTAAAGGGATTTATATAAACCTAATGGAGGTGTAGAGGTAAAGGGATTTATATCAACCTAATGGAGGTGTCGAGGTAAAGGGATTTATATAAACCTAATGGAGGTGTAGAGGTAAAGGGATTTATATAAACCTAATGGAGGTGTAGAGGTAAAGGGATTTATATAAACCTAATGGAGGTGTAGAGGTAAAGGGATTTATATAAACCTATTGGAGGTTGTTAAGGTAAAGGTTATCTCTAAGACACTGCATCTCAGTGTTAGAGTTGTCACTACAAACAACCTGGTTCGAATCCAGACTGTATCACAACCGGCCATGATTGGGAGTCCCATAGGGCGGTGCACAATTGGCCCAGCGTCGTCTGAGTTTGGCCGGTGTAGGCCATCATTGTAAATAAGAATTCTTGCCTGACTTGCCTAGTTAAATAAAGGTTAAAATACAAATAAATGTGACCATCTGCATCCATTGTCAGTGTCAACAACAGCCTAACACACAGGGCTGCTTGTGGATTTCACAGCTCTAATACAGGTTCCACATATGACATCACCAAAACAACTGCTAAGCAGATGTTGGCTAAAGCGGATTTGATTGAATTGGGCCCAAAATCTTCTATTGTTCATCAGTCCCCAGTTAATACAATCCCTGTATTAACAGGAAACACTGTCATAATGGTATTAGTTGTTTTCTTTCAAATGCTTACAGTGTTTGACTGAGCATTACCAGAGTGGCAGATAAACAGGGTTTTACTGAGCATTACCAGAGTGCCAGATAAACAGGGTTTGACTGAGCATTACCAGGGTGCCAGATAAACAGGGTTTGACTGAGCATTACCAGAGTGGCAGATAAACAGGGTTTTACTGAGCATTA